>OY986440.1:2947963-3485463 GCA_963920525.1 Dichetophora obliterata
TACAAAGCGACAAATCCTGTCTGCAGTAGCATCACTGTTTGACCCTGCAGGATGGCTAACTCCAATCATCGTTCAAGCTAAAATGCTTATTCAGCAACTCTGGATAGAAGGAGTAGACTGGGACGAATGCGTCAAGCCCATGTCATTGGTCAAATGGAATGAATTTCTCGAAAACTTACCTTCCATTGAGAAAATAAGAATTCCAAAATGGATTGGATTTGTTCCTCAAAACAAAATTCAAATCCATGGCTTCTGTGATTCTTCGGAAAAGGCGTACTGTGCTACGTTGTACTTACGCACTTTCGATTCTCACAACGTACTCAGCTCTCATTTGTTGGTCGCAAAAAGCAAAATCGCTCCACGTCAGACTATAAGCTTACCTCGTCTCGAATTATGTGCGGCAGTACTTTTGTCAAAATTAGTCAAACACATACTCTCTGACCTTCAATTCCCATCACTCGAACTTTTCTTATGGTCTGACTCATCAATTGTGTTGGCTTGGCTTGAAAAACCACCCTACACTTGGAAAACATATGTAGCCAACCGAGTGTCAGAGATTTTAAATAATGTCAAAAATGCCACATGGAGGCATGTCTCCTCAGGAGAAAACCCAGCAGATCTCGGAACACGAGGCTGTTCGCCACCTCAACTCATTGACAACTCTCTTTGGTGGCATGGCCCTGTTTGGTTACTGCAAGAATCCAACAAATGGCCTAGTGAAAAACCATCTGCCCTGGTGGTTCCTGAAACTAAAAAGGTGGAAGTTCTCCATACCTTCACTCCTGACGATGATCTACTCAACAGATTTCCCTCATATCCTAGAGCTGTGCGCGTAATCGCATACATCTTCTGATTCGTTCATCGTTGTTCACCCACCTACCGAGAGAATCGCATAAAAAACTCGGGAGAATTATCTCAAAATTAAATAAATTTCGTCAAAATCAGAATGATTGTACAATCGCAATCAATATACTCTCCTGAAGAGTGTAAAAATCTCAACTCCTCTTTACCCATCTTCAATAAAAGTTCTCTCTTAACACTTAATCCCTATCTGGACCCAAATTCAGTACTTCGAGTGAATGGTCGTTTGGCCAATGCCGCACTCATTTTTAACGAAAGACACCCCATTATTTTACCAGAAAAATCTCGCCTCTGTAGTCTTATACTCGATTTTACTTACAAAACGCTTCTCCATGCCGAACAGCAACTCATGCTGAGAGCACCATTTTCTCAGTTGATCTCGTATATTAGTTGGTGTCGGTTGTGTTTTATCGTGTTATGTAAAAGCCTTTGTTTGTTATATTCGTGAGTGTATTAAAACAGTTTCAATATCGTAATTACTTAAATATTATATTGTACTTACTAAAATCATTAATATACAACTATTCCATTAAATAATAATTGTGCATTTAAGTTGTGTAAGTTTAATTCTTGCATATTAACTTTGCTTAACTTGTTTAGTTAATGCAGTGTTGTTGTTTTTGCATGCTTACTGTGTTTTAGTTTCTTCTTTGTGCGGTGATTTGTTTATCTTCAGCTCAGTGAGTGTTGTTTTTGTTTTTTGAAGTTTCTACTAAACTGTGCACAAACTGCCTGAATATAATAACCCTAATAGCACATTTTGCATCTGCTCATTTTTTAAAAATTAAACATGGATTATTTTTCTGCAGAAAATATCGTTGCTTGTTCTTTAGACGAACTTTGCAAAAGTCAAAACATTCTGAACCCCATGTTCAGCTGTTCTGGTCCATGTGAGCAAATGTTTCATGCATCTTGTGCCGGTATTTCCAAGTCATGCCTTGACGACTTAAAATCTCTGCGATCAGGTCTTCGCTGGTACTGTGCTTCGTGTAGGGACTTTCCCCAGATGAACTTTATTCAAAAATTAAGCTTTTTGGGGAAAGTCTTAACTCGTTAAACAACAATTTTCGAGAAATTGTAACATTTTTTAGTGAAGTTAGGGCCGCACCCAGTACCAGCGTCTTTGATGAAATTTCCATTTCGGAAAATATCCCGCTTGCTTTGTCACGGACTGTTTCTTCCGGGACACAAACAATCCTTTCATCAGAAGACCATATTATCTCAAAAAGAAAGAGAAAAAATAAAAAAACTAATAAGAAGCGAAAATCACCTGGATCTACTTCTCAGGTCAAGCAGCCCTCAGCACCGCTTTTGAACAGGAACACTCCAGTTACTTCTTCGTCACCTTCTAACAGTTCTTCTTTGACTAATAGTTCAGTTTTGACTCCTATTGAGCCTAGAAATCTATCAAGCTTAAGGGCAGTGTCGAGGAAAAAAAATTTATTTATTTCACGTCTTCAGCCCGACACAACTGTTGAAAATGTATTGACTTTTATCAAACAAAATAAGTTGTTGAGTCAAAATGCATTTTGCTCATGCAAAAAAATAGGTAATAAACCTTTCCATGCGTCCTTTATTCTCACAGTTCCAGCTGAAGAGTTTGTAACTGTTCTAAACTCTAATTTGTGGACTGATAATATATTCGTTACAGAGTTTCAGCCTAAGAATAAGCCTAGAGGGACGACTCAAGCCGCTCGTCAATCCCAAAAAAACTGAATAGGTTATCCCTTTACTATCAAAATGTAAGGGGATTACGCTCTAAGACGCGAGACATATTTTTAATGTCTCAGAATTTCTCTGAGGATATTATCGCACTGACTGAAACTTGGTTAAACGGAAGCATTACTGACTTAGAATTGTTTGATAACAGTTTTGAAGTTTATAGAAGAGATAGACATGCTGACAATACTTCTGCTGTCGGTGGAGGTGTCTTGTTAGCTGTAAGGAACTCCTTCGTTAGTTCTATTATTGTTATTCCCTGCTCTGCTAACATCGAACTTATATGCGTCAAGGTTGTACATTGCAATTCTAATGTATATCTTATTAATGCATACGTTCCTCCTAAGAGCAGTGTAGAAGTTTATGCAAGCCTTGCGGATTGCATAGAATATGTCATAAGCATAAATGACGTTAATGACGACATTTTATTGTTAGGTGATTTTAATCTGCCTGACTTGAAATGGGAATCTTCTGACGACGATACATATTTTTGTGCATCTAATTCGAAGACTCGCCAAGTGCATATATTTGTTGATAATATATGTTCTGACTTACAACAAGTGAGTTGTATTTATAATAGTCGTGAAAGACTTCTTGACCTGGTCTTATCTACAGATAGTAACAATGTGATTGTTGAGAGGGCCCCTCATGTTTTGACTGCTGTTGATGAATGACCATTGAGCATATGGTACAAATCAGACAGGGATAATATAGTAAAGTCTAACTCAATAGATAAAGTTTATGAATTAAATTTTAAAAAACCTGACTTTTTGAAGTTGAATCATTTACTTCAAAGTAAACTTCATGTTATTTTAGAATATGTTAATAATAACACTCTTGATGATTCAATTAATTTTTTTATATGGAAATCTTTGCTGTGTTTTCTCTGTCCGTGCCATATAGCCTCAAATTTACGAAAAATTGTGCCTACCCCTGGTACACAAAGGAGTTAAAGATTCTTCGCAACAGCAGGAATAGGGCATGGAAAAAATATGTCTGTAGCTTAGACTTGAATGACCTAGAAATCTACAAGCGTTTGTTTCTTGACTTTGAAAATTGCTCAGCTACCTTATATCAAAACTACTTAGACAGCACTAAGCTGCGAATATTGTCTGATCCGAAGAAATTCTGGAGTTTCATAAATACCAAAAAAAAAATCTGATGGATTCCCTTCATCATTTAAAACCTCTGACGGATTTACTGACGATCCTGTCGTAATTTGTGGTCTATTTGCCAATCTCTTTAAAGAGTCATTTTGTTCAGACTCTTTTAATCCTGATGAAGAGTACTTTGAATATATGAACTCTACACCCAGGGTTTCGTTGGATTCTATATCCTTTACTTCAGAGGATATTTTAAAGTATATTGGATTGATCGATGAGGATTTTAATGCTGGACCTGACGGAATTCCTGCCGCAGTGTTAACACGATGTGGTTCCGTTCTAAGTCAACCACTGTCCATGTTTTTCAATAAATCAATTAGCGAAAGTATTTTTCCACTTTTTTGGAAAAAATCTTTTATAGGTCCTATCTATAAAAAGGTTGTAAGAACGATTTAAACAACTACAAGCCTATCGCAAAACTCTCGTCGATTCCAAAATTTTTTGAACGCCTCGTGTATGATCGTGTGAAGATTCACTGTGGGAAGGTCATGACAACTCGTCAGCATGGATTTGTTACTGGCAGATCCACTGTGTCTAATCTCCTCGATTTTACAAAGTTTTGCTTAAATTCATTTTATTCAGGTAACCAGGTCGACTGTATTTACACTGATTTTAGTAAAGCATTTGATAAACTACCACACAACTTAATTCTCTTTAAACTAAAGTTAATGGGTTTTCCACAATTTTTTGTAAGCTGGATTCAATCGTATCTGACAGAGCGATCTTATCAAATACGATTTCGAGGCGTATTGTCAGCTGAATTTATTGCTGAATCAGGTGTTCCTCAAGGTAGCCACCTTGGTCCACTTCTGTTTATTTTAGCCATTAATGATGTAACCCACATCATCAAACACTCTCATCTACTTATCTATGCAGATGACATAAAAATATACAGAACAATAGATGCTAAAGACAATTCAGATCTGCTCCAGTCTGATTTGAAATCCTTTGAATTTTGGTGTTCTAAAAACAATATGTTTCTAAATCCAGATAAATGCCAAACTATGACCTTTTCGCGAAAAAGGAATAATTTAATTTTTGATTATAAGATAAAAGATACTGCATTAAGTCGTGTAGATGCTATCAAAGATCTGGGTATATGCATGGATTCTAAGCTATCGTTTAACGTTCATATTGATTACATTTGTAAAAAAGCATCTTCTATGCTCGGGTTTATGAAACGCTGGGCCAAAGAATTTAATAGTATGATCACAACTACAATGCTGTATTGTGCAATTGTGCGACCTCACTTAGAGTATGCAAGTCAAGTTTGGTCCCCAGGTTACAATGTACATGTTGAACGTATAGAGAGAATCCAAAAACGTTTTGTTCGGTTTGCTCTAAGGGGCTTAAGTGCAACTGACACTTTAAACCTTCCTCCTTATGAGGATCGTTTAAAACTATTAAAAATGCAATCTTTGAATGAGAGAAGGAAGCAGATATCGTCTATTTACACCAACTCATAACTGGTGTATTCGATTCACCAGAACTCCTAACTCTTTTAAATTTTAACACTAACCGTAGAAGCAGTAGAAATGCTAACAATTTAATTGACTTACCTTTTAGTAGAACAAATTATATGGCTACTGCTCCTTTACATCGCATGAGTACCTTTGTTAACAACTGTAGCTTTTTTGATGTTAACTTATCGAAAGGTCAACTCAAAAGTAGATTGAAAACTAATGTATGATTAGATCTATGTAAACGCATGGTTAGTTGTTATGTCTTGTGTTGTCCCTGAGCCCAACCCATATTATGGTGGGTAAATTTTTCTCACTTTGGATTATTTTGGACCACTCTTATCGATATCATTAAGGCTATTCACGGTTTGAGCGTACTTTTAACAAATCGTATTTATAGCATTTGTTATTGTTCAAACTGTGAGCACCTCGCCATGTGACTGTCGTATAAAAAGATTGTGCAACCCTGTGATGAATGTGATTATGCTGTAGACAGAGCATAAAAATTCGAGGTACAAAAAACACGTCGAAGGGCTGCTTTTATTTACGCGTGCCTGCGTATTTGCATTTATATGCGAAACAACGAAGCAAAATACTCTTTCGTAAATTGGCGTACAAATAGCAGATCGAACAAATGGCAGACCAGCGTATTCGAACTGTGAATGGCCTTATTGAGATGTTTTAATGTTATTTGGGCCGGTTCTTAAGGTGATCTAATGCGGAGAAAGTGCGAAAAAGCTGTAGTAGCTGAACTCTATTGTTATTGCATGTATATTAATTTAGAGGTGCGCCACTGATAGCTATACCCGAGCCCCCTAAGGAAAATCTCTCGCTAATTAATCGATGGGAAAAAGTTAAAATCCTACATCACCAGTTTAGCCGTCGATGGAAAGATGAATACCTTTCTGAGTTGCATAAACGGCATAAATGGAAACACCCCAAACGTGACCTCAGCATCGACGATTTTGTCGTTATTAAGGACGAACTGCTCCCGCCAACTGAATGGCGCCTAGGTCGCATCATGAAAACGTATCGCGGTACCGATACTCAAGTTAGAGTAGCGGATATAAAAACTCAGAACGGAATCATAACTCGACCCATAGTAAAATTATGTGTCCTTCCCTCTGATGCATTATGATGTTTTACCACCTTTTTTCAGTATCTCTTTGCCCACCTAACCAAACAATCTCACGATCAATAGTCAATCACGCATATTCTCTTATAATCTCATATACACATCACTCAATATTCTGATTTAGTTTTGATCTGTCCAATCATAGTAATTTCTAATTAATAATAATATCTCTCTTCTTACAGCTTCACGAAGTGCCAATTGTGTAAAGAACACCACTCGCTGCGAAGGTGTCGCCGATTCCTGGCCATGACGGTGCCTCAACGAAGACACTCGGTCGCAAAACATGCGTACTGCCAGAATTGTCTGGCGCGGTCTCATGATGTCTGGGAATGCACCTCTTCCAGCGTGTGCCATTTGTGCGGTCTGCTGCACCATACTCTGCTGCACCCAGCTAAACACCCCCGGATAACGTACGACCTGGCACCGACAACAGCACGGGGCATCGTCGCGAAAGGATAGGCGTAAAGCGCCCACCGCAAGCAAAACTAGCTCGATCGACTGATCACGGTGCAAAGGCGCACCCGAAGGCAAAAATGGATCCGCTGCGGGATTGCTTGGCCAAAGCAATTTGTCATATTTATCAAATGTACTGAACGCACTGAAGGCGACGCGGTTTTACACTATTTTTATTATTTCTTTGCTTTTTTGATTACTAAACACAGCCTACCGCTGTGGCTCCAGCCACGCTCCATTTTAAGGAGGCGACCTTCCGGTCTCTTCTCTTGGACCCATCAAGAACAACAGGTGTCAGCAATTTCGCATCTCATTAAATTTTCGATTATATTAAAAAACAAAAATACTTTTTGAAACAATATACTTTTTAAGTTTATATTAGATATATATATAAATCATAACATTTTAAAATCAAAATTGGAAAGCGGCCACAATAAAGGCAAAGTTTGAATTCTCAAAATCCAAGCGTTTACATTCAAACAGAGGGCTTACTATTCGCCATCAAACCAATATCATATGGTTTTGTTTTTCTTATTCTGCATACATGAATTAATAATTGCTGTAAAATCAGTAAATAATTTATTGGCAGTGCATTTTTGAAGCGAAGCTTTTTACGCCTCTTTTTGTGATTTGCTAGATTGAAATCTCAAAAAATTACCCTCATCACTGGCTATATACGAGCAGGCTCCATTGAACTGGGCGAAAATTATCACAAAGTACCAATTGTTTGAATGTTGACAGGCACTTAAATAATGCCTTTTTAATATATATAATTTACGAATAATAAGCGATCCAAATTTTTGTACAATACGATTAAGGACAACTAATGATGCAGTATTTGCTAGATATATAGATGATATGTAATATATGTTTGCTATTTTAGATATTAAATGCAACAATTCCATCAATAAATTTTCATAATAATAATTCAAAACATTTACAAAAATTATTAAAAATTATGTAACATGTAATCAAATAAAATAATAATGAAATGTAATAAAATGTACTGGTGTGAATATTAACGTGTGTTTTTTAAGTTAACTTTTTGATATTTAAAATTTTTGAATTTAAAAATTATTTTATTAAAAAACCATTAAATTATCAAATCTATTAAAATTCGAAAAAGCTTCGCTTCACACGTGTGTCCAACGACGCATACGTTTTTTTTTTTTATTTAAAGCATTCTTTATAACTTTTCATCCTTAAATTCGAATCTTTCACCATTAATTCTTTAAAAAAATTTTAAACAAATTGTGAAAGACTAGCGGCACGCATCTGGTTTTCAGGTATATCATCTGATATTTTCATTAATCGTCGCTTAAATTTATCTACCGTAACTAATATAACATGCAATAACAATAGAGTTCAGGTACTACTGCTTTTTTACACTTTCTCCGCAATTGATCATTTTAAGAACCGACCCAAATATCATTGATATATTTCAAAGATATCGATAAAAGTGGTCAAAAAAAAACCAAAAGGGAAAAAATTTACCCACCATAATATGGGTTAGGCTCAGGGACAACACAAGACATAACAACTAACCATGCGTTTACATAGATCTTATCCTTCATTAGTTTTCAATCTACTTTTGAGTTGACCTTTCGACAAGTTAACGTCAAACACGCTACAGTTGTTAACAAAGATACTCATGCGATTTAATGGAGCAGTTAACATATACTTTGTTCTACTAAATGGTAAATAAATCAAGTTGTTAGTTTCTTCTGCTTCTACGGTTAGTGTTAAAATTTATAAAGGAAAGAAGTTCTGGAGAATCGAATACACCAGTTATGAGTTGGTGTAAGTAGACGATATCAGCAGATTTTCTTCTCTCACCTAAATATAGCTGTTGAAACCGACTCATAATTATTATTAGATTTATACCTTTTCACTTTTCAACTTTTTCGAATTAACAATTTTTTACAAACCTTAAAACACATTGAAACAAATGTAAAAGAAAGTTATCAGATTCAATTTTAAAATAGAAAAAAAAAAGTTCAATAAAAAAAGGAAAACGAAAAACTTAAAATCTTTAAAAATCAAATATATTATTTTAAAAAGGGTAAATTGTAAGTATGCAGTCCACATGCAGCTATCAGAAACTGAGCTGTTAAAACATGGTCCTTCGAGCCGGATTTAAAACAAAAGCGGCAAATGGATTAATGGCGATGGTCGCCGTGTATTGCAACAATTTCTTAGCGAACTTTATAACATGATCTCTTCTTTTTAAAGGTGCGAAGAATGGAGCAAACCATCTGTTCAGATAGCAGCAGTGAAGACATCGATGTGCAAATGCATCAAGCAAGAGCTTGTGAGTATGAACAGCAATTTATGCAATCAGCTTACGGGCTAACAGAGCAATGCGATGTTTTGTGTGACTGCGCTGGTCTCATAAAACTAATATGGCATTTATATATATTCCGTTCGACATACGCGCACTGCACGGAAGCGCAGTGCTATTTACCTTAATTTTGTGCAAAGCATGCATGCTGTATAGAGTGCAGCTATATATTTTACATCCTGTGCGAAATAAGAGCACGGCACAAGGTGTATTATCTAAGCTGCGCTGGCTGCATGAAGTTATGTTGGCATTTATCTGTATCCCGTGCGATATAAGCGCACGGAACGGGATGTAGTTAAAGGTATGGCATGCATGCTCTATGCATTCTATGTGATATGAGAGCACTGCATAGAATACATAGTATTGCTGTTTATATGAGGCAAATATTTTAGCATTTTGAGCAAAAATTTGGCCGGGCAATTTATAATGTTACGCATGAAAGCATTGCAGCAGTAAAGAGCACAAGAGCATATATGTTTATTAGTTTATAATGAGCGATATATTTTTAGTGGCACCGGGCGAATTCGTTCGCATTTCTCGTAAACGCCAGGCAGAAATTGACGCAGACTTAGCAGCAGAGCAGGCAAAGACGCTAAGAGCACGCAAGCTAATAAAACCAAGACCAAAGTTAGCCGCAGAGGAAGAGGCAATACTGCGACCGATTCGGATGAATCTCACGGCTCTCACACAGGCTGCAGATCAAGGTGTTCACCTGTTTGATTGGTCAACCGAAGAAGTAAACTTGCGGATGGAGCATTCGGAAAGTTTATGGCAGGCATTTAAAATAATTTGGCAGACTTCCTGCACTCGTTCAAACTCAGAAGAGACGTTAAACAAAATTAACGAATTTTTTGGTAAAGGAACTAGCAGGTATCTGAGTTTCAACGCAAACCTACTGGCCCAGTTGCATGAAAATAACACTGGTGGGCCAGACTTAAGAGCACGGGCACCATTGATGACTTCTGAAAATGGTCAGTTGATCCAAATTTAACTATCAGAGCCTCCAAAGTTGTCCAAGTTTTCCGGGCTTGAAGTTGATTGGGCCAATTTTCGAGCAATGTTTGAAGCAGAAGTACACAACAATGATCAATTTTCGAACGCACAAAAAATGCGATATTTGTTGATTTGCTTGCAAGGAAGAGCAGGACAAATATACAAAAATTGGCCAATTGCAAATGATGGTAGTTATACTGAACTTTGGACAGCAATATGCCATCAGTACAGCAATGAGTACAACACTATAAGAGCACATGCACAAGAATTATATGCACTGAAAACATTGTATTCACCAACTTGCGAACAGATGCGAAAGGTCCTGGACACGGCCAGGAGTGCTTTCCGCCAACTAAGATTGCTGCTTGCCCCCGAAAAAGTAGCTGAATACATGTTGCTGCATCAGCTCGAAAGTATTTTAGATGCTGACAGTCAAACGCAGTGGGCATCACGACGGTCTGCTTATACGCTTCCGACCTTGGGGCAAATGTATACCTTTTTGGAGACACGAGCCAGTTTGCTAGAACAGAACATGGCGCGAGCAGTGGTCGGGGTGATGAATCACGTCCAGCGTGTGCTTTATGCTCAGGGGCATGTCATTGGCCATTTCGATGCATGAAATTCAAAGCAATGCCAGTTGGAGAACGACAAAAATATGTCAGAGAGCACCGCATGTGCAACAATTGTTTTAGTTAAAAACATATCGCAACCAAATGTCCGGATAAACCGTGTCCGCAATGCCATACGCCACATAATAGTTGCTTATGTCCAGTAAATTCAAGTGTTGTCGGTTCGTTGGAGGCACCTAATCGCATATAACGCAATGCAGAGGCACAGAGGATGACAACGCAACAGGAAACTAAGTAGCAATTAACAGAGTGGCATGGGTGCAGTGACCTCGGTACGTCCTTGATGGTAAATGCCATTAGCTCCAATGAAAATAAAGGGGCAGCACTGCTGGCGACGGCAATGGTGCGCTTCCAAATAGATAATCACATTTCTCCACCGTTACGAGCACTTTGGTACACCGGTGCTCAGATTAATATAGTAAACGCATCAGCTATACCACTGCAAAAATAGTCAACACAGCGTTGCAATATTCGGATGAATAGCATTGAAAATACCAAAGGCAAAACACACACGCGCAAAATAGTATGTAATTTATTAAGTCGATTCAGCAACGAATCTCTTGCCACGGTCGAACTAATAATTGTGCCACTGATTACTAATCTGCATCTACCGCAGACGCCGATACCAGATCATGTAATTCCACTAAAACTCCGAGATAAATTAGCCGATCCTGAAGTGAATACGCCCGCACCAATTGATGTTCTTTTGGGTGCCGGCGTTTGGGCAATTATTATTGAAAACGGCAGCTTTGCTAACGATTTAAGCATTGCATTTCAACCATCACGGCTCGTTTGGCTTATTTTTGGTGGTGGAATCTGTACTAAAAGAGAAGTCGCGATAAATATGGTATCATGTAACGAGGCAGAGTTGCAATTGGACAAATTGTTGCGGAGATTTTGGGAATGCGAAGAAGTATCATTAGTTCGAGCACGCACCACAGAGCAAGATCAATGTGAGGAAATATTTATGCGCACGCATCAACGGTTAGATGACGGAAGATTTCAGGTTGATATTCCACTGCGCAGCGATATTAGTCAGTTTGGATCATCGAAAGCTATCGCACTTCATCGCTTTTGTCAACTGGAAAAGCGATTTCGACGAGATGAAAATTTTAAGAAGAAATATTTCAATGCAATGCAAGAATTGCTCTCAGCAGATCAAATGCGCTTGGTCGATCGACCTCCTGGGCCGCTATGTTATCATATTCCGCACCACGCTGTTTTGAAGAAATTTCGGATAGTATATGACGCTTCGTGCCCAACTGATCGCGGAATGTCTTTAAATGGCGCGCAATTAGTTGGCGAAAAATTGCAAGAGGATCTAGCTCCACTTATAATGCGATTTCGATGTCATCGTGTACGGCCAGACTGCGGATATAAAAAAAATTTATTTACAAGTTCGCATCAATCCAGAACAGTGGGATTTACAGCGGATCTTTTGGAGAGCAAGAGACGATAGCGAAATTCAAGAATACTGGCTGACAACAGTTACCATCGGTCTTGCTTCTTCACCGCACTGCGCAGTTCGCGCGATGATTCAAGTAGCAAGGGAGTCACAAAAACAGTGGCCAATGGGAGCAATAGCAGTGGAAGACGATTTTTACATGGACGACTGCTTGACGGGTGCAGCGGATTGGGCATCAACGAAGCAACTATGTCATGAGATGGATCGTATGGTTTTGGGCTCAGCAAGTGGCGGTCAAATAGATCAGGTGTGGTGCCAAATGGTAGAAATAACCTATTTAAAATGGATGGAGCGCTCGATCTCGGAGAAATAAGCGATACAACAGTGCTCGATTTGCGCTGGTTACCTAGCACTGATGAATTAATGTTCAAATTTCAACCTCCACATATGCTAAAAGCAAAGGAAGCACCGAAACGACGAGTACTTAGTCACATAGCGCAGATATTTGATCCGAATGGTTACGTTGGACCAGTCGTGATTGTAGCAAAAATAATTATGCAAGACATATGGCGAGCAAACATAGGATGAGATGTGCCAGTACCGGAGGATATTTATCGCCGATGGCAGCAATTTCAGCAGCAGCTGCCTCTGATTACGGAAATTGGTTTTCCGCGTTGGCTAGGCATAAGTAAAGGCAGGAATATTTCACTGCACGGTTTTGCGGATGCATCCTTGACAGCTTACGGAGCAGTTCTATACGTACGCATCGAATCAACAGATCGAGTTGAAATTATATTGATTGCAGCAAAGTCACACGTAGCACCGGTTAAGTCAATTACAGTTCCACGATTAGAATTATGTGCGGCAAGGTTACTGAGCGAACTTTACTGGTCTTTTAAATTGACAGCCAATTTGGCGCACGTTAAAACAACGCTCTGGTCGGATTCACAGATAGTGCTTGCATGGTTGTTAAAAGGTCCTGCCAAATTAAAAATCTTCGTCAACAATCGAATACAAAAAATTCATCGCTTGACATCAGATGCTTATTGGAGGTATGTTCCATCGACAGACAATCCAGCTGACCTGCTAAGTCGCGGCATATCAGCAGCAGAGCTGCGTGGAAATAAGTTGTGGTGGCATGGGCCAGAATGGCTACTTCGACAAGATGTTCATTGGCCAAAAATGCAACAGAAACCATCAACAAAAACTGAAGATGATATCGCGCAAGAAGAAAAAACGGACGCATGTAAAGATGGTGCGAAGCTTCGGCGATCTTACAAAGGACTATTGATATGAATATTACACTTCGCGAAGTTGATTTATTATCACGAGCATCAAGTGTAAGTGCATTAAGCAGACTAACAGCATGGGTCTTCCAATTTCAATGCAACAGTCGGCAGAAGGAGAAACAGCTTTGGAAATTAGGACCACTCACTAATGAAGAAGTAGAAAAAGGATTTGAGTATTGGATTCGAATGGAACAGGCTATCTACTACAAAAGTGAAATTAAAGCGTTGCGGAAGGCAGCAAATAATACCATTGATGCGGCAAGTTCGATACTAAAATTCAATCCAAAAATAGACGAGAGAGGCTTACTGCGCATGAGCGGCCGCTTAGATCGATCACTGCTATCGGAAGACAGGAAGAACCCTGTTATTTTGCCCGATGTTAGCCCTTTGTCAATATTATTAATACAAGAAGCACACGCAGCAACGTTACATGGCGGACCACGAGAGATGGGTGCATTCATACGCGGAAAATATTGGATCACGGGCTTACGTAGAGCAATTCATACGCATAACTCACGATGCATGGTCTGTACGCGAGAAAATCAAAAAGCAATCCAGCAAATGATGAGTGAACTACCCTCTGATCGTGTGCAGCCGTGCCGACCATTTCGACACTCGGGTGTCGAATATGCTGGGCCGTTTCTGTTAAAGGTGCGAGGTGGCCGATGCAACATATTTGAAAAAAAATACGTAGCAGTCTTCGTTTGCATGGTTACCAAGGCGGTGCATTTAGAATTAGTAGACAGCTTGTCAACAGCGGATTTTATCCAAGCCTTTTTTTGTTTTACCAGTACTCGTGGTGCATGCACGCGGCTTTGAAGCGACAACGGAAGAAATTTTACAGGTGCAGAAAAAGAACTGGCACGAATGCTGCGAAGTTGGAAGGAAATGGACACGGCGAAGAAATTACAGGAATATGGTACGGAATGGCGTTTTATTACACCAAATGCGCCACATCAAGGGGGGCTCTGGGAAGCCGCAATTAAATCAATGAAATATCATCTCAAAAGAATTGTTGGTCCCCATAAACTGACAAGTAGTGCCTTTAGGGTGATTTTGGATCAAACAAGCGCAGTAATGAACTCACGACCGTTGTCTGCGCAATCAGATGATCCAGAGGATTTATCATTTCTTACGCCAGCACATTTTCTCATTGGTGAGCCAATCATTCAGCCATTTGGATCAAATTTGTAAGAAGTTCCGACTAACAAGTTAAAAATGGCGGCACAAATTCAAAAAATGACGCAATCTCTGTGGAGAGTTTGGTCAAGAGATTATCTGCATGAACTGCAACAGCGACCCAAATGGCAAAAGACACAACCGAATCTGAAGATAGGCGATCTAGTTCTCATGCGCGAAGACAATTTACCGCCGACATTATGGAAGACGGCTCGAGTCATCGATGTATTTCCTGGTATGGACGGACTTGTTCGGAACGTTAGTTTAAGAGTGGCCTCATCTGACTGGGAGTTTGGTCAGAAAATAACGAGGAGGGAACCATTAGAGCGACCAGTTCAAAAATTGTGTCGGCTTCCAATTGATATTGAAGCAGAGACTTCAAGGGCGCAGTGTGTTGAAACCGACTCATAATTATTATTAGATTTATACCTTTTCACTTTTCAACTTTTTCGAATTAACAATTTTTTACAAACCTTAAAACACATTGAAACAAATGTAAAAGAAAGTTATCAGATTCAATTTTAAAATAGAAAAAAAAAAGTTCAATAAAAAAAGGAAAACGAAAAACTTAAAATCTTTAAAAATCAAATATATTATTTTAAAAAGGGTAAATTGCAAGTATGCAGTCCACATGCAGCTATCAGAAACTGAGCTGTTAAAACAATAGCATTTTTAAAAATTTTAAACGATCCTCATATAGAGGAGTTAAATGTGTCAGTCCCGCTCAAGCCTCTCAGAGCAAATAGAACAAAACGTTTTTGAATTCTTTCAATTCGATCAACATACACATGTGAGGACGCAGTATCATAATGCAGTATCTTTAATTTTGTAATCAAAAATAAAATTGTTCCCTTAACGCGAAAAGTTTGACATTTATCTGAGTTTAAATACATGTTATTTTTAGAACACCAAACCTCAAAGGATTTCAAGTCTGACTGGAGCAGGTCTGAATTGTCATTAGAATCAATGGTTCTAAATAGTTTCATATCATATGCATAA
The DNA here is from genome assembly GCA_963920525.1 of Dichetophora obliterata. Classification (NCBI taxonomy): domain Eukaryota; kingdom Metazoa; phylum Arthropoda; class Insecta; order Diptera; family Sciomyzidae; genus Dichetophora; species Dichetophora obliterata. The sequence continues at coordinate 2,963,590 of OY986440.1, forward strand.
ATAAGCAAATGAGAGTGTTTGATGATGTGGGTAACATCATAATTTCCAAAATAAACAGAAGTCGACCCAGGTGGCTTCCTTGAGGAACACCCGATTCTGCAACAAATTCAGAGGACAACACGCCTCGGAACCGTATTTTATAAGATCGCTCCATCAAATACGATTTGATCCAGTTTACAAAATACTGTGGAAATCCCATTAATTTAAGTTTTAATAAAATTAGATTATGTGGTAATTTATCAAAAGCTTTGCCAAAGTCAGTGTAAATGCAATTGACCTGGCTACCAGAAGCAATAGATTTTAAGCAGAGTTAAGTGAAATTGAGGAGATTAGACACAGTGGATCTGCCAGTAACAAAACCATGCTGACGAGTTGTCATGACTTGCCCAAAGTGAATTTTCACTCGATCGTACACTATTCGCTCAAAAAGTTTAGGAATGGAAGACAGCTTAGCGATAGGCCTATAATTAGTGATGTCATTCCTGCAACCTTTTTTGTAAATAGGAATGATATAAGGTTTTTTCCAAAAAAGAGGAAAATTACTTTCATTAAGAGAGTGGTTGACATTAAATGGAGCCGCATTGTTTTAATACTGCGGCAGGAATCCAATCTGGTCCAGCGCTAAAATCTTCATCGATTGATTCAATATACTTAAAAATATCCTGAGGTAAAAGATATATGCTCCAAAGAAACTTTGGGTGCGTTCTTCATATAATCAAAATACTTTAAATCAGGATTTAAAGAATCTGCACAAAATGATTCCTTAAAAAGATTGGCAAATAGGCCACAAATAATGGTGGAATCGTCAGTAAATCCATCCTGAAATTTGAAAGAAGAAGGATATCCATCATTCTTCTTCTTAACATTAATAAATCCCCAATATTTTTTTGGATCAGACAAAATATTCAGCATTTTCAGCACAAAATATTTCGTGCAATCGTCAGTAAATCCGTCCTGAAATTTGAAAAAAGAAGGATATCCATCATTCTTCTTCTTAACATTAATAAATCCCCAATATTTTTTTGAATCAGACAAAATATTCAGCTTCATATTATTAAAATACTCATTATATAATGCAGCTGAGCGATTCTCAAATTCCAGAAACAAACGTAAGTATGTTTCTAGGTCATTTAAGTCCGAACTACAGACGTATTTCTTCCATACCCTATTCCTATTGTTGCGAAGAATCTTTAAATCCTTTGTGTACCAAGGGTATGCAGAATTTTTCGCAAATTTGACTGGTACAGACTGAAAAAACATGGCAAAGAGCTCCGTATAGAAAAAATTTATTGAACTATTTAGACTATTATTATTTATGTATTCTATAATTCATTTAATTTACTATAAAGTAAATGATTCAACCTCAAAAAGTCAGCTTTTTTAAAATTTAACTCATAAACTGTATCAACAGAGCTTGAATTCACCATATTCTCCCTATCGGATTTATACCAAATACTTAAAGGTGGATGGTAATTATCAACAGTTGTCAAAGCAACAGTCTTTCCATACTATTATAAATACAACTAACTTGTTGTAAGTCAGAACAAATATTGTGCCATGTGTTTATGTTGGTTTGCTCAGCACTATACCCCAAATAGAAAATTCCAGGGGGTTTAAGTCAGGGGATGACGGAGGCTATTCGTCAACAGAAGTAAAACCTGGCAAATTTGCTCTGCACTATCTTTGAACGATTTTTGCCTTGTGTGCTGGAGCAGAATCATGCTGAAAACAAAAGTGACCCCTTCGTTAATTTCCTTTGCATGCAGCATAAGATGGTCCTTCTAAACATGTTCTAAGTAATATTTTAAATTATTTTAACGCCTTTTTCAATGAAAATAAGGGGAATTTGGCCTTTTTCGCAGAAAGCGCCTAAAACCATGACTGACAAAACATTTTGAAATCTTTTAATGGTTTTTTCTTTTTTAGAAATATCTGCCATGCTAGCTGCGTACACTCTATCATTTTGCGAGTTGTGGCTTGCTTGCAAAAAGAAGATTTTTTCGTCGGAAAATATGATACTGCAATCTGCGTGCTGGCGAAGGATCTCTGCACTTATTTCCTTTCGCAATATTATTCTTATTATTGACAAAACTTTTGAACCGGTTCATGCAATAAGTGTACAATTAATGCTAGAGTCGTAAAAAAACATATGGTTGCCAGTGTTGCTTCTTTTTGTTTAATTGGTATTAATATAGGTGTGTCAGTTACTTTGATTCACGCTGTAAATTGAAGTTCATATTTAAGTACCTGGCTTTTTGGTTTTCATAAGTGATAAAATTATATCGATGAGCTTTTGAAGTTTGGGGGGGGGGGGGGAAACCGGGAATTGTTTAATTGCATTTATTTAGAAGGTAATGTATGCTCCAGTAAGTATTCTTATTTTCAGATAATGGTGGAAGTCGGATGGTGGAAGTCGGATTTATAAGGGATGCAAGTTTTTCGAAGCTTTCTGTTTTTGCTATTCTTTTTGCTTTGATGAAAATGGCATTATTTTTCCTATACGAAATAAGATTCTCTGTAGAAAAAGATCTGCGAAAGGATTTCCAAGCTTGTTGTTTATCTTCTCGTAGCTTATTAAGGTTATTATTACACCATGGAACATATCGTGAGATGGTTTTTGGTGATGTAACTGGAATGGAATTGTTTGCAGAGGAACGAATTATTTTTGTATCTGTTGTTGTTGTTTTAGTGCATATTTCAGCTTGAAATTTTTTCCAATCCGCATATTTGCAGTTATATCTGCAGGGTTTTCTGAAAAGATTTGTATGGGTGTGGCAGAGAGTAATTTTTGTTGAAATAGGAAAGTGATCACTATTGTGAAAGTCGTCTATTGTGGTCCAAGTAGTATTTGGAAGCAAGCAAGGTGAGCATAGAGTGAAGTCAATGTTTGTAAATGTATTGTGTGTGGAAAAATGGGTTGGAGACCCGTCGCACAGTGCACTTTATTGGCCCTTCTTTTGATATAAAATGTATAACTTTTGAACCAAAAGTAAAAATTTAATTAAACATGTAATAAATTAAATCAATTTAATTAACGTTTTATAAAATTTTCCTTTATGAAATTTATACCTGATATTGCCTGCGCAACTTTTCCATTAACCATTGTAAGTTTTAAATCGTGGTAAATTTTAACCATTTTTCCATTTTTAGAAAAGAACTCCGTATGTTTCAAGTTTTTTATTTCATTTCTCATCTATATAAATAAAAATCAAATGTCGTTCGTTGGTAATTGCATCAGTTGAGAACGGCTGAACCGATTTGGATAATTTTTTTTTTAAAATGTTCATAATAGTCCAACTAAGGTTTTTACGGAAAGAAAAATTGACCACGCCCACTTTGCGCCCACTTTTTTTGATTTATCTAAAATCGGAAAACGGCTGGACCGATTTGGATAATTTTTTTTTTTAATGTTCATAGTAATCCAATTTAAGTTTTGTCGGAAAGAAAAATTGACCACGCCCACTTTTTTCCATTTATCTAAAATCGGAAAACGGCTGGACCGATTTGGATAATTTTTTTTTCAAATGTTCGTAGTAATCCAATTTAAGTGTTTACTGAAAGAAAAATTGACCACGCCCACTTTTGCGTCCACTGTTTTGATATCTATATATATAAAATTAAGTGGCAAAACTTCCTGTTCGCATACTCCTCCTAGACGGCTTGCCCGATTTCAATGAAATTTTCAGGGGTGATTGGGGTCTGTGTGGAGGGTGCACATAAGAAATTGCATGTGTGTATCTTTGCAGGTTTTGTACCACACCCCCTTTTGTCGCCCACAAATCAATAAAAATGCTGTATTTAAGACGGTTTTGGTCGTATGAAATTAAAATTTGGTAAATAAGTTCGTATGATAACTATAATTAACTTTGAAAAAATGGGCGTGGTCACAATTCATCTACGCCTACTTTAAAGAAAATATCAAAATACTTCGAAACCATTGGTCCGATTGAGCTCAAATTTTGTAAGTACGCTTTGCTTTGAGTACGAGATGGTTTAAGGGGCAATGCCACACCCCCTTTTACCTCCCACATATAAATAAAAAATTGTTGTTATCGAATAGCTTTAGTTAGAGTTAGGGGTCGCACAGCTTAGAAATTCGGTATTCGACCACAATTTAGACGTACCGTTTCTGTGATGAAATTTTATGGGAGTGGACAAGGGGGAGGGGCATCTCCGATACAACCCAAATTTGTGATATCGAATAGCTTTGAAGTTATAGGAATTCATCTTAGGAATTCAGTTTTTGACCTCAATTTACACATGCAGTTTCAATGGTTTTATTTTATGGGCGTTGGACAGGGAGGCGTGACATCTCCCTTACAACCCAAATTTGCGATATCGTATTGCTTTGAAGTTATAGGTTGACAGCGTAAGAATTCGGTATTCGACCTAAATTTATACATGCATTTTCAATACTTACATTTTGTCGTCGTAGGGCAAAGGGGAGTGGCACTTCCCATACAACCCAACTTTGTGCTATCAAATAGTTTTAGAGTTATAAGTCGTACAACGCCGAAATTCAGTATTCGACCTCAATATGATTCAATCTATGTTCATTGGTAAGAGAGGCGTGGCACCTCCCATTTAACGTAAATTTGCGATATTGAATATCAGCGTCAGAATTCAGTATTCGGCCCCAATTTATACATGCAGTTTCATTAATAACATTTTATGGGCGTACGACAAGGGGGCGTGAAACCTCCTATTTAACCCAAATTAGAGATATCAAATAGCATTGGGGTTATAGGTCTCACAGCTTTGGAATTCAGTATTGGACCTCAATGTACACATGCAGTTTCATTGATAACATTTTATGAGCGTTGATCAAGGGGGAGTGGCACCTCCCATATAACGAAAATTTGTGATATCGAATAGCTTTGTAGTTCAAGGTCGCACAGCGTCGGAACTCAGTATTCGACCAAAATTTACGCTTGCAGATTTACTGATAAAATTTTTTAGAGTTTGTCGGGGGGGGCGTGACACCTCCAATTTAACCCAAATTTGCGATATCGAATAGATTTGGAGTTATAGGTAACTCAGCCTCAAAATTCAGTATTCGACCTCAATGTACTCATGCAGTTTCATTGCTAAAATTTTATGGGCGTAGGGAAAAGGAGAGTGGCACCTCCCATACAATCAAAATTTGTGCTATCGAATAGTTTTGGAGTTATATGTCGCACAGTTTTGGAATTCGGTATTCGACCTCCATGTAGACATCCAGTTTAATTGATTACATTCTATTAGCGGGGATGAAGAGAGAGTGGCACTTCCTATACAACCCAAATTTGTTATATCGAATAGCTTTGTGGATATAGGTCGCACAGTCTCAGAATTCAGTATTTGACCTCAATTTAGACATGCTGTTTAACTGATAACATTTTATGGGCGTTTGAATAGGGAGAGTGGCAGCAACGCGCCGGGTTTCAGCTAGTCTTACATAAATATTTTTTGACACGTTACATTAAACAATTTTTAAACGCGATTACATATTATTACTGACTTAAGCACATATAAATCATACACTTCTTTTGCATCCGGCGCTTAGTTTCTGACTGTGTTGTGTTGATGTAGAAAAACACAACACAGCCAGAAACTAAGCGCCGGATGCAAAAGAAGTGTATGTTTTATATGTGCTTAAGTCAGTAATAATATGTAATCGCGTTTAAAAATTGTTTAATGCAAAAGAAGTGTTTGATGTAGTAATCGTTTTTCAATGTTTTTCAATGTTTTTCAATCGTTTTTTCGTGTTTAAAAATTGTTTAATGTAACGTTTCAAAAAATATTTATGTAAGATAAACTTTAATGTGAAAAAAATTGTATGTTTTCTAATGTATACATGTTTAGTCCAACAGTTTTCCCTGATGATGACTTCCGATGGAAGTGGAAATATTGGAAAAACAATAAATAAATAAAAACAATATTAAAAGTTTTTAATTATTTATTTATAAATAAGACCTTGAGCCTGACAACTTGAACAAATAAATATTATACTCAAATTATATTTTTTTTAATGAGCTCAGTGGTTCTTTAGAATATGATAATTCAATAGGGCGATAATATTGAACTGAAGATGGTCGATCATTTTTCTGAAGCTCTTTCATATTTTGTAGATTTTTAGAAGTTGTTGCTGTATCTAATGTAAGTCTGAGGAGTACCATTGAAATCATAAACATGTGCGAATCACAATGGTCCTTATCTTTAAAATAAAAATAATATCTCACTCTCGATATCTCATTCTCAAGAAATATCAAAATTAATAGAAACGAAAGTTTTTTTTTTAAAGATCAAAGAACCAAGGCATGCGCCTTATATAAACAAGGTTTGGTCTTTGATCTGAAAGGAAAGGGATAGATTTATTAAGAGGAATTGATTGGAACCATACGTGAATTATTAATTAGGCGAAACAACCGTGAAAGACAATTTGAATTGCTTTCGACCGAGGCTAGTGTTATGCCTTAACCTCGACAAGCATTTCCAGCCCTTAGTTGTTCCTGTCCTTTATTTCCATATTTTCCACAATTTAGTTTTGGATTTTTAGTTTTCCATAATTCTTAAATGTAGGAAAGAACAAAGAAAGTGAAAAGAACCATGCCCGAGCCCGGACTCAAACCAGGGACATCTGGGTTGATAGTCTAGCGCAGTCTCCTCTAGACTATAAAGGCCGACAATATTGTTTAAATGTTTTGAAGGAATGGAATATTTTACCCAATTTTTGTTTGTATTGACCTTGTCCAGAAGACCCATCACAACCCCATTTAGAGTAGAAACTTAAATGCATATAATCATGTTCTGCATCAAAACTAATTGATTGCCTAATTCTTTGGGCAGTGTGGTCTAAAACACATTGCAATTTAAATTTTGCAGATACGTGATCTACCAACAAATTTTTCGGAATGCCAAACAGTAGGAAATCCGTGGTAATGCTTTTTAATCAAGGACGATCGTAATATTTTATAACTTCGGTAAGTCAATCCAAGGTCCATATATAATGCATGTGTTTCATCTATGCTATATTCTTGATTCTTTATACCGGATGCAGTTTCATTCACGATTGATATTTTTGTGTAGTCATCAATAAATATTGCGTCAATCAGATTAACCTTACGATATTCTCGCTGGCTTCGTAAATGATGTCTTACTGTACAATGCTTGATCTAAGTAGATGTCTTGATCAATTTGTTGCATTTTCTTGCCTTTGGAAACATTTGAAGACTCTGCATAAGATTTTTAAGGACGATCAAATTATGTACTGGATGCTGGATTTTCGATCTCCGTAAAAGACGTTAAATTATGTTTTGGGTTCACCTTAAAATTTATATTTGATTTATACCACAAACTATTTTCATATTTTCCAAATTTTTCCAAATTCTTAAAAACGACTTGTAAAAGTTATCAACTTTTGCACGATCAATAAACCCAATGTCAACATCAACATTTAACTTGTTGCAAAATTTTCGAACACTGTATTTAAATGGTCCACTCGATCTTTGTTACTTTTGAGAGTTTAAAAAAAAAACTACAAAAATCTTTCATATTAACAATATAATTACTCATTTTAGTTCAAACTAAATTTATTTTAACTTTTACTTTGATAAAGTTACTCACTTTTTACTTGCCACCACTAACCATTTTTAATTTCTCTACACTTGTATCGTTAGATATAGTTCTTAACTTCTAAAAAAACAATCACCCACTTATTTCATTTCTAAAAGCATATAAGAACATTTAAATGCCTAAAAATGTCTGTGAAATAACCTTAATATATATTTGGTGCTAAGGTTCTTTAATTTTTTATTTGAAATTTATTTTATATAAAGAAAATTTTAATTTCATACTTTTTATTTGAAATTATATTTTTTACAACTCTTTATTTAAAAATGTTTTGTATTACTTAAATTTTCGGATGAAAATTATTGATACATAAAAACATGAATAATAATAATAATATTTTTTATATACAAGTTTTTTTAACTCAGTTTAGATCAAGATAACAGATAATAACACACGAAACATAAAAAGTAATTGATAAGTTAATACATAAAGTCAAAAAAGTAAGTAAGTTGTATGTTAAGATAGAGATCAACGTAACAAAAAAGGTAAGTAATATAGAGTGTAAGAATTTAACTTATATGGTGATAAAACAAGGCACCACATTATTCCCCTTTCTCAAATTAATTTTGTTGTATTTCGGAATAAATTAAAATGAATTTGTCTCTTGGGTTGTATTGTAGGTGTTGTGTCTGTGTTTATTGATGCTGGTTTTAAACTATTTAAATTAATTGTAATGTGTGTATTATTCTTAAGTATTGTAATATATTTTGGGTTGCGATTAATTTCCTCAAAAGGTCCGTCATAGGGCTACTTGAGCTTTCCATGTATGGTATCATTTCTAACAAAAACAAATTTACAATTATCGAGTTCTTTCGGTATGTGTTAGTGGAATTTTGATTCATTTTTGTTGGATTTGTAATATGTGATTGTTTGTTTTCGACAACTTTTTTATTTTCGGGAGCATATCCGAAGGGTTTAAAGTTTCACTGTTATGTATCACTACTTGTTTCGGTAATCTGACCGAAGATCTGAGGCCCAGAAGAACTAGTGGCAACTCTGTGAACTCTGTTTGTGTCTTTCAGCGGATATTCTTCTGGCCAACGAGTGTTCCTGTCTACTACGGTAAGTAAGATACCCTTTTGAAACTGGCAAAGGACCGACTATATCAACGTGGATATGTTCAAAGCAGGCGTGTGGTATGCTGATTTTGTGTGGTGTTGTCTTCGTGTGTTTGTGTATTTTTGAGCTTTGACATCTAACACATTACTGTGACCATTTGTTAACTTGTGTATTCATCTTTGGCCAGAAATATTTTTGTGTCAGTAGTCTTCGTGAAGCTCGTGTACCAGGGTGTGCTATGTTGTGTAGCTGTTCGAATATTTGTTTTCGTATTGTCTGTGGTATTTAAGGTCGTGTTAAAGAATTTGTCTACTCGCATCAAATTTTAATGTTGAGTACAGGTATGTGTAACTGCTCGTGTTTGTTCCTGTGACTGTCAAGTATATCTTGTAATTCTGCATCTATGCTCTGTTCTTTGTGTAGTATTCTAAGGTTAATATCTGTGCAGCCAAAAGCTTCTATTCCAGCTCGTGAAAGTGCATCTACTGCAGTGTTTTCTGAACTTTTAATGTGTTTAATGTCATGTGTGAATTGTGCAATGTATTTTTTGTCTGGGACTGCGTTCTGTTTGTGAATGTTTTGCGTTAATCAGTGGTTTGTGATCTGTGTATACTGTGAAATTGTTTCTTTCAAGGTGGTGTCTAAAATGTTTGATGTTTAAGTATGTGGCCAGTAATTCCCTATCGAATGTATTGTAATTCGTTTCTGATTGCGATAATTTTTTTGAAAAGAAGGCTAATGGTTCTAGTGTACCGTTATTCTGTTGTTGTAAAACGCCACCAATAGCTGTGTTTGATGCGTCTACAGCAATCAATAATTCTGCATTACTACTGATATGATTAAGTAGTGTTTCCTTTGCAAAACTATCTTTGATTGTTGCAAATGCGTGTAGTGTGTTCTCCGTCCAGTGTAATTGTTTGTTCTTTGTTTTTGATGCTACGGTGACCATGTCATAAATTGGACCTAGCATGTGTGCGAGTTTTGGAATACAACGGTGGTAGTAATTTGTCATACCTATGAATTTTTTATTTGTTTATCAGTAATGGGTTGTGGCTAGTCTTGTATGCATTGTGTACCTTCTTCAGAAGGTCTTATATGGTGTATCTTAGAAAATGTATGTTTGTTGCTCCGAAAATGCATTTGTTGGTTTGATGTTCAATCCGTAGGTCGCAAGTCTCTGAATAACTTGTGTTAAATGTTCAATGTATTTTGTTTTGTTTTCGCTAGCGATTAATATGTCATCCAAATATACAAAAATAAAGTCCAATCCGTGTAACACTTCATGTATGAATCTTTGGAATGTCTGTGCTGAGTTTCTCAACTCAAAAGGCATAGGGAGAAACTCAAACATTCCGAAAGGTATTGTACTGGCTTTCTTGTGTATGTCATTAATGGCCATGGGAATTTGGTGGTATGCTCTGACTAAATCTATTTTCGAGTAAATGTTTGTGTTATGTAAATTCATGGAAAAATCGTGTATGTGTGATAATGGATATCTATCGGGTACTTTTATAGTGTTCAATCGTTTGTAATCTCCACATGGTCTCCAGTCGTTTGGTTCCCGTTTGGATACTAAGTGTAATGGAGAAGATGTATTTGAATTATAAGGTCTTGTTTAGCAATTTTTAATTTTGGTATGTCTAGACTTCTTGGTCTTGTAAACGGTAAAGGTCCTTGTGTAACAATGTGATGTTCTGTTTTGTGTTTGATAGATGCCATATAATTTGGTTCTGTAAAAAGCGTGGGAAATTGTTTGATAAGTTGTGTATACTTGTTGTCTAGTGTGAATAATTTTGGTGATGGAGATTCTGAGTCTACTCCGATGGCGTTAACGGTGAGTTTTGTTAAAAGGTCGATCAATTTCTTATGTTTTAAATCAGCAAGTAGTCCGTATTTAATTAGAAAGTCTACGCCAATGATAGGTCTCGTTATGTCAGCCAAAATGAAAATGAAAAGAAATTCTCGTCTTAATTTTATGTTTACGTTAAGTAATTTCTTTCCGTACGTGGAAATTGTGCTTCCGTTGGTTGCCGTCAAAACTAAATCTATTTTTGTTTTCTTGTTCGCGTAAATACTTGCAGGAAGTACTGAGATTTCTGCGTCACACCTTTTTTACACCTTTTATTATTATTAATTTAACATTTCGTTTCTAATACAAAAAGATAAATATCTTATTATAGCATTAGACATAATTAGGCTTGACTGTAAGACATTGAGATTTATTTATAATTAATTTAGATAGAACATTTAGAATATATAAAAACAAGATAAAATAAATTAATTCAAATTAATATAAATTACAAGAGCAAGTTTAAACAATTTATTTGACACTCCTTTGGCCAAAGCCAGTTTAAATTAAGACTTAACAACTGAATAATTGGAGAAAAAGGAAATAATTATAAAGTGGAGAAATAAGCATAAAGTTTTACCTTAAATTGCACAGGATTGGTTATAGATCTAATATAATTAGGTAGAGAGTTCCACAAACGGATTGAACATATATAAAATTGTCTTTCCGAACATAATTGAGAATGCTTTAACTGCATTAACTGATTTGATCTATTTGATCTAAGGAAGCGTAATCGTGCATATAAATACGTGGGTTCTTTGTAAACAATTATTTTATGTAACAGCACAAGTGTTCTTAGTTTTAATAGGTTATCGAAAGTCAAATTAAAGATTTGCCAAGAAAACATGGAAATGTGATCGAATCGTCTGAGTCCGAAGATATAACGGGCTATATCGTTATAAGCAACGTTAAGTTTTCGTCTACCCAATGTGTCACAGTTAGCAAATAATTCACAACCATAAAGAAGCGTAGGAATTAGGTAGGTTTTTGCTAAAAGAGCCCTTATTCTTTGTGGAGTGAAGTACTGAGTTGCCCAAAGGGAACGAAGCATACCGTAGATTTTACCGATTGTGCAGTTAATGTGTTCATTCCAAGACAGGTGTTTGTTAAATATTATGCCAAGGTTTTTGACCGTATCACAAAAATCTATTCTTGATCCATTTAAAGTTAACGCAGGAACAAGAGACATGTCAATTTTCTTTTTGTAGATGACAATGCATTTTAATTTCCTTGGATTTAAGCAGAGTCCATTTTTATGAGCCCAGTCATTTATGTTACTTAGGTCATCATTAATATTAGTAACACAATTATTGATTAAATTCAAGTTACAACCTGCATACAGTTGAACATCATCAGCGTAAATATGTATCTTACAAAACTTTAACACACTAGGCAAGTCGTTAATATAAATAGAAAACAACAAGGGACCTAACAGAGAACCTTGGGGCACCCCTCTTTTTACTGCGATGAATTGAGACGTTACATTATTTACAGACACAGCTTGAGAGCGGCCGGTTAAATAGGACGAAACTAAGCGAGACGCAGACAACGAACAACCATACATATTCACTAACTTAGAACACAAAATACCATGATCAACTGCATCAAATGCTTTTGAATGGTCAAGAAGGGTTAGTAAAGTGGCTTTATTGGCATCAAGATTAACTCTTATATCTTCCGATACATCTATTAGTGCTGTTATGCAACTTCTTTTTGGTCTGTAGCCAGATTGACGATCAGTAAAGAGACTATTATCACAGAAATACTTGTTTAATTGCTTGTACATCAACCGCTCGAAAACTTTAGAGATAAACGGTAAAATAGCGATTGGCCTATATTCATTGGCTGTTTTAGTGACAGGAATAATTTTAGCTTTCTTCCAACAAGATGGATAAATTGATTGAGTTAAGATCGAATTAAAAACAAAAGTAATAATTGGCAAAAGCTTAGGAAGTAACGCTTTTAAAAACATTGGATGTATTTCATCAAAACCTACAGAGCTCGATTTAATGGACAAAAAACTACTTAAAACATCAACTTCGTCAATACAACTAAAACTAAAACTAATATCACAGTTATTATCACTGGTTGAATATTCATAGACATTGCTTTGTATCACAGGCATGGGAATATTAACGAAATTATTGTTAAGCTCTTCAACATTTATTTCATTTGATAAATATGTTTTTTTTCTACTGATACCGATGTCGCGAATTAAGTTCCAGGTCTGCTGACTGTTAACTGCATTACTGAATTTGTTTTCGTAAAACTTTACTTTTTCTGCTTTAATGGCACTAGCAACTTTGTTTCTTAATTGCTTAAATCGGATGTGTAGTTCAGGAGTTTTGAAGCGTTTCCAGCGATTATAAGCAAAATTTCGTTGTTCAATCAGTAATTTGATATTTGAGTTAAACCAAGGACGATCACCTGGCTTAGCTTTTTTTGTTTTAATAGGGACGAACTTATTGTATAAATAACTTAAGCCGCTGTTTAATGTAGCCACTTGTTCGTCGATGGAAGAAGTATAGTATATTGAATTCCAGTTAATCAAATCAAGCTCTGATGCAAGTTGAATATAATCAATATTTTTAAAATCTCTGAAACTAAAATTAATGGGTTCATTGCACATTTGAAAGTCATATGTTAAAAAAATTAAGTCATGTTTTGAAAATATAGGACAAGAAAGTTGATCATAAAGTAAGAGTTTTGATAAGTCGTTTAAAAGAAAAAGGTCAAGTAAAGTATTAGAATTCTGTGAAAAATGTGTAGGTTGGGTAGTATTTGCAGAATATAGGCCTATAGAAATCATTTCGCTAATCAAACTATCATCAGAAAAAAGGTTGCTATTGAAGTCACCAGCGATTAAAATATTAGTATAGGACAAGGACAAACATTGAACTGTTTCCAAAAATGAAGATAAATCAACATGACGATTTGGTCTGTATACAGTGCCCATAAGTAATTTTTCAGTGCCATAAAAGACGTCTACGAACAAATATTCTATAGAACTACCAATTTGAGACTTACAATTCAACTTGCACGAAATTTCGTTTCTTACAAATACAGCAACACCGCCAGCATGACTAAGACGATCAGCCCTGAATATTCTATAGCCATTAACAGTAAGTAAAGTGTCGAGCATGACAATATTGAACCACGTTTCCGAGACACATATCACATGTACATTGGAATTTTCAAAGATGAATCTGAACTCATCAATTTTCTTTAAGAGACTTTGTGCATTAATGTGACAGACATTTAAACCATTTTTTTGTTGACATAGAACACGAATTAAAGCATATGCATTGTCAGTGGAACACCTATTAATGTTATTTAAAGAATTCATATGTTATATTGTATTTACCCACCTGTGCAATTATAGTATATTTTTTAGTTATAGAAAATATTAAAAAATTAAGGGAAGAGTATATAACAGTTAATAACAAAACATAAAAAACATGAAAAATATTAAACATTAAAGTTTGAAACATAAACATAGAAAAGATTAAAAAATTTAGGAAAAAAAATATAACAGTTAATAACGAAACATAAAAAATATTATATATTAATGTTTGATGCATAAACATATATAAAAAAGAAAAACGCATGGTCAGCCAATAATGTTTAAATAACATGGTCAGCTTATTATGCAACGAGAGTAAACTGGAGTTATTGCGGTTCCATATGAGCGCGAAATAAGCAAACATCCTCAGTGTTAATGTTGTTGTTGTTACTGCTATAGTTGTTGTTATTTATATTGTTCTCGATGTTGTAGTTGCTGAGGTTATTATTTGATAGCGACCCAGCAGCATCGTTCAACTTTTTGATGGAGTCGATTGGAATGGCATTGTCGGTTGGTTTGAACTTAATATGAACCAAGCCATGACGGGTGAAAACAGCGGAAAATCTTTGCTGCTTTTTGAAGCGCAAAGCAGCTTGAAGAATATGTGCGTTAGCCTTCGTTAAGCCTTCGTTGACATAAATGGCCTTATTGGACTGAAAGCCAGCATGGTGCAAACGTAGTAAATCCTTCCTATCACGTCTGAATTTAGAGATGGTATTTAAAACAGTGTTTCTGCCATGAGCTGTCTCAAATTTTGCGATGATTGTAGTGTCATTAGAGGTGTTCTGAGGGTTTGACGGTCTAGCTCGGAATATTCTTTTAACGTTAGGTAATTCCATTTGTACCGAAGTGCATATGTTATTTAAAACGCTGTAAAGATCCTCGCCATGGACATATGGTACCCCGTTAATTTTTAGGTCACAGGCGACAGCGGCATTATCATGTCTAGCTAATTGTAGTTTTAAATTATCCATTTCAGCTTTAAGTGCCTTTATATCTTCCTTAAGCAGGCCTACCCTTTCAGCTTCAGTTTCCAGCTGGGTAACTCTATCATTTACAGCCAACAGCCCGCTCTTTAGTTCACTCACATTATTTCGTAACTCTGTTAATATTCTATCCTCACTCTCCTTAAGAGTCGAAATGAGTTTCTCTTTAATTTCATTAGTTATTAACTCACTTTGCTGAGAAAGACGCAATTCCATCAGCGAGTTTTGCTTATCCAGCTTTTTATCGATGAAATCTATGAGAGACACTGAAGAGAGCGGCGTGGAGCACGGTGTCGGTGTATTGGTAGGAATAGAGTTGGCAACTTTGCTCTCGCTCATATTTACCAATGTAGGTGTTGATTTTTTCCCGCCCGAATCTAAGCTTGTAGTTGACGGCTGATTGGGTTGTGGGGTAATTGGCGGTGAACAGATTGAAATGCGTCGAGAGCAGCTTTGGCACTTATATGCTTTTTTTAATTTTTGCATATATACTAAATCAGCTTTTTTTATGTTTACGCAATGACAATGAAAATACTCATTGCACGCACCACATTTCACTTTTTTGTCATCATCCAGATGACGCTCAACTTTGGAGCCACAGATGCAAGGCATATTAAACTTTAAAGAGACACTTATTGTTTACAAATCTAGTTCTCTTATTTCTCTTGGAACAGCGGTGCTTCAGTAATAATATTATGAGTCACCAATTAGATAATTGTTTTTGGTTTATATTTATAAAAATTTATGTTATAAGAGACCGATTTCACATAAAAAACAATGTTACTTATCGAAAAAGAGGTTGTCAATCGATTCACTGTTGCTTTATATATCTAATAATGTCCAAGAAGCAAGTTAATAATGATTTATTTAGTGACAATTTTTGATTTAACTTGGACCGAGTTTAAAACGCGTCCGTTGACTCTGAGTTTATGAGTCCTCTATTTTAGAGGTGGTTTCCGCAAAACGTTGGGTTATCACCATTAACTCTTCCGAGGCGGAAGCTGACCTTCTGGTCATGGTAGAGATTTCACTACCAGTCATGACCTCCCATAAGTCGTCTGCTAGTTTCAAGAGTACCTCCAGTTCTCTGTGTCCAGACCCGGTCGAGGTTATTTTTAAATCTTTTGGTAATTTGCGTTACCATAATTTATAGATCAAATCACTACTAACTGTTGATCCAGCCAGCAAAAGCAGTGATCGATAGAACTGAGATGGCCTTTGGTCACCCATCTCAGAATTCGAAAGGATCTTGTCGAATCGCTTGTTTTCGCTCAGTGAAAATTCATCGAGCAGTGTCTTTTTAAGCCCTTCGTATATGTTCACTGCCAGAGGTTTTTGGATATAATCTGTGGATATAATGACCTCTTGTGGTAATGATGTTACCAAGTACACATATTTGGTTTTGTCTACTGTAATACATTTTGCTTGGGATTGAATCTCGGCGTGTGCAAACCAAGCATCTGGACAACTCGTCCAGAACGAAGGCACTTTAACGCATTCGTGTGTACTTGTATTGGGGGTTGTAAGAGGGTTAGTCTAGGATAGTTTAGTTTAGTTTAGTTTAGTTTAGTTTATTTATTTATTTTCGTTTCCTAATACAAAAGATATAATAATCTTAATATAGTATTAGTAATATATTGGTTTAAGATCAGGCGAAATAATATAGTATTAATTAATTAATTCACAAAAAATTAACTTAAAACAAGTACCTATATGTTTAAAAAAATGAAAGAGCTCATGTCATGTCCGGCAAGCCGAATCTGATTTTGATTATTAAACAAGTATTTAAGAATCTATAAGTGATAATAAAAATATTAAAGATATTACAACAAAGAAAAATAATTATAAAGTTTAGCTTTGAATTGCACGGGATTATTAAGAGTTTTAATATTAGTAGGTAGACAGTTCCACAGACGAATAGAATTAATATAGAATTGTCGCTCTGAAATAAGATGAGTATGCCTTAATTGTATTAATTGCGTAGATCTATTAGATCTGGAGAAGCGTAGTCGGTCATGTAAATATTTAGGTTCTTTGTAAACAATTATTTTCTGTAAAAACACAAGTGTTTTGAATTTTAATAAATTGTCAAAAGTCATACTGAAAATTTGTCTAGAAAACATGGAAATGTGATCAGATTGCCTAATTTCGAAAATATAACGTGCGATGTTATTATAAATAACGTTAAGTTTATGTCTGCTTAACGAGTCACAATTAGCGAATAATTCACAACCATAAAGTAAAGTAGGAATTAAGTATGTTTTTGCTAAGAGAACTCTAATTCTATGAGGAGTGAAATATTGTGTTACCCAAAGTGTACGGAGCATGCCATAAATTTTACCAACGGTGCAGTTGATGTGATTGTTCCAAGACAAGTGTCTATTGAAAATAATTCCGAGGTTTTTCGCGGTTTCGACAAAACCAATGTTCGATCCATTTAGAGTCAGTGAAGGTATAAGAGTTTGATCAATTTTCTTTTTATAAATGACAATGCATTTCGATTTTTTTGGATTTAAACACAATTCATTTTTAAGAGCCCAGTCGTTTATTTTGCCGAGGTCAGCATTGATGTTTTTGACACAGTTATCCATAGAGTCTATAACATATAGTTGAACGTCGTCAGCGTACTTGTGTAATTTACAAGAGTTCAACACTTTGGGCAGGTCGTTAACATAAATAGAAAACAATAATGGTCCTAACAGTGAGCCTTGCGGGACACCTCTAGTGACTGAGATAAAATTAGACGTAACACTATTCACAAATACCGCTTGAGACCGATCTCGTAAATATGACGAAACTAAATTAGACGCAGGCATCGAAAAATTATACATATTTACTAACTTAGAAGACAAGATATCGTGGTCAACTGTGTCGAAAGCTTTCGAGTGGTCAAGAAAGGTTAAAAAAGTTACTTTGCCAGCATCAAAATGCACTCTTATGTCTTCGGTTACATCTATCAGTGCCGTTATACAACTTCGTTTCGGCCTGTAGCCGGATTGTCGGTCAGTTAAAAGACCGTTATCGCAGAAATGCTTGTTTAATTGCTTGCACATCAAGTCTTCGAAAACTTTAGAAATAAATGGTAAAATTGCAATTGGCCTATATTCATTAACCGTTTTCACAATTGGAATTATTTTAGCTCTTTTCCAGCAAGACGGGTAGATCGATTTTGTTAATATTGAATTGAAAATAAAAGTAAATACTGGTAAGAGTCTTGGTAGCAAAGCTTTTATAAAAATTGGATGAATTTCATTAAAACCAACACTATTTGAATTAATGGCTAAGAAACTTTTTAACACATCGAATTGGTCTACACAACTAAAATTAAAGCTAATATCACAGTTATTATCACGGATGGAATTTTCATAAATATTTGTTAGTACCACAGGCAAAGGAATATTAACGAAACTGCGGTTAAGCTCGTCAACATTTATTGCACTTGATGAAATTGTTTTCTTACTGACACCAATGTCGCGAATCACACTCCAAGTCTGCTTACTGTCAACAGCATTGCTGAATTTGTTTTAATAAAATTTGGTTTTAGCAGTTTTAATAGCCCAAGTAACTTTTTTTCTTTTTTGCTTAAATTGATTATGGAGTTCAAAGGTTTTGAACCGCTTCCAGCGATTGTAAGCAGAGTTTCGTTGTTCAATTAGTAGTTTTATAGTACCGTTAAACCAAGGGCGATCACTTGGTTTAACTTTCCTAGTTTTAATTGGCACAAATTTATCGTACAAGTAACTTAAACAACTGTTCAGTATCGCAACTTGCTCGTCGATAGAAAAGGTATAATATAATATATAAAAATAAAAAATAAACTGGCCATTTCAGCCCTTGGAAGGGCTTTGACCTAGCTTCTATTGATCAATTGTGTTGTGCGTGTTATTAAATGTTTGATCACAAATGACCGAGAACTTGACCTACGTGTTTTATGCCGACTCCGAACGGCTTATGTTCTCAAGAAGCTTAACATGGCAATTTTTGCTCTCTGAGGTTTGCCATTGTCTGCAGAGAGGTGACGACCGAACAGAAAAATTAATTCAATTGAAAAAACTTTCTGTCTGAGCTGGAATTGAACCCGGGCTACCGCGGTTCCTTAGCTTAGCGGCCACGCACTCTTCCCACTAGGCTACGGTCGCCACTATATATTATATTATATTCCAATCAATATATTATATTCCAATCAATTAAATTAACTTCAGATTCTAGTTGTGTATAATTAATATTTTTAATGTCCCTAAAGCTAAAACTAGTCGGTTTATTGCACAATTGAAAGTCGTATGTTTAGAAAATTATGTCATGTTTAGAAAATATTGCTCAAGAAAGTTGAATATAAAATAAAAGTTTTGATATGTCGTTTAATAAAAAGGTCAAGTAGAGTATTTGCAGAACTAGAAAAATGTGTAGGTTCAGTCATGTTAGCAGAGTATAAGCCTAAGGAGATTACCTCATTAATAAAATTATCTTCAGACAAGGAAAAACACTGAACAGATTCCATAAATGAGGACATGTCGATATAACGATTGGGCCTATAAACGGAACCAACAAGTAATTTTTCATTCTCAGACATAGCATCAACAAACAAATATTCAATAGAACTGCCTATTTCGGATTTACAATTTAATTTACATTTAATTTCACTTCTCACATAAATAGCAGCACCCCCAGCATGGCTTAGGCGATCAGCTCGAAATATTTTATAACCGTTAACTTTAAACAATTCATCCAGCATATCTGGCACGAACCACGTTTCCGAGACACATATAATGTGAACATCAGAGTTTTGAAAAATATATCTAAATTCATCAATTTCCTTTACAAGACTTTGTGCATTAATGTGACAGATATTTAAACCTTTTTTGTTTACATAACACGCGAATTAAAGCATTTGTGTTGTCAGTGAAACTACTATTTACGCTATTTAAAGAATTCATGATCAATATTATATATATCACCCCGTGCAATTTTTATAAAGTTCTTTTTTTTTAATACATAAACAATTTAAATAGAAATGTGAGATATACTACTCGTACTTACAAGTTAATACATAACTATTCAAAACAATAAACAGAAAAAGACAAAAATTAAATATTTTAAAAAAACCTATACTTATGGTCAGCCTGAAGCATATGGTCAGTCTAATATACACAGTACGCTTAGATTGTGGAGAGAGCTGACGTGAGTTATTGTGCCCCCCCAGCAGAACGAAAAAAAACAAGTACCATTTGAGTCCATGTTGTTGTTGTTATGCTCAGCTGTCGCTTGATACATGATGATCTCTTGCATTTCAGCCATGCAATCAATACGTCTTGCAGCTTCTGATTCAGTGAGATTCACATAAACAAGACCACGGAGAGTAAAAGCTGCCGTTAGTTGTTGTCTCTTCTTTAGCCTTACAGCCGCCTGAAGTAAATCATAATTAGCTTTAGTAAGACTCTCGTTCACATAGATTGGAACATCTGAATTCATTCCGGCGTGATGCAAACGCAGAGAACATCGATTAGCTTTTTTAAATTTGGCCACAGATCTCAAAACAAAATTTTTATCATATGGAGTCGCAAGTTTTACTATTATGATGCCATCAGTAGTGTTTCTGTTAGCACGTACGCGAAAAATACTTTTTATGTTGGGTGGTGTGATTGAAATAGAGTTATTATGAAAAACAGACATATATTATGAAAAACAGACATTAAATTTTCTCCGTCATCATCATAAGGAATACCATGCAATCTCAGATCACAAGAAACAGCTAAATTTTCCTGTTTAGCAAGTTATGCTTTCAAAATGCTCAGTTCAGTCTTAATGGTTTCCATATCCGAAAGACCAGTCTCGATTTTTGATGCACAGTCGGTCATTTGGCTGAAAGTTTTATTGCGAATATCTTTAATTTCAAACTGAATTACTTTAAATTCCCCACACACATTCTCAAGGGCTGAAACTCTTTTTTCGAAGGACGACAGCGAGGCTTTAAGGTTCATAATTTCTACTGTTGTTTCACCTAATTTTTCCATAACTCGGTCCTCAGAGGTTTTCAATGCCGACCGTAGCTCAGCTATTATGCACTGCTTCTGTTTCTCCATCTGTTTCTCCGTTTCACGCTGCGACTGCTGCAGTAAGCTGCTCACATATGATTCAGTAACTAGAGATGCTGGCGCTCCGTTATTAGATGCCGGAGAGATAATTGGTGTGTTATCACCATCGCCGATGTGTGATGTAAGTGGTGTGTGTGGCGGTGTGCGTTGCATGCTTCCCTCTAAAAAATTCTATTTTTCAAACTTGAAAATTCTAAACTTAACTCTTCCCTTTAGTGTACTATGCCCTAGTGTAGTGCCTACGAATATGATACAATTGGTTTCTTACGTCCCGATTGTATAATATTCGTTAAAAGAAGCTAAGTGTGTACCTCGTGAGAAACTAAAATAACAAGGCAACCTGAAAAAACTTTTTTATAAAATATGATAAACAAAAAAAAGTTTAACACAGTATACAAAAAAAAATTTTTTTTATGTAGAAAGAAAATTGTTGTTGCTGCCAATGTTGTTGTTGTTGCTGCTGCAAATGTTGTTGTTGCTGCTGCAAATATTGTTGTTGTTGTTGCTGCTGCTGCAAATGTTGTTATTTTTGTTAATGTTGTTGTTGCTCTTATTGTTGCTGTTGTTGTTGTTATCGTTGCTGTTGTTTAGAAGCAACCACTTCTTCGCTAACTAAAGGCTTCAGCGGGCTGACTGGTGGTGGTGGCTGATGATCAATAATAGGTTGCAATGTTATGCTTGAGCCGATGCCGAATGTTGCACTTTGAGCCTTGATTTGGATGCTCACAACTGAATGCTGCTGCAATTTCTGTGCCTGAACCACCAAATCACTGGGTGGTGTCTTTATAATTACGTATTTGTTGCCACGTGTATCAATTCTCATTTGCTTGTTGGATTGATTACTTCTGTGCTTCTGCTTTTGCAATAAACGTTGCTGTTCTTACAGTAGCTTTTTGATGTGGCGTCAGTTTTTGTAGCTGTTCGGTATTCTATTGTTCTTGTTGTGCGTGTTGTACAAATTGGTTGTGGGTAGGTAAACGTATTGTGCATGAATTTGTAGGTGTCTTACGAGATTTATTTTGCTGCTTGCTTGCGCCCACCAGTATCTGCTGCTGCTGGTGACTTTTGTTTTTTCTGCTGTTGGTGTTGTGGAGATTCGTTGTGCAGGATCGCCAGTTTTTGGTGCGAAGGTTCTTTAACTTTTTATTTGAAACTTATTTTATATAAAGAAAATTTTTATTTCATACTTTTTATTTGAAATTATATTTTTTGCAACTCTTTATTTGAAAATGTTTTGCATTACTAAAATTTTCGGATGAAAATTTTTGATACATAAAAATATGAATAATAATAAAAATGTTTTTTATAAATAAGTGTTCTTAAACTAAGTGTAGAACAAGGTAACAGATAATAACAACACACGAAACATATAAGGTAAATGATGTGTTAATACATAAAGTCAATAAGGTAAGTAAGTTGCATGTTAAGATAGAGATCAACGTAAATCAAAGGTAAGTAATATAGAGTGTAAGAATTTAACTGATGTGGTGATAAAACAAGGCACCAGATCTATATAAATAGTCTTAATTGTTTTATAAATTAATCTTTAAGTAATATATTTAGTTTAAAAAAAGTTTTTGCAATACATTATATATGCAGAGTGAATCAAAATGTAGCGTGAAAGACTATATTTTACCCTATGCTTCTATCACAGATAATAAAATAGAAAGATGTGCCACCACCAAACAAGCAAGTGGCACAGTAACATTTGAATGTGGATTTATCATAAATCCACATAAAAGCTTTCTGAGAGTCAGCGAGCGAACGGTTTAAAACTTTTGAGAGCGAGAGAATAAGTAGCGACAATGTGAGCAAATGTGAGCATAATATTGAAAAGCAATAGAAATGATATGTAAAGATTTGATGCACGAAACATTTATATAAACGATGTAGCTGCCAACAAAATGTAGCAGAATTTCATTAGGTTTTACTTAAAAAATGCATTAAATTTTTTCACTAAACTACCCTGTGAACATTATTTAATTTAAAGTTATTATATGTTTTTGCATTATCTTTTATCTTTTGTAATGAAGGCATATTTTGTGTGTTGGCTTGGTTTTTTTTGCCGTTTTGACACATGATATTTTTAGAGTTATATTATTGTAAGGGCGATTCCATCAGTTGAAGCTTAGCCGCGTATAATGTTGTAAGCAATATGTTTTAAGTTTTTTTTTTGCGGAAAAATTTTTTATCTAACTACTTTTATATATTTTTATTATATTATTGCAAATACTTGCTTTACTATATGAAAAGTATTCAGAAATGCAGTTTTCAATTGTTCTTACCCTGCAGTGTAATCAACTAGATTTATACCAGTCAACAACTAGTTGGAAATATCCAACAACTAGTTCGATTTATGTCCTATTCTCATAGAACCGACTGGTATTTATTACGTGGTGATGTCATTGGAAAAGACAATTGTCTTACTATAGATAAGGTTTTAACTAGTTAACAACTCATTTTTTATGTAAAGTAAAGTTCTAGTTGGGTTGTGACTAGTTTTTAACCAATATAGTAATTATCGAATTAAAACTAGTTCATAGGTTCATATTTTTTCAATAGTTCATAGGTTCAAAGAACATATATTTTTACAACAAAATATTAGCTAAAGGCTAAAGTTAAAGCTATTTGATGAAATACCATGTTTATGGTATACTACATGTTTTTAAATTAGTTTTTATATGTTTTAATTTGTTTATTATTAGTTTCTTCCAATGGGGTACCCAGCTCCAACTGGTTTTGGAACTGGCTGATTTTGATAATATGTAGTATAGTTTGATTTTGGCTAGTTTTACAACTGGTTTAATGTGACTTGACAAAAACTAGTTGGGTTTAAACTACTTTTGCAACTAGTAAATCGTGACAAAATATAAACTAGTTTGTTTTGACTAGTATAAATACTACTCATGTTTTAATGCTGACTAGTCTTACACTGCAGGGTATATGTAAAGGGTGGTTAAATTTTAAGGGCCGATGTTGAATGTGAACCACACCTAAACGTCAAATTTTTTTTTGCATTTCATTTGACATATCTCAATTTTAGACTAGTTCAATTTGAACCATGGAAAGATAAACAATCGAGTAACGCGTAAAAGTTATTCAGGCTTATTATGAAAATGGACGTTCAAATCAAAATGTATATCACTTAAAATATACATATTCACAAGCGACTGTACAGCTTTGTAGTACATTTATTTGAATACTTTAGGCTTAGCTTAGTTTTATTTCAGACATAAATTAGTATTTAAGAACTTTATTTATTTAAAACTTTCTTTAGGTTTGATTTAGGTATATTTTAGGCGTTAATTGATAATAAAAAGTCACTTTTTAATACATTCACATTGTACAGTGAAACAGTTAAAATTAAGTCCAATTTGAATATGCAAACTGCCAATCATTATATATTTTAAGCGATCTTTTGAGTTTGACGACATAAAAACGACTGACTCGTGAAACTTCGTTGGCTTGCGTTTTGTCTATTTTCTATTTCCTTTTCGTCCAGTTGTCGGGGTTGCATTAGTAATGCATTCCACTTCTGGTGGTCCGTGTCGTTCCTACATTCGGCCGTCCTGAAGGATCATTCGACCCGAATGATATGTCCCAAGGCTTCATGAAATCGGCTACAGTAGTCGTTTTGTTCGGCCCCTCCTGTTCACCTACCTTCACAACTTGATACCGCCCATGGTTTTGTTTTTGAATAACCCGATACGGTCCAAAATATTTCAGTTTTAGTTTTAGGCTAGAGCCAAATTGGGTTCTTTTAATCGCCACTAAATCATTTATGTTGTAGTTTGTCTCAGGCTTACGTTTGCTATTAAATGCTTTACGATTCTCAGCTTGAATTTTGCTAATATTTTCTTGAGCTTTTTCCCGCTCCGCATTTAATTCTTCTACTTCAGCGTCTATTAAAAATTCGCGTAAATCTGGATAATCTACTACACGCATCTGTAACCCTGTGTGAACTTGGAAAGGAGTGACTTTAGTGCTTAGAGGAACAGTGTTATTTATCACCTGCTGAACTTTATCGACGTAACGGTACCAGTGGGCTGAATCTGTTTGACACATTTTGGATAGCATTGGGCATAGTATTTTATGAACACGCTTGACCTGTCCGTTTCCCCGCGGTACCCCTGTAGCTATTAAAAGATGCTGCATATTTTCACGCTTGCAATAGTCTTCAAACATATTTGAAGTGAATGCGGACCCCCTATCTGATACTATCCATCTAGGATTTCCAAAAATCGCAGCCTGCTTTTCAAGCCTATCTATCACTTCTTGTACCCCAGTCGATTTGGTTGGATACAACCATACAAATTTCAAAAACCCGTCAGTAACAACAAATATGTGGTTGTATTTCTTGTGCGTTTCTGTAAGTGGGCCAACATGATCAACATGATAGGTCCCTAAGGGCTCACTGGCTTTGTCGATAGGCGTCAACATGCTCTCTTTTTTACCTAACTTTGCATCGTTTACATTCAACGCACCCCTTTACTAATCTAACGACCTTGATACTCAACTCTAGAATAAAGTAAAATCGCTCTACTAGATCTTGGGTCTTTTTGCTAGCAAAATGTCCCTGTTCATGCGCTATTTTTATTATTTCTTTCTCCATCGTAGAAGGGACTACTAAATGTTCCTTTACCGGATCTTTGTATACAATTTCGTTCTGCAAGAAAAAATCTTCATAGGGACCAGTTTCCAAAACTTTTTTCACAGCTCTTATCCAATTGTCTTCCGCCTGCGATTCTTTCAATCGAAATTTTAGTGAATCTTCTATTAAAAGGCAATACACACGGCTCAAAGCGTCTACGTGTTTCATACTCGTACCTGACCTATTTCAATAATATAATCAAACTGCTGCAAATACATGGCCCACCTCATTATCCTGTCCGGTACGTCTTGTTTTTTGACCGTCATAGCAAATGCATTGCATTCGGTTACAATCTTAAACTTTGTGTCTTTTATATAAATTTTCCATTTTTTTATTGCCTGAATTATGGCCAAAACCTCTAGTTCATATGAACTGTACCGCTCTTGAACTGGAGTAGTTTTCGACTCATGAATTTGCCTTTTTAAAACGGTAGCCTTAAATAAACGGTATAAATGTCTCATTTGTAAATATTTATAAAACTTGTAAAATAAATTAATACTTTTGGAGTTATAAAAATATGTCCGGCATAATTAGGGCAATATTTTTCAAAACTCAAAAAAGTCGAAAAATTCTTCTAAAAAAATTTGAACCAACCTGGAAAAGTCTTAATGATTTTTATTATCTAGAAAAAATACTCAATCGAACTAGCAATGTCGTTTTCGTTGCGCAAACTTTTTTCAAATTGTTTACTACTGTTATGAATTTGTTATTCACTTTTAAATAAAAAATACAATGAATAAAAAATTTTGTTATTCACTACTTTTTTATGAATAAAATGTTTTATTCATTATTAATTTTTTATTCATTATTAATTTTTTTATTCATTATTAACTTTTTATTCATTATAAATTTCGTATTCATTTCTAATTTTTCATTGACTTTTGAATAATAAAATGGAAAAAAATCTTGTTATTCACTTTTGAATAGTAAATTAAATTAATAATGAATAAAAAACTAATGATGACTATAAAATTAATAATGAATAACACACGAAAAGTCGATGAATCAAAAAAAAATAATGTACAAAAAATTAATTATTGAAAAATTTGAAATTCTTTTTGAATTGCATTCTTTGTAATTAGCATTCATATGAATAAAAAAAGAATTAATTATTCTGAATAACGAAAAAAAAAATAATTGAAATTAATTGCTAAACTTTTTTTTAAATTCAATGTGAATTAAAAAGGTAATTTATAAACATGAATTAAATTGCGAGCTTTAGATCAAGTAAGTTTTTAAGAAGGCAACAACAACAACTCTATATAATCACTTAGCTGACTAGACAGTCTGTTTCGGAAATCGCTACATTTTTCCTCTTCAGTAGTCTTTGAGTGATTAAGCTGTGATCAACTCACTGTTTTTAAATTAGTATATGACTTTGCAGATTTAGGAATTCATTCTTTTGAATTGTATCGCTACTATTCATATGAAATTTCATAGCAGTAGGCCATTTATTTATTTATAAACAATTTTGAATTAATTCGATGGATTTGTGTGTCGTTATTCAGTTTTCCTTAAGATTCTGAATATATATGCAGCTTTTACTGCTCTGGCTGAGTCAATCAAAAATAGTCAATATTAATAGCAAGCAGTGAATAAGAAAAATCTGCTTCGCACAAAATAAGAAAATCATCATGAAAATAATGCAAACAAACAAAAACATTTGTTGCTGTCAAGCAGAGATCACAACTGCTTGGTTCCAACTAAAGGTCTGCAGCGAACCATCCGTTCTACTTGTACAAACAGATATAACAAGCAAAAACCTGATAATATTGGTACAAATACAACAAGGAGTAGAACAGAACATATACTTATATGCTTTGGAATGAGCAGAGAGCTTATCATCTCTTTCTCTGGCTGTCATTATAGTGTAAGCTTTTTTTCTCTTTATCTGTTCCACTAAGTGGAGTATCTGTGTTAACCCTTTTTTAAATGGATATATCCATTCAATATGGATATTCCAGATCGTTCTCTTTGTATTGATGTTGTGTTTTTCTATTTCTATTCTACTAAAAGAAGAATGGTGAGTGTCTTTCTATGCGTTTTTCGTATTTTTGGCAAATTTAAAACATAAAAACGTACTTAAATGCATTGTACTTACATAAACTGTTTCTTTTGTTGTTGTTTATTTCGTTCTTTATTCTTTATGCTTGCTACGTCACATACTCCAGATGTTCCAAATAAAGATAACAGTATTATCGATATATCTGTTTGTTCTGTATGTGCTCAAACTAGTATTTTTGATACTTGGTAATTTCACTCTCTCATACCTATTCCATCGTTATCTAAAAGAGAAATATTCCATGCATACTCAATGCTTAGAGAGCGAAACAGATACAAGTAGGTATAAGAAAAAATAACAACACACAACTGGTGTACTTGGATGGTTCTTTGCAGAGCTTTAGTTCCAACAACAACAACGGAAAAACAATTACAACATTAAATTTCACGATTCTCGCTAGCTATGAGAAACCATGCAGTGGTTATCTATGCTGTGAAGCATTGTGGAGTGAAGAGTGAAAGAGCATTGCAGAGAGAATGTGCATGAAAAGATTGGAAACTTTTCTCTCAAGAAAGCTTTTTCATCGCGCTCACAGAAGCTTACGTATTGATCTGACGAATATTTGTTACTTTTTAATGTTCTACGTGGCACATCTTTATACTATATAATCTTTGCTTCTATTGATGTTTTTGCAAAGAGGATAAATCATGATTCAATTATATATAAGGTTGAGTAAGCTGAGAGCACATATCTGTCGGCGAATGTCAAAAACAGCTGTTTGGTGTTGTTATATTTTATTTTGACATTCGCCGATCCAAATTCCATCCATCCAGCGTTTTTGTTTAAAAAGGTCACTGAGCACTTTAAAAAAGGAAACGTTTTCCTTGTTCCAATAGTTTTGGCGAATCGCGTACTTTTTCGGCATTTTGAAGCGGTAACAAAAACTCAAACTCCAAGAAAATTGTTAAAAATGATTTTAAACACAAATTTAATATTAAAATTCAATAGTTTGACTTCTAGACAGACATTTTAATTTGATTGTTTACTTGTCTTTTTTGCTTTACTTTGACATTTTGCGATCCAAGTTTTGTTGTTGTATGAGAACAATTTCATGGTTACTTAACCTTATATATAATTGAATCATGGGATAAATGAGTAGGAAGAGGTCCAGAAGCTCACTGTTAAAATTTCCTATTAAATCTCGGTGAGGTCGACACTAGCACCTCACTTAACAGCTCCGCAGCAGCGGCAAAGCGCAGCGAATTTCGATGTTTTCTTTTGGGAACAGCTAAATAGAAATGAAAATGTGTGCACACAAGCAAGCTAGGCTTCTTTCTTCCTTTTCTGATCTGAATAGAATCGATTGAAAGCTGCTTTATAGAAAAAAAAAGTTTGTTTACATTTTGTTTTCTATATTTTTGATCATGTCGGCTGTGTGCACAAGGGAGCAAAAATATCGCTTCTTTTTTAATGCCCTTGCCTGTTTCTTCCTATTTGAATTACAATCGCATTGTTTCTGTTCTTATTAGGCTACATTTGGTGAATTGGAAGATTTATGAAAGAAATGAAGCAAAACAGATTTCTTTCATTTTACGAAATGTAGCAAGTGTCTATGGTGTCAATGCGTTTGCTTTCATGTTACTTTTTTTTCATCTTATTATTTTATTTTATTTGATATACTCTATCTATATATGGCTATATTCATCGATTTTTTTACAGCTTACAAAGGGATAAATAAGTATCTACTATCTCTTTGATATTTGTTAATGATTTATAAGATTTTTTTTATAGAATTTTTTTATTTGCTATATTTTCAAAGATTTTTTGAATGCATATATTTTAATTTTTCTTTGATAAAAATATTTTTAATATTTTTTTTTACAGAATATTTTTACTTTTTCTTATATATATTTTGCTATTTCATTTATAATTATATTTTATCTTATTTTGTTTATAAACTTCAGTTAATGTATGAAAACTAATAAAAATTATTACTTACTATTTCCATATGTAACTAATAATGGTGATAATAATCATGGTGATCATGATCATTAGAATTAGCGCATAAATATAGTGCTGCGAGATCTATTGGTACAGCCACCTGCAATAAATCTTGCAGCTTTTAGATACGCTGCAAAATATGTAGGAGTTGCTTGTTAGAACTGCAAAAAAAGCTGCAAGATCTATTGCAGGTGGCTGTACTTGCAATTCTTGGCATTGATGTGTGAAAGGCAAGCAAGCTACGTCGTGTTGTTTTTCCGTGTTCCACTCAATAAGCCGTAAATAATACGCGATTTTCTTTGAATTGTGCTAATTTTTATTATAAAAATTTTGATTTTTATAAAAACGTTATGGCATTTCACTGTGTTGTGAAAACTTGTCCAGGAGCTGGCGAAGGAAAGCATTTATTCCGATTCCTGGAAAATCAGTCGGAAATTATGGCAAAGTGTTGTGGAAATGTGGGAGTTAAATCCATGGAGCTTAACACTCATTCAAGAGTATGCTCTCGTCAATTTGACACGTCCTGTGTCGGCAAGAAGATATTGAAACTGGGTGCAATTCCTACTCTATGCCTTGGTAAGTACTTAAAAATCCATAAATAATAATAATTATAAAAATAAATAAAATGATTTTTCAACGAAACAATTATGAATATATAGCAACATTATTTCCGAAAATATTGAAATAACTTTCATAAAAAATGATTTGTAGATTTGAGAAAGAACATTTTTTAAATTTGTTTATAAGTTGCTAAATTATATAAATTCTTCACTACATAATTACTTAATTACCCAATTGAACTAAAATTTAACAAATGAAACGCCAGTTTTGCACCATTTTTTTATGAAAAAGACATTTTTTTGACCTTAATTTGAAAAAATATTAAAAATTTAAATCCTTACCTAACGGTACTGTTGCAATAATATTTTTTAAGTACTTTAATTGCACTTTTAGACAAAAGAATATTGAATGAAATATATTAAAAAACAACAAAGATATTTGCGTGGAAATATCTCTAGGTGACTATGTTGTATGCAACAATTTATTGTACTAAGATTTTCTATAGTTTTCAAGATATGAGAATGTTATTGGTGTCAAACAAACGGAATATTTTTTACTTTATTATCCTTAAGAAAACTTAAAATGTTAGTATACATTCACATATATTGGATACAAAAATTTTAATGAAATATCTTATATTATTAAACGAGCAATATTTCGCAGTGGGCATTTTAGCTATTGTTACGAAAAAGAAGATATGCTAGTAGTGCTTTTATTGGCATCAATATACCTTCCATGATCGCTGCATTGATGAATGTTTCTTTAAGGCCTACCCTTTTGAAGGTTTGTAGTCTTTTCTTTATTTTATATGAAAAAAATTTTCAAAAAATTTAGAAAAAATTTAAAATTAACAGATCAGTTTAAAAAAAGGCAAAAAATTTTTTGTCTGAGTTGGATCTTGAACCCAGGTCTCTCGAAATCTAACACATTACATATCATATTATGTGAAATCTTTTATATGGAAAAATTCGAAGTCTTTTCTATTATTTTTGTATGAAGAAAATTACAAAAAAATTCAAAAAATATTTTTAAATAAACAGAGAAATTGTAAAAAATGTAGATTTTAAAAAAATACAAAAAAAGTTTCTTTTGGTCCGAGGTGGGTCTCGAACCTGCGCTCCCGAAAGCTTACTTTCACTTGTAATGATGCAGAATAAGCTAAATCTTGTTAACAACTGCGGTAGATGAGTGGATAAGATGTCGGACCACCACATGAGAGGACGTTGGTTAAAATCTGGAAATTGTTTTTAGTTTTTTATTTGCAGTTGATATTTATATTGCTTTTCTTTCTAACATGCATTCTTAAAAAGGGTTTCTCAAAGGGAGTCGCGAGAGAGGAAGTGCTAGAGAATTTTCTCTTTTCATATAAAAAAGTTAATGGGCTTGGATATGAGTACGGCAGGGCTAAAAAATTCATATAAATCTATTGCCTGCTAGAACCCAGTGGGCATTTTAGGTAGCGATACGCAAAAGAAAGCATGCTAGTAGTGCTATTGTCGGCGTCAATATACACTCACGGTCTAAAAAAAAGCCAATTTAATAACAAATATTATTTTTCTTGAACATATATATGATATGTGTTATAACACAGTGTGACGAAATCGGCAAAAAAAGCCTATTCCCTAATTGGGGAAAAATTTCTAAGACTTTTCTATTATTTTTTTATAAAGAAATTTACCAAAAATTTCAAAAATTTTTTTTAAATGAACAGAAAAATATTTTAAAACTATAGATTTTAAAAATATACAAAAAAATTTTTTTGGTCCGAGTTGTTCTCGAAAGCTTACTTTCATTTTTAATGATGCAAAATAAGCTGAAGTTTGTTAACAACTGTGGTAGATGAGTGGATTAGATGTCGGACCACTACATGAGAGGACGTTGGTTAAAATCTGGAAATTGTTTTTAGTTTTTTATTTGCAGTTGATATTTATATTGCTTTTCTTTCTAACATGCATTCTCAAAAAGGGTTTCTAGCAGGCTTCTTTAGAGTCGCGTGAGAGGAAGTCCTAGAAAATTTTCTCGTTTCATATAAAAAAGTTAATGGGCTTGGATATGGAAAAATGTATTTCTTACCATGTCTCGCACCACGTTCAGACTCCGTTTCTTTTTATATAAAGATTCAGTTAGGCGGGCAAAATAATTTTATACGGTAAATAGTTCCTATTATATTACAGACTTATTTATAATTAATAATATTTTTAAATTTTTTTTTACGGATTTACGGAAGATATATGAGTGTTTATGGAGTAGTCATTTAGATTTGTGTTAAGGTTAAACAAAGAAAAAATTAGTTTTTTTTATACAGATAAGAAAATTTAAAAAGTTTGTACACATTAACATATATTGAATACAAAATGGTTTTTGGTCGAGCTATTTAAATGTGTGTAAAGGTCAAACAATGAGAAAATTAGTTTTATTTTAAAGATAATAAAGAGATGAAAATTTTAAAAGCTAGTATACACTTACATGTACTGAATAAGAAATTCGTATTGTAGGTTGCATATTAGAGTTAAAAGTTTTGCTTTAATAAATCCAGACTTTAAATTACGTTTTACTAATTTTCTTTTTTTGTTTAATTTTATCATACAATAGATAATACAGATGAGCTTACTCTTGATATGCCCGTGCTTAACGCACATCAGTACACAAAGAATTTTATACGAAAATGTATAATAAAGAATTGTGAGGGAAACTCCGACAAAATGCCCATTTATGCATTCCCCTCAGATCCAGTGAGAAGACAGGCCTGGATCGAAACCTGCAACCTGCAACATGTAAATTTAAAAAATTTGCATATATGCGGCAAACATTTTGATAAGGCTCTGTTGGTCAACAGAGATTAAAAAAATGGCTTTTCTAAAATTTTTTATAAATGACTATAACGAGGGCGAAATTGCTTTCGGGTCTAT
This sequence comes from Dichetophora obliterata, assembly GCA_963920525.1. Taxonomy (NCBI): domain Eukaryota; kingdom Metazoa; phylum Arthropoda; class Insecta; order Diptera; family Sciomyzidae; genus Dichetophora; species Dichetophora obliterata. Next base: position 2,996,654 of record OY986440.1, read on the forward strand.
TGACTTGGAAGAAGGAAAAGAAATTTTTTATGAGAAATATCGCAAGTACTGCAAGCTTGCAGACTACCATATGAAGAGATCTTCAAAATTTTAACAAGAGCTTAAGACAAGGACTGATGGGTTTGAAAAAGAAATCAACAAGCTCAAAGAAGAAAACTTAATTCTTAAAAAAAAAATAAATGAGCTTGAGGATGAAAAGAATACTTTTGCTGCCGAAAGTAAGCCTCTAACTGCTGCCCAAGAATTTTCAAGCCTGATCACGAGTCAAAGTTGTCATAGATATAGCGATTCAGTAAAGGAAATCGCTCAATGTATCAACTTTGTCTCGTCGAAGGCTTACCAGTTCATGCGGCAGCAGTTGGATTTTCATCTCCCCAGTCGTTCTTCTCTGTACAGTTGGCGACCGATAAGAATAATCCTCCCAGGGTTCAACACTTCGGTTCTTCAGAACCTACGAAATATGGCCGAAAAAATGCGGCCAGAAGCCCGAAAATGCATTCTTCTGATGGATGAAGTAGTTCTCCGAAAGGAATTAGAATTCAATTCATCAGAAGACCAGATTGACGGCTTCGTTGACCTGGGAGGAGGACGCCGTTCCAAAGCCCTTGCCAGTAGATTAATGGTGTTCATGGTCAAGGGTTTGGTAAACTATTGGAAGTTCGTCCGCAGCTTCTACTGTACAGAGAAGGGAATGTCTGGGGAGGAAGTTACAGCGAGGTTGATGGAGGTAGCTAAGAGTATTTTTGACTGTGGACTAAGGTTGAGGGTGGTCATAAGCGACCAAGGTCAGGCGAATCAAAAATGTTTTTCTACGTTGACAGACAATTTTAAACAAACTTCCTTTTTGGTAGGTTGGTTGGTTGGTTGGTTTTGGTGGTGATTCTACATGCAAGTAGCTCTAGTAAGCCGTTTTGATACCATAACCTCGTGTTTCTGTTGGTTGACTGGGTAGCGCACTGCTAGGTTATAACCATCCGGTGCGATTGATGAACGTTAGGAGATTGTTGATTTTTGTTGTTGAGAGTTCCTCTAGGTTACTGAGGAAGGGCCTGCCAAGTGTTGTTAGTCTGGACCTGGCCAGGGCCGGGCAGGTGCACAGAAAGTGTGTTAGTGTTTCTTTTTCATTTGGGTCATCGCAGCTGCGACAGTGGATGTTGAAAGGTAGTCCAATTCTCTCGGCATGAACTCCGATGCACCAGTGAACCGTAATAATAGCCGTTAATCTGGCTATGTCGTTCCGGGGCTTTGAGAGCATCTGTTGAGTTCTGCCTATGTTGTAAAGGGGCCATATTTTTCTTGATGTGTTGCAGGTTGGTAGTTATATCCATCTACGACCGGCTAAGGCTAAGTAGTAAGAACGAATTCTTCCCTTGACTGTGTTCAGTGGAACTTCGACTGGTTCCGCTCTGGAAACGCCAAGGGAAGAACCCCGCCTGGTCAATTCATCCGCCTTTTCATTACCATTAATGTTCCAATGGCCAGGAACCCAGATTATGGTAATGCTAAGTTGATGACTTAGCCGGGCCAGTTCATCCTTACACTGCCTTACCAGTTTGGAGTTGGTACTGATCGCAGCTAAAGTTTTAACGGCAGCTTGGCTATCCGTCAGAATAGCTGCGTTAAGGTGGTTGGTGTTAGCTCTCCTTAAGGTGCGACAAGCTTCTCTTATCGCAAAAAGCTCGGCCTGAAAGACGCTGGCTGAGTTTGGTAGACGAAAAGAGTCCGCCACCCCCAGTTTCTCAGAGTATATGCCCGCTCCCACTCCGCACTCCATCTTGGAGCCATCCGTGTAAATGGACACATCGAAGGCTAGATCAATTCCCCCATTGCGCCATTCCACCCTGGTAGGAAACTTGGTTGTAAAGGATTTCGTGAAGTCGAGTTTGGGAGTGTCGTAGTCCGTTTTTCCAGGAATCAGTTCCCGAGGTAGCGGATTTAGAATGTTGCTGTGTCCATATGGTCTATTTCGCCAGTTGTACGACTCTCTTAGTCTGACTGCACTGTTTGTTGCAGTAAGCTTAATGTGTAAATCTATGGGGAGTAAATGTGTCAGGACATTAAGTGCATCAGTGGGGCATGAGCGGATACCCGCTGTGATACCTATGCTTGCGGATCGCTGGATCCGAGCTAGTTTTGTTGTGTTGTATGCTTTATTCAGTGTAGGCCACCATACTAGTGCACCATACGCCAAGATAGGTCGCACTACCGCTGTGTATAGCCATAAGAGCATTTTTGGTTGAAGACCCCATTTTCTACCAAAGGTTTTTTTGCAGGCGTAGAAGGCTATGCAGGCCTTCTTGACCCTTTGTTCGATGTTAGTTTTCCAGCTTAGCTTAGGATCCATAATGACACCTAGATATTTTGCGCTACTGGATAGTGTAAGAGGTTGGTTGAGCTTTGGAAGGACAAATTGTGGCGCTTTGGTTTTTGTGGTGAATAACATCAGTTCCGTCTTGCTAGGGTTAACTCCTGGCAGCCCAGACACTGAGTTTTCCCAAAGCAACCTCCATTAGCTCACTGAGCGTAGAGGGGAACAGTCCTGACACCATAACAACCACGTCATCCGCATAAGCCACCACTTTGATCCCATTGCAATTTAGTGTATTAAGAAATTCTTTCATGGCGATGAGCCAGAGTAGGGGGGAGATCACTCCTCCTTGCGGAGTACTCCTACTGATAAATCTCGTGAGTTGGCAGCCACCCAGGTCTGCCTGGATTATTCTGTTTCTGAGCATTGAGACAATCCAGTTTCTCACCGGTGCTTGAACACCAAGGTTGGTAAGAGAATCAAAAATGGCCCTAGTATGAATATTGTTAAAAGCCCCTTCTATGTCTAAAGTAGATTGATCTTTCAATAGTGGTAATAACCTCGTGTAGGGCGGTATCTGTGGATCTGCCCTTGAGGTATGCGTGTTGGGCACTGGATATGTAAGCACCCTTTAGAACGTCCCTGAGATGAATATCCAGTACACGCTCTAGGGTTTTCAGTGCGAATGATGTGAGGCTTATTGGTCTAAAATCCTTGGCTGATTCGTGACCTCTCCTTTGGTAGGTACAAACAAAGTATACGTGATGTACGACTGTTGTCATCTTTTTAAAAGTGTTAGGAATACTTTATGCAGCACCAATATTGAAACTGTAGATAGAGTTGCAAGTTGGGCAGTTATAAGGGAGGTCTACAACATTGACCAACAAGTGCCTAAAAATGATGCCTAAGTTGACGGACAGCCATATTGACCCGAAATTGTTTGACAAAATGAAGGTTTGTATGGCTGTTCAAGTCCTTAGACATTCAGTAGCTTCGGCCATTCGCTTTTGCATTGACAAAGATCTTTTTAAGAACTTTGTCAATAAAGCAAATGCCGAAGCTACTTTAGCGTTTGTCAAACGTTGTAATGAGGGCTTCGATTTTTGTGATGGCACTGACCTTGATGACGACAATTCAAATAGACGTCCAATCAGAAAGGACTCTAATAGAATCGAACAAACAAAAGACTTTATAGCTTTCCTTTCCGAGTTAAAACTTCCACAAGGAAAACGAAATTTCTGCATCGCGGGTTTGATATTTACATTGAACGCAATGCTATGTTTGGTTGAAGATATGCTTCAAGAAACAAATATTTCTTTAGTTATGCTTGGACGATTGAACCAAGACCAAATTGAATCTTATTTTTCGGTTATTCGATCGCAATTGGGTAATAATGTTAACCCATCAGATAGAGAAGTCCAATATCTTTCAGCTAGGCTTCTTTCCATGAAGATTCTGACCCATCGTTATCAGGGTCGCAATACTAATTGCGGAACTGATGACGATTGCATGCTGGATTGGAACTTCAACAGCAGGGATGAATGTGTGCAAGGAACTTCTTCGGATGAGCAATTGACTTCGGGAGAATCAGAGGAGGAAGCATTTGCTGAATTCGAAGAAGAGGATGTGAATGAAACTCCATTAACCGACATAGAAACGGCCGTTGGGCGTTACTTTGTTGGTTATGGCTTAAGAGAGAAGCTTAAGCGTAAAATCAAATGCGAAAGTTGCGAATTAGATTTAGTCAAACTTGACAATATTCAATTCAAAAATGAGGATTTCATTTCGGTAAGAAATTTCAGTGACTATAAACTAGCTCTGCAGAATCAGATGACAGATTTTTCCAAATATGTGAGCTACATTTGACAATATACAAAAATATGTTTGAAAAGACTTGCCATCTTCCAAATCTTCAAGAAAGGATTATGGAAGCATGCGTTGATCAAACGAAACTTTCACATCCCGATTGGTTTGATGTTGAAGGTGATTGCCTTCATCATAGATTACGCATTCTAGAGTTTCTTATTTTAGTTTTAATAAGAAAAAACTCTAGATGGATGTGTAGAAGAATTGTTAGTGATGAAACTAAATGTCTAAAGTATAAGAGAATTTTAACAGCTAAAAAAATTTTGGTCTAATAACTATTTTCAAAATTTTTTTTTCAAATTTGTTCGTTTAGATTTTACACTTTTAGTATAACACTTCCTTTACTGCACAATATATAATTAAGTCAATTTTCTTAAGAACGGTTCGTAATCAATCTTTTCAAATATATTATTTCGAAATTATGTTTATAGGTACTGAAATTTCCGTCCGAATATCTCCCGAATGCATGGTGTCTGTCTGTCTGTGCTACTTTCTATGTCCTATCTGTCTGTCTGTCTGTATGTGTGTATACTTGTGTTTATGTATTTCTGTCTATCTGTTTGTCTGTATGTGTATATACTTTTGTATATGTATGTCTATCTGTCCGTTTCTATGCATGTTTATCTGTCTGTTTCTATGTATGTCTGTCTGTCCTATCAAACCTTTGCTGGAATTTATTGCACATACCTATCTGATAAATCTACATTAGGCGTTTTGTTTATTCGGTTCGAGCAGTTCGTGAAGTTTCATTTCAATACAATAGCGCTGTTTTATTGCATGGAATTGGGAGTTCACGCACTGTTCTACTCTTATAAAGAAAATTGTCTTTTATTGACCATTAATGATAGAATAACAGACAAATATTTTTCGATTAATATTGGCAATTGTCTATCATACAAATGAAATTTTTTGATCTTAAAGCCATTTTCTATCAAAAAGAGTATACGTTCAATTTAAGTAACATCGCGGTACTGCAGTAATTTCGTCCTTGCGGAGTTTTTAAATTGGTTGGGACCCCTATTGAGTCTCTTGTTTTTTTATTTATTAGAGGTCTTCACTTTCATTGGGTTTTACTGTCACAAAACTAAGCCCTCTCCACAAGGTTTGAAATCCGCCGTCCGTCCGTCCGTCCGTTTTCAAGACGCCTTCTAAAAACTGCCAACTAGCCCTTACAATGAAAGTTTGAGTGTATGAGTGAGTGAATGGATGTGTGGCTGCTTGGTTGCATGTATTTTAAGTATTCCTAACACTTTTATTAAGTCAAAATTCCTTTTTGGCAAACTTAACTTTCGCCTGACCTTTTAACTTTACCGCCTTTGACTTTGCCACATTCAATTTTGTCCTTGAGCTCATTAAGGCCCAAACATAATAGGCTCAAGCTGCCTGCAGATAATGTCAAAATCAACGGAAATCTCTGTCAAATAATTAATTTGACCCTTGATAATTGGTGTTCTGTTTTGATATTTAATTAGTTCAGATTTCACTGATCATACTCAGAGTATTACCGAATTGACTTGACGGAGCTCGTCTTTTATGCGAACTATACACAATACAAGTAAATTGTCTATTGAGAATTTAAATTGAATTGATTCTCTGCCACACACTGTATAAACTTAATTGAAAGATTTTCTTTCAACTGTCAAATATATATTACTAAGCACCTTAAAGTATATTAACCCAGGTACTATAAGTCTTATGTAAAAACCAAGTAATGTAAGCCCACACAAACAAATAGGGGGATTTTTTAAATTTAACTCCAACTTTTTTAAATTTTTTTTAAGTTTGGTGTTTTTTTTATTGTTGTGCTTGATGTGTTAATAGTGCGAATTTCGAATATTTGCAACTGCATTTTGCATGAACCGTTATTTCATTGAAAAACTTTTTAAGTAATGAACATTTAAATTGCCATAGGGCTTTCTTCTCCACACACTATTTGATCAAGTTGCCAACTTAATGAGTTGCGTAAAAAAAAATAAAAAAATTTTAAATTTTCTTCAACCCACTCGACAACTGCCAAATTTATCAACAACTGCGGCACACACAAGTTGATTTTCTGATAGTTCTATCGAAGTTTGTCGGCGAGTTGATAAATTATGGGATGCTTTAGTTACGAAACAATTGAAGAATTTTCTTCACAAACGACAGCCAAAAATATGTATGTTGACAACTTATCAAACGGTTTGACTATACACAGCAGAGAACTGCACAAGCCTACTTGAAGTCTATTTCAAGTGCTTGCTTAAAATACAAGTTCAAGCTAGCTTGAGCTTGATAATTTTGAATCAAGTACAGTACGACCTTGCTCAACGCAACCCTCGTTACACGCAACTCCTCGATAATCGCAACACCCAAATTGTTAACATTGTAGACTCTGTTAACGCAACTTCAAAAAAAAGTTACCTCAGTTAACGCAATTTTCTAAGGAAATCGTATGTTTGAGTATGTATATCTAAACTTTTCTTTCGTTCTTTTGTACATTCGTCTCTGTCAATGATGCATGTGTGTACATGTGTGTATGAATGTTTCGTATGTTTGAGTTTGTTTTGAACTCATCTTTTGTTCTTTTGCTCACTCGTCTCTGTCAAAAAATATAAATTTGGGATTCCCACGTATGATGCTTGTGTGTACAAGTGTGTATGAATGTTTCGTGAGAGCACTCAGTTTGATGAAATTTTTTTCGCGATCGGTCGATTTACTCGTGCTGCATACAAAATGCCAGTAGTTGGGCATTGGGCATAATGTCAAAAAGCTTACAATTGCACAAAAATATGAAATCCTGGAAAAAGTGCATAGTGGTGTTGCTATTAAATCGATATGCAATGAATATAAAGTGCACAAATCAACAATAACAAGGATTAAACGTAACGAAACTGCGCTGAGAAATTTCGTCACAAATGCGGAATCCGGACCAGGAAAGCGAGTAGCAATAAGAGGCTGCGAATATGCCAAAATGGAGAAGACATTGTACAGATGGTTTCTCAAGCAAAGGGAGCAAAATTTGCCTATATCTATCGAAATTGTAAAGGCAAAGGCGTGCCAGTTGCATAGCAGACTTGAAGACAATTCTAGCATGTTCAACGCGAGTAACGGTTGGTTTGCAAATTTTAAAAAACGCCACGGCATTCGCATGCTAAAAGTTTGCGGTGAGAAATTGTCAAATAAGCCAATGCTTGTCGAGCCATTTCTGAAGGAGTTCAGAGAGAAAGTCAAGGAGCTCGATTTAACTCCAGATCAGATCTATAATGCTGATGAATCCGGATTGTTTTATAAAGTGCTGCCAAATAAAACACTTGTTAGCGCCACTGAAGCAACTGCACCTGGTCGCAAAGTAAGCAAGGAGCGCATAACATTTCTTGCCTGTACCAATGCTTCTGGTTTGCACAAAATTAAACCACTCGTGATCGGTAAATCATTGAATCCCAGAGCATTCCAAAACCATGGAAGGTTGCCAGTCGTGTACAAGGCTAACAAAAATGCATGGATGACACTGAGATTTTTTGAAGAATGGTTTCACGATGCGTTTGTTCCTGAGGTGCGTATAAAAATTAAATGCAGTAAATCAAACATGGACAGCATTTTCTTCTTTTGTTAATTTTTTTCAGGTCAGATCATTCCTTTCTTCTAAAAATCTTCCACAGAGAGCGCTGCTGCTTTTGGATAACGCACCCTGCCATCCAAAAGACGACAACTTAATAAGTGACGACGGAATGATCACCATAATGTGCTTTCCACCCAACTGCACTGCTATTCTTCAGCCTATGGACCAAAATGTTATAAACTTAACAAAACTCTACTACAAAAAAAGTCTCTTGGCTCATCTAATCGGCAGTGAAGGACGAAGTATGGAAAGCAAAGTCAAAGCATTTAATTTATGGCATGCAGTTTGCTTGCTGTCTAATGCATGGGGTAAATTGTCGTCTAGTGCTATTAAAAAGTGCTGGAATTTGTTGGTTTATTCTAACGATCAATTTACTGATGAAGATGATTTACCATTAAAAGTAATTAGAGATGAACTAGCTCATGAACAATCAATAATTGCTACTGTTTCCGATAATGTTCGTGAAGTTACAGCCGAAAACGCAATTTCAAATAATGAAATAATGGATTGGATTTACGAAAACGCAAGCGACGACTCTCCAGCTACATGCGATGTTGACGAAATCGAAAGCGCTGACGAAAGCACCGTTGATATTGTTCTGGATTCACCGAAAATTAAGTTGGAAACTGTTATTAATTGTTTCAACACTTGTATTAAATGGGCTGAAAAGCAGGACCTTCCATTAAATGACATTTTGAAACTTCACGATCTTCGCGAAACTGCTGTGCATCAAAATATAAATTGCAGCAAAGTGCAGACCAAAATATCCCAATTTTTCAACAAATAAATTAAATAAAATGAAATTATGTTTCTGAACACAGATTTAATCGATTTACTTTAATTTTAATGTGTAGAAAAGGCATATTTTTTTGAAAATAGGTCTACTGGCCAATAGAAAATTTTTCCTCGGTTTTTGCAACAACCTCAGTTTTCGCAATTGGCCTGAATTTAATTGGTTGCGTTGAGCGAGGTCATACTGTATAGTATGTAATTGAATATAAATAAGCCCACGACAGCTTACAAGTATTCTAGCACAGATAATATAATAGAAAGATGTGCCACCGCCATACAAGCAAGTGGCACAGTAAAATTTGAATGTGGATTTATCATAAATCCACACAAAAGCTGTATGAGAGTCAGCGAGCGAACGATTTAAGGCTTTTGGGAGCGAGAGAATAAGTAAGTGACAATGTGAGCAAATGTGAGCATAATATTGAAAAGCAATAAAAATTATATGTAAGGATTTGATGCACGAAACATCTGAACAAACGATGTAGCTGCCAACAAAATGTAGCAGAATTTCCTTAAGTTTTACTAAAAAAATGTAGGCAATTTTTTTACTAAACTACCTTACGAACATTATATAATTTAAAGTTATTATATTTTTTGCATTATATCTTATATTTTTGTTATATAATTTCAAGATTATAATATCATAAAGATGACATGATCGAGGTATACTTTGTGTGTTGACTTGGTTTTTTTTTGCCGTTATGCCACATGATATTTTTAGTGTTATATTATTGTAAGGGCGATTCCATCAGTTGAAGCTTAGCCGCGAATAATGTTGTAAGCAATATTTTTAAGTTGTTTTTTAGCGGAAAAATATTTTATTTAACTACTTTTATATATTTTTATTATATTATTGCAAATACATGCTTCACTATATGAAAAGTACTCACAAATGCAATTTTCAATTGTTCTTATTTATACAACAAAAACATTTTTTAATCATTTTTTGAGTAAAAATTCAATATTTTGGACCGTTTTTGAAAAAAAATTAAAGAATATATTTACTGAACTAACGCTACAATTGAAAAATTTAAAAATATATTTGCATCGAAAGTCAAAGTTTTGGTTTTCATGTCGTTTTTTCTCATTCTTGAGGAACGATGTTTTATGAAAAAGTCGTTGTACCAAAAATTTTTGAAATTCTCAAGATATGTGAATGTTTTTGGTATTAAAATTACTAAAATTTTTAAATTTAATTTGCGAAAAATTTTTTTCAAGAAAGATTTTCAATATCAAAATTTACGTAATTAAAAATGGGTGGAATGAGCGTGATCAAAACTAAGTATGTTAATTAAAAAAACAAAACAGGAAATAAGTTTTATTAAATAGACTTTGTGTTAAATTGTATAAGTATTATAGAACGAATGCAATTCAAAAAGAATTGAAGAATTCTCAAAGATTTTTTCGATTTTTTTAAGTTTTGAAAAATATGTCCCCAGCTATGATCCTACAACTTCAAAAGTACTTTTTTCATATTACAAAATTTATACATGTTTGCAAATAAGACGTTTATATCTTTCATCTAAGCTATCATTTGTATTGATCTAATGATTTTTGTATAAATTTTCTAAATACTACATTTATGAAAGAAAAACTATGGTTAATAGATATTCGACCACAATTTACGAGTAGCGTTTCCCTGATAACATGTGATGGGCGTTGGGCAAGGGGTCGTGGCACCTCCTAATTTGCGATATCAAATTGCTTTGGAGTTATAGGACGCATAGCCTCAGAATTCGGTATTCGACTACAATGAACACGTTTCACTGATAAAATTTTATGGGCGTTAGGCAAGGGGGCGTGACCCCTACCACACAACCGAAATTTTTGATATTGAATAGCTTTGGAGTTATAGGTGGCCACACAGCCTCGGAATTCGGTATTCGACCACAATTTACTCGTGCCGTTTCACTGATAACATGTTATGGGCGTTTGATAACGGGTTCGTGGCAGAAACGCACAGTGTTTCAGCTAGTTATTTATACCATCGCGAGGATTTCGTTGTTTTTTTAAAATTATTTTTAACGCATCTTTGTTTACGTTATTTCTGTTATTTTACTCATTCCAAAGAGTTTACAGTGTTGCAAATCCTATTATTTAAGGATTTTTAAATTTAAGGTTTAAGGATTTTTAAATTTAGCTAAAAACGTTTAAAACATTGTGTGTAAACAAAATCTTTAGTTAAATATATGATAATTGGGTTTTTAAAGTCTGAAGAATTTGTTTACTACGAACTCACCACGACTTTGATGCAGGCAATTTTGAGTATTTTTACTAAAACCGAAATACGTAAACTATCCAAACTGCTACAATCATACTTTTTACCTTAATATTTTCGTTGAAATATTTTTTTAACAAAAAAGTAAAAATAAAACCAAATTATATATCTTTCGGTTATAGGATCTTTTGGAGAGAATACTTTTGGAGTTATAGGATCATAACTGGTGAAATATTTTTCAAAACTCAAAAAAGTCGAAAAATTCTTCTAAAAAAAATTCGAATCAACCTGGAAAACTCTAAATGATTTTTATTATCTAGAAAAAATACTCAATCGAACAAGCAATGTTCAAATTATTTACCACTGTTATTAATTTGTTATTCACTTTTAAATAATAAATACAATGAATAAAAAATTTTGTTATTCACTACTATTTTATGAATAAAATGTTCGCTATTAATTATTTAATTAATTTTTTATTCATTATTAATTTTTTATTCGTTATTAATTTTTTATTCATTATAAATTTCTTATTCATTTCTAATTTTTCATTCACTTTCGAATCTATAGTAATAAAACTCATTTTCTGTTTGTTTGTTTGTTTGTTTGGCCTTTATACAAATCTAAACGGCTCAACGGATTTCGCTCAAACTAGGTACACATATTAAGTTTATCCCAACTTAAAATGTTACATACTTAGTTTTTGCCACGCCTCCTCCGAAATTTTTCAACTAACGGTAATTTTGTTATTATAAAACTTTTTACCATCGGAGATTTTTGTGTATTTAATTTTAAAATTTTTTTGTTTTTTTGACATCAAAAACACTCACATATCTACAAAATTGGAGAAATTTTTAGTACAACGACTTTTTCATAAAACATCGTTACCTAAGAATGAGAAGAAAACGACATGAAAATCAAAGTTTGGTCTTTCGATGCAAATATCTCCGCTGTCCATTAATATATTTCATTCAAATTTTTTTGTTCAAAAGTTCAATAAAATCACTTTACAAAAATAGGTTGAACTGTACCGTTAAGTCAGTGTATATATGTTTTATGATTATGTCAAAAAAGGTCCAAAATATTGACTTTTTACTCAAAAAATGACTCAAAAATTGTTGTTGTTGTAAAAATGAAATCAATTAAAAATTGCAAATCTGGCTACCTTTCATTAGACATAGCATTTATTTGCAAAAATTCTTCCAGCTAAGCGCAAAAATTCTTTTACTGTTTTTGTCATCAAAACAACCCTTTGATTTTTTTCGCGAAATTTATTTTTTCCAAAATGTTGTTTTTATATTTTTTACAAAAAAATCAAATCTCAAAGATAATATATGTGAACAAATTACCCCAATATCTCTTTGCAATCAAAAGTTATGGCTAAAAATCTATTTTTTCATACAGGACTATTAATAAAACTTAGTTTTGTGTTAGAATTCTCTATACAGTTTGAACGTCCCCATTTATCTCTAAGAATGCAGTTGTGTGTCTTAAGTAATGACGAACATTTTGGATTATATAAAGTCTTCTTTATAGTGATCTACTTATTTGTTGTCACAAATTAATAATAAATAAAAAATTAATAATGACTATAAAATTAATAATGAATAACACATGAATAGGCAATGAATCAAAAAATAATAATGTACAAAAAATTAATTATTGAAAAATTTTAAATTCTTTTTGAATTACATTCTTTGTAATTAGCATTCATATGAATAATACAATAATTATTCTGAATAACGAAAAAAAATAATTGAAATTAATTACTTATCAGTTTTTAAAATTCAATGTGAATTAAAAATTTTATTTTTAAACAATTTTGAATTCATTGGATGGATTTGTATGTCGTTATTTAGTTTTCCTTAAGATTCTGAATAAATATGCAGACTTTACTACTCTGGCTCAGTCCACCAAAAATAGTTAATATTAATAGCAAGCAGTGAATAAGAAAAATCTGCTTCGCACAACATAAGGAAATCATGAAAATAATGCAAACAAGCAAAATCATTTGTTGCTGTCAAGCAGAGATCACAACTGCTTGGTTCCAACAACAACAACGGACAAAAACATTGACAACATTAAATTTCACGACTCTCGCTAGCTATGAGAAACCATGCAGTGGTGATCTATGCTGTGAAGCATTGTGGAGTGAAGAGTGAAAGAGCATTGCAGAGAGAATGTGCATGCAAGGATTGGAAACGTTTCTCTCAAGAAAGCTTTTTCACCGCGCTCACAAAAGCTTACGTATTGATCTGAAAAATATTTGTTACTTTTTAAAGTTCTACGTGGCACATCTTTATACTATATAATCTTTGATTCTAGCTTACAAGCGAACGTCACGAAGTTTCAAGTAAAGGAAAGCTTGATGCCTTCGGCAAAAACCTTGAATAGCTTGAAATTGAAGGCAAGTATCCAATTAAAGCAAGTATCCAAAAAATTCAATGAGCTTGTTAAGAGAGAGCTTAAGAATAATAGGACTTTTAATGATTCTGTGGACTCCGTGGTTGGAAGTTTCAGGGGTAACTTATTTCGAAGATGATGTCAAACTTTAAAATTTAAGATGGCGGATAGAGTTGCCACCTAGATTTTTTTTAGTTTTGCGAATTCTTGTAATTTTGAAATTCTGACAACGGATTTGATTTCGAATATAATGTCACAGTTTTAAAATTTAAGATGGAGGTTGGGGTTGCCACCTAAATTTTTACCACAGTATTGCCACCTAATAATATGTATTTTTAAGAGTTTAAGCATCATTTATCAGAGTTAAGGGGTCGCTGAATCCGAATCCGTCGACAGAATTTCAAAATTATAAAATTTTGAAATAATAGGGTTGCCACCTAATAATATATCTTTTCAAGAGTTTTAGACGTCACTTGTAAGTGTTAAGGGGTCGCTGATTTCGAATCTAAAGTCAGAATTTTAAAATTCAAGATGGTGGATAGGGTTGCCACCTTAATTTTTTGTAGTTTTATGAATTCGGGGCTGGCAACAAAAAAATGATTGCCACCAAATATTATGTCTTTTCAAGAGTTTTAAACGTCATTCAACAATTCATTCATGGGGGGAATGACTTTTAAAACTCTTAAAAATACATATTATTAGGTGGCAACCATATTTTTTCAAAATTTTATAATTTTGAAATTCTGACGACGGATTCGGATTCAGCGACCAATTTTTGCTATATGATTTTTTTTGCCAGCCCCGAATTAAAAAAACTACAAAAAATTAAGGTGGTAACCCTATCCACCATCTTGAATTTAAAATTCTGACTTTAGATTCGAAATCAGCGACCCCTTAACACTTACAAATGACGTTTAAAACTCTTGAAAAGATATATTATTAGGTGGCAACCCTATTATTTAAAAATTTTATAATATTGAATTCTGACGACGGATTCGATTTCAGCGACCCATTTTTGGTGTACCATTTTTTTGCCAGCACCGAATTCATAAAACTACAAAAAATTTAGGTGGCAACTCTATCCAGCATCTTGAATTTAAAATTCTGACTTTAGATTCGAAATCAGCGATCCCTTAATACTGATAAATAATGTTTAAAACTTTTAATAATACATATTTTTAGGTGGCAATATTGTGGTAAAAATTTAGATGGCAACCCTAACCTCCGTCTTAAATTTTCAAACTGTGACAATATATTCGAAATCAAATCCGTTGTCAGAATTTCAAAATTACAAGAATTCGCAAAAATAAAAAATATCTAGGTGGCAACTCTATCCGCCATCTTAATTTTTAAAGTTTGACAGCAACTTCTGTCTGTTTGGTATCTGTAAGCTGGCTAAGGCTTGCTTTTTCAAGATTGGATACATGCTTGAATTCAAGTACTTGAAAAGGCTTGAACTTCAAGTAGGCTTGTGCAGTTCTCTGATACACAGCACAATCGAATTGAAAGACTTGCCAGAAAACTTGAAAAAATCAAAATCTTTTGATTTTCATCAACCAACTCGATAACTGCCAAACTGGTCAATTGACAAAGCCATACTTGCTTTAATTTGAGCAACAACCGACTCAGTTGACAATTGGATTGTATTTTGTATGGCTCCAATTAGTCATAAACACTTTTAACATTTGTATTAACGAAAATTGACATAATAGCTGGCTTGAGCTGTTATGGTTTGTACGCATAATTTCTATGCATTCGTATAAAAATTGACATTAGCAGTCAACTCGAGGCTATTATGTTTGGGCCTTTATTTTTCTTGAAGTTTTTTTCTTTGAGTTTCGATTCTTTTTTGAACCTACCACTGCTTTCAAGAGCTCTTTTACTAGTTTCATAGCTTTTTCCTGGTATTTCTCGCAAACACTTTCTTTTAACACGTACGCTACCACGCATCACATATATGTACATAATATTATAAATCGTATTAATATTACATATTGTAAATATTTTGTAAATATTATTAATATTTTGTGAATATTGTAAATATTTTGTAAATTTTGCAATCCATGTAAATATATGTTGTACATATTGTAAATATTTTGTAGACATTGTAAATATTTTGTAAATATTGGAAATATGTTGTGAATATTGTTAATATTTTGTAAAAATTATAATAAATTGTTTATATTAGTCTTTGGCCATAAACATTGGCCGTAAACCAATAAGGCCATAGCCTAATATAAGCAATTTATTAACAACTGAATAAAACCAATTAACTGCAACATGCAAATTTTATATATTGTACATTAGGGTGGACCTTGTGTCGATATTTTGGTAGATGAGGGCTCTATTCCGTGCCTTTTTGAAAAAAAATGACAATGCCGAAAAAAAAATAAAAAAAAAAAAAAATTAGGGGTTGCGCACGAGCCGAGAAAAAGGTCCACTTTGCCAAAATTAGGGGGGAAATTGCCATAGGTCATCAGGGGTCACCCGTAGAGGGGAAGAATGTATGGCCGACCCCCATTAACTTTTTATCGCCAACATTTTCCCCCAAGACACCCACCCCCTATCTCCTCCCCTTAGGGGGGTCACCATACAAAAATGGAGGTTGCTCAGTATTTTCGAAAAACACCATAGGTCATCAGGGGTCACCCCTAGGGGGGCAAAATATTTGACCGACCCCCATTAACTTTTCATCCCCAACATCTTTTCCGAACAAACTTACCCTCTATCTCCACTCCTTGAGGGACTCCCCATACAAAAATACTGAAAATCTATGTATTTACAGTTGCACAATATCGAGATTTTTTTGATTTTATTACAGAAATTCCACCAATATTCAAGAGTGGTCATTGTTTGGAAAGTCTTGAAAAATTTGAAACGCACACGTAGCAGATGCCCCCATTCATCAGTACCTGGCAGTAAAATATTGCAAAATACGTAGTAGTTATAAATAGCAGTTCATTCATCGATTGTTGTCATTCAACAAGTGCCGACGACCGCGAAAAAAAAATTGATTTTTCTCCCGTTTTTTAAAAGTTAAGATGACAACACAACTTAGATCGCGCGACGATATTTTTTTGATTGGTTATCCAAGCATGAATATTACGGGGAACAAATTACCGTCGAAGAAGCAAGTGCTAAGAATGCATTTCTTCAACATTCGCAAACGAAACATGTCGAAGAAAAATAGTGCGGTTATAGTCGCAGACGCAGTGATGATTTTTTGGCGCCAAGCAGCTATTCCGACGAAAGCCAGAGGAGATGTTACAAGAAAAATAGCTGCGCTGCACGATGAGTGGGATGCTTTAAGAAAGTCATCTCACAGAAAGACTGAGTCCACTAGAGAAAAGAGAATAAGTTTTCTGATAGCTTGGATAATCTTTTCGACATCGCACACGCCAACGCCCTTGAGAAAATGACAAATACCGAAGACATTGAGTTTCTGCTAAAGCAAAGAGAAGATGGCCGGCCAGGAACTATGGGAGGTGTGGACGCTACTGATACTCGAACGAGGAAAAGAAAAGTTGAGCGCGAAGAACAAGAAGAGTTGCGACGCAAACGTGCAACGGAATCTAGTAGAGATCAGTTCGCTAAAGGCGGTAAGCTATTTCGCGCTTTGTGTGTTCGTCCAATGTTTATATTCAAATGAAATTCTTTCAATTGCAGTGGTTAAATTTTCAAGCAGTGATTCAAGCGATGATAATGGGAGACAGGACGAAAACTTCCCGGCAGAAGCTGGCCCATCAAATGTTGGTGACAGAAGAGGTTACAAACAATGTTTTACTGAACGAGTCCTATCAGCTTTGGACAAGTGCAAAGTGACTGACCGAGACGCGGTCGGCATTATGATAGCGGCGGCAGAAGCATTTGGACGCGATCCTCAACAATACACAATAAACCGTACGTCGCTTCGGAGATGTCGGCGTTCAAATCGAGAGAACATGCTGAGTTATGTGAAAGACAATCCAGAAGTAAGATCGCATAGATTTATTTGCTCTCATTCAGAATTCTTATTCTTCAACGCGTTTCATTTATCTCCAGCTTGTCGCAGCTAAATCCTTCGTAGTCCATTGGGATGGCAAAATGCTTTTGGATTTTGTGGGTACAAAGAAGGTGGACCGTCTACCGGTAATTGTCTCGTACGGAGAAAAAGAACAACTTCTTGGAGTTCCCAAAGTAGAAGATGGGAAAGGAAAAGGCCGGAGAATAGCACATGTCGTTTATCAACTGTTGGCATCTTGGCATATGACACATCGAATACAAGGACTTTCTTTCGACACGACATCAACGAACAGTGGCCCATTCTCCGGAGCCGCAGTTGCTCTTGAGCGGCTGTTGGAGAGAGAAATCTTATATTTACCTTGCAGACACCACGTATACGAACTGGTGCTAAGGGAAGTTTTTGAGACAAAAATGGGAAAGACCAGTGCACCAGGCGTTCCTTGCTTTGACCGTTTCAAACAGGAATGGGACGCTGTAAAGGTTAAACCATTCCATTCTGGCTTGATAGACGATCAAGTCGTCAGAAAAATTCCTGTGGCAATGCAAGTCGGCATAAAGGAGTTTTGCTTAGATCAATTGAAGGAGAAACACCCTCGCGATGACTACAAAGAAATGCTACAATTAATTCTTTTGTTTCTGGGTGAAAAACTTGAGAATTACCATTTCCGACCTCCAGGACCCGTTTCCCATGCTCGATGGATGGCAAAAGCCATTTACAGCCTCAAGATGTTTTTGTTTCGGAGAACTTTTCACTTATCTGTATGTGAATTGAATGGTATTCGACACGTTTGTATTTTTGTGGTGCGACTTTACGTCAAGGCATGGTTTGGTTCTTCTCGAGCAGCTGAGGCGCCGAATCAAGATTGGAAGTTTTTGAAGGACATCGTCGAGTACAAGTCCGTTGACCAGGATTTATCTCGGGTAATGATAAAGAAATTTATCGGTCACCTATGGTATCTCGCCGATGAGCACATAGCCCTTGCCTTTTTCGATGACAAGGTTTCAAATGAGTTGAAGGCCAAAATGGCCCAAGCATTGCTAGAAAATGAGAATGACAAAGGTGAAGAAGATGAAGAAGACGAAGAAGGTGAAGAAGATGAAGAAGACGAAGAAGGTGAAGAAGATGAAGAAGACGACCCGGTTCCCCCAGCTCCTCGCGTCGTAATCAAAAGCACCAGCGTTAAAAAAATCGAGGTGAAATTCAAAGATGTGAATGAGGAATTCTTGGCTAAAGACTTGAGCAACTTCGTCTCTCATAATACCAAAAATTTATTTGTACGATTTGGAATATCGCAAGATTTCATTCTTGCAAATCCAGCAACCTGGAAATCTCGCGCAGACTATCAAGAAGGTCGTAGAATTGTAAATAACTTGCGCGTTGTGAACGACACTGCCGAAAGAGGAGTAAAAATGATACAAGATTATAATAGAATACTGTGTCAAGGCGAAGAAGAGAAACAGTATTTACTACATGTTATCGATTCTTACCGCAAGAAATACCCATCAGCGAACAAAAATATGTTAATTTGACTATATTATATTAAAAGTGCTTACTAGTACTACTCAATTACAGCTTCTTTTATTTTTATTTTTGTATGGGGAGTCCCTCAAGGAGTGGAGATAGAGGGTAAGTTTGTTCGGAAAAGATGTTGGGGATGAAAAGTTAATGGGGGTCGGTCAAATATTTTGCCCCCCTAGGGGTGACCCCTGATGACCTATGGTGTTTTTCGAAAATACTGAGCAACCTCCATTTTTGTATGGTGACCCCCCTAAGGGGAGGAGATAGGGGGTGGGTGTCTTGGGGGAAAATGTTGGCGGTAAAAAGTTAATGGGGGTCGGCCATACATTCTTTCCCTCTACGGGTGACCCCTGATGACCTATGGCAATTTCCCCCCTAATTTTGGCAAAGTGGACCTTTTTCTCGGCTCGTGCGCAACCCCTAATTTTTTTTTTTTTATTTTTTTTTTCGGCATTGTCATTTTTTTCCAAAAAGGCACGGAATAGAGCCCTCATCTACCAAAATATCGCAAAAATTTCATTTCAAGGTCCACCTTATTGTACATATTGTAAATATTTTTTTGTAATGTAAAATTTTTTGGTGGCGAACGTGTTAGTAACAATAGCAGTTTCAACTTTGTCCTCGTTAGACTCATTACGTGTTTTCCCTTTTTTTGTTGGGAGCAGAGCAAGAACTGTCGAACACCATGCTCGTGTTTTTTATTTTGTTCCGAGCGTTAGGAGTAGATTAATGGTGTTTTTGTATCACTCGTAGCATAGTGAAAGCTTTCTCGACGTCACTCTACGTGTTCTCAATTAAATGGCGTAATATATTTATATTGTATTTAATATTTATATGTAATATATTTATATACTTGCACTATATTTAAAATACTAAGTTAAGCAGCCTTAACAATTGGTGTTCTATTTTGATATTACATTTATTCAGAGTTCTCCGAGCATACTCACAGTAGGCTCTTTTTGGAACGTTCGGTCCTCTTTCTCTGAAGAGTGCAATGCTCCCAACAAATAAACGAAAACGAATATTACAACTTTTCAAAATTTTCTATCTTCTCTTTTTGGTTTTATATTTTACTTAATTTTTATTAAAACAAATCTCTCTTGACCAACAAAAGCTTTTTGTAAATATTGTAAATATTAATATTGTATCAATATTTAATACAACTTTGTTTAATTTTGTAAATATTGTAATCAATGTAAGATTCAATACAATTTGGTTCAATTTTGTAAATTTGGCGAATATTTTGTAAATTTGTAAATGTTGTAAATATTTTGTAAATTTTGTAAATTATAAATATTTTGTAAATATTGTATTTATATTGTACTAGCTGAACCCGGTGTGCTTCGCTACCCCCTCGTATAAAATAAAATTAAAAGTATTTATATATTTACAAAAATTTATTTATTTAATTTAATTATTGCAATGCTTCGCCTCTTTTTTTGTTGTAAACCAATTAGAATTCAGCACTGAATCGCATGTAATTTGCTTCATGCTCCCCTTTTTATTTTTAGACCAATCAAAAAGCAGCAGTTACACAATCAGCTGTTTCGCAGTCAGTTGTGGGAGAATGAGAATGGGGTTACTCCACTCTCTATTTTAATTAACACGTATTATAAAATCAGCTGTTTTGAAGACAGTGGTGGAAGAAAGAGAATGGGGCTTCCCCACTGTTTTAATTAATACGTATTTTAAATTTGTGGTAAAGCCGTTAATAAACGTAGTAAAAAAGTAGGTGCAGAAGTGTGCATGGTCGAAAAATATTATCATGTAATAGGTATTCCTGAGTCAAAGCTGAACGCTGTGAAAATTTAAGATCGGTTATCAGGTCCAGCCTCCAATATATCGCAAACAAAGGGGCGTGCTCCGCCCACTTTTCTTTTGGTACGTATTTCTATTCATGCCAATACCATATATAGCAAATACTGCCGCCGTTGGTCAAAAAATGCCCAAGATATGACGATTTTAAATTTTGGGTTATATGGGCGAGGCCACGCCCCTTCGTCCACTCGCAACTTTATATAGTCAAGAATTTATTATTTCGTAAGAATATCCTATTGTGAAAATTTAATGACGATCGGTCCAGTAGTTAAGACTATATTGCGATTTTTAATTTTCCTAAAAAGGGGCGTGGTCCCACCCACTTTTCTCCTGGTACGTATTCCTAATTATGCCAATACCATATGTACCAAATAGCATCAACGTAGGTCAAAAAATGCCCAAAATATGGCGATTTAAATTTGTGAGTTATATGGGCAGTGGCACGCCCCTTTGTCCAATAAAAACTTCATATAGCCTATTACTCTTTTCAAAGTCATAGTAAAATGCTGTGTAAGTTTCAGGAAGATCGGTCCAAGGGTTTGGCCTCCTATAAAGCACAAACAAACAAACAAACAGACAGACAGACATTCATTTTTATATATATAGATTGAAAGCAGATTAATTATAATTAAAGTAAAATGGGGCGAAAAAAGGGGATTTGGTAATAAAAAAAATCTATGGCTACCTTACCTGTAGATAAAAAGTATATAAAATTTTAGGTAAATACGTATTACAAAAAAAGTCTTTTGTAAAGCAAACATTGTTAGTGGTATAAGTAAGTATCTGAATTAAAAAAAGGGGGCAGTGAAGTGGGCGTGGTTCATAGTAATATGGCGACGTTAACAGTATTAAGAGCAATGTACTACCAAATAAAAAATAATCCGTTGGAAGGAACAAATTTGTACAGAGAACAAAAAGTTTAAAACTTAAATTTGGCGTGGAAAGGGGCGTGAAAGGGGGCGTGAAAGGGGGCGTGAAAGGGGGCGTGGCGTAAGAAATGTTTATTTCTACCTCGCCTGGAGTATAATGTGTATACAATTTGAAGTAAATCTGTTAAAAACTATATGGGAGCAATTACATAATTTTAAAAAAGTGGGCGTGGTCGAAAAAAGTATCCTTTTAATCATGCCAGAGTCCCAGTTAAATGCTGTGAAAATTTCAGGAAGATCGGTCCAGAGGTTTGGTCTCCTATAAAGTACAAACAAACAAATAAACAAACACACATTCCATTTTATATATATAGATTAAATACTGTAATATATGTAGATATGATATATTGTAAATATTGTAAATATTTCTTTTCGACACAGATATTATTAGGTTAAGTTTTGAATATCTATAAAATTGAATGTGTGTTTGTTTATTTGTTTGTTTGTACCTTATAGGAGACCAAACCTCTGGACCGATCTTCCTGAAATTTTCACAGCATTTAACTGGGACTCTGGCATGATTAATAGGGTACTTTTTCGACCACGCCCACTTTTACGCCTACTTTTTTAAAATTATGTAATTGCTCCCATATAGTTTTTAGCAGATTTACTTCAAATTGTATACACATTATACTCCAGGCGAGGTAGAAATAAACATTTCTTACGCCACGCCCCAAATTTTCACGCCAAATTTAAGTTTTAAACTTTTTGTTCTCTGTACAAATTTGTTCCTTCCAACGGATTATTTTTTATTTGGTAGTATATTGCTCTTAATACTGTTAACGTCGCCATATTACTATGAACCACGCCCACTTCACCGCCCCTTTTTTAAATTCAGATACTTACTTATACCACTAACAATGTTTGGTATACAAAATACTTTTTTGTAATATGTATTTACCTAAAGTTTTATATACTTTTTATCTACAGGTAAGGTAGCCATAGATTTTTTTATTACCAAATCCCCCTTTTTTGCCCCATTTTACTTTAATTATAATTAATCTGCTTTCAATCTATATATATAAAAATGAATGTCTGTCTGTCTGTTTGTTTGTGCTTTATAGGAGGCCAAACCCTTGGACCGATCTTCCTGAAACTTACACAGCATTTTACTATGACTCTGGAAAGAATAATAGGCTATATGAAGTTTTTATTGGACATAGGGGCGTGGCACTGCCCATATAACCCAAAAATTTAAATCGCCATATTTTGGGCATTTTTTGACCTACGTTGATGCTATTTGGTACATATGGTATTGGCATAATTAGAAATACGTACCAGGAAAAAAGTGGGTGGGACCATGCCCCTTTTAAGGAAAATTAAAAATCGTAATATAGTCTTAACTACTGGACCGGTCATCATTAAATTTTCACAATAGGATATTCTTACGAAATAATAAATTCTTGACTATATAAAGTTGTGAGTGGACAAAGGGGCGTGGCCTCGCCCATATAACCCAAAATTTAAAATCGTCATATCTTGGGCATTTTTTGACCAACGGCGGCAGTATTTGCTATATATGGTATTGGCATGAATAGAAATACGTTCCAAAAGAAAAGTGGGCGGAGCACGCCTCTTTGTTTGCGATATATTGGAGGCTGGACCTGTTAACCGATCTTAAATTTTCACAGCGTGTAGCTTTGACTCAGGAATACTTAATACATGATAATATTTTTCGAACATGCGCACTTCTGCACCTACTTTTTCATTCTCCCACAACTGACTGCGAAACAGCTGATTGTGTAACTGCTGCTTTTTGATTGGACTAAAAATAAAAAGGGGGAGCATGAAGCAAATTACATGCGTTTCAGTGCTGAATTCTAATTGGTTTACTACAAAAAAAAGGTGAGAGGCATTGCAATAATTAAATTAAAATTAAATAAATACATTTTTGTAAATATATAAATACTTTTAATTTTATTTTATAACGAGGAGGGCAGCGAAGCACACTGGGTTCAGCTAGTATATATATAAATTTAAGATTATTGAAGCCAGCCTATGATTATTTACTCAAGCTTAAATTAACCGTTGTGTCAACAGCTGTTGGGTTTTATCCACATCGACAGTAGATGTACCCGGGTACTTCATACGTTTTGTATGGCAGATAGTTGCTTTTGATATACAAATATTAACTACTACCTGGATTCTTGTAATTTTCTGGTTTTTTTTTTTTATTTATTGGAAATATTGTCTAGTTAACAAAACTTTTATCATAATTTGGGAAAAAAAAAATTTGGTACCTAAATAATCCATTTTTACCAAAAATGGGAATTGCCAAAATCCATAAAAATTTAACAATTTCCAAATTCTTTTTTAATCCTTGTAATTTGATCCCTTTTTACCAAGAAAAATAATTAACATTGAATTTTCATTCGCAAAATTCCGTTATATTTGAACTGAAAATCAACCCCTCTTGCTCATAGCGCTATTTTTAGTACCTGCGCAGAATAATTATAACTCATAAAATATTTGTTCAATGTAAACATTTTTTTTTTGGAATGTGTAGGAAAACACGTCTACTAACAGGAACAAAAGGGTATTTGGGAATATCTTGCCTACCTACCCTTGCACAACCAGTTTTGCAGGCAGAAACATGATTTTTTGCGCAGGTTTCGTTTTGAGTAGTTTTGTATGCATAAGTCAGTTTATGTGCGATTTTTGAAGTGTAAAGACCTAAAAATTTATTTTGTGCGGCAAATATATAAAAAGTGAAAATAAAATGGCAGATGGTGAGTGGCTAGCTCCGCGTCGATTGAATGCACTACCGTATGAGGAGCAGCGTGACTATATACGCACATTTGTAACGTTCTAAGAAGTCGCAATCCTGGACCAGTGCCATCGACAAATGGCTTGACAATGGCAGAAACCTTCAATCTTATGATGTCAAATGAAATATGTGATGTAATTATTCGAGAATCAAATAGAAAGGCAAGGCAAACTTTTGATGCGTACAATGAGCAGCATCCAGATGCGGAACCACGAATATGGGTGCCTATAACTGAAGTAGAATTTCGTGCATATTTGGGTGTGCTTTTGATGGCTGGCGTATGTCATTCCGGTTATGTTCATACCACTGACCTGTGGAAAACAACTTCACATCCATTATTTCGTGCATCAATGAGCTTACGCAGATTTTGGGCAATCAGCCGCTTCATACGCTTTGATAATGGAAACACTCGGAATGCACGCAAACAAAATGATAAGGCAGCTGCAATTACAGACGTATTCCTGATGCTAAATGCCACTCTGCGCAAGTATTATATATGTGGCACAAACGTTACCGTAGATGAGCAATTATACCCATATCGTGGTGGAACTGGCTTCACACAGTACATTCCATCCAAACCATCCAAATATGGAATAAAAGTGTGGTGGGTCTGCGACGCCATTTCATCATATCCCGTGCAGGTAAATCAGTGTTCATACATTCATTTTATTATATCAACTTGTTGCAAATAAACTAAATGACTAATTCAAATTTCATTTTTCAATTTTTATTTTTTCAATACAGGGTCAAATTTATACTGGAATGGCAGCGTCCGGCGAACGTGAAAGAAACGTTGGTGAGCGTGTTGTGAAGGACTTAGTTGTCAACAATTTTGGTGGAAGTGGGCGAACAGTGGTATGCGACAATTTCTTTACAACATATAACTTAGCAAAAACTTTGATGGTGGACAACAGTTTGGCTTTGTTGGGCACTTGCAACAAAAGGCGTATGTTCGTGCCAGCATCATTTGCCAATCCTAAAGGACGTGAAGCAGAGTCTACGCTATTTGGATTCTGTAACAACATGACGATGTGCTCATACGTCCCAAAAAAAAATAAGGCTGTTGTGATGCTGTCTACTTGCCACGACACTACAGAAACTGCAGGTCCAAAACGGAAACCATTGCTCATACTTGATTATAACAAACATAAAGGCGGCGTGGATAATATGGATAAGTGCTTGACTGAATATTCAACCAAACGGCGCACAAATAGATGGCCTTTAGCATTTTTTTATAATATGCTTGACGTAGCTGCGTATGCTGCGTATGTTATATATATGGAAAACAACCCCCATCTAAAACCATCTACCAACCGCCGTAGGATATTTCTGCAGCAGCTCAGCGATCAGTTATGCAGACCACAAATCGATATAAGAGCGGACAATAGCCATATTACGCGCATATTTTCTACTAGACACGCTATGGAAGCCATATATGGTATGCCCTTGAAGATGAATGTTGGTGCACAAGAGGAAGAGGAACGTGACAGTTCTGGCCGCATAAAAAGAAAAGGAAACTGCTATATTTGCATTGCAAAACGCCAAACGAGAAAAGTATGTGCAATTTGTAATAAGCCTGTGTGCGCAGAGCACTCGAAGGATCATCCACAATGCCTCAGATGCTGCTAAAATTCATAAAATATATTTTTTACTTTCATTATAATGATTTTCTATAAATAAATAAACAAATTTCCATAAAATAAACTAAATATTTCCATTTATTTCTATATATTTGTATGAATTTTCATAGAAGTACCTGGGTACATCAGCTGTTGACGCTAGGTCATTTTCTAGTAACTGGGTTATATTTTCCAAACGGTTGGTCCAATTGACCTGAAATTTCACACCAATATCAATTACATATTTCCAAGCTATGATACGAAGTTTCATCAAGATTGGACCAGCCGCTTGGAAGATATAGCAATATAAAGTGAACTTTGCCATTTATTTCTATATATTTGTATGAATTTTCATACAAGTACCCGGGTACATCAGCAGTCGACGCCATTCCACTAACTTGAATTTGGGCTGTATCGACTGAACTGCTGCTCCAATCTTGATGAAACTTTTCCACATGATGCAAAAGTGTATGGTTGAGGATATCATGAAATTTCAGGTCAATCGGACTAACCGTTTGGAAGATACAGGAAAATTAAAGTTGCAAATGTACCCGTGGGCTCTACGATCGACACAACGGTTAAATCAAAATGTTTGCCGCTTTAGTTAGTTTGTAAGTTATTATATTAAATAATAAGATTTGCAATTAGTTTTTAAATTATTATAATATATAATAAGATTTGCATTTAGTTCTAAATGTATTATATTAAATAATAAGAATTCATTTTAGTTTATAAGTTATTATATTATATAATAAGCTATAAAGTTTGTAAGTATTATATTAAATAATGAGATAAACATTGAAATTTATTTGGAATTCTATTTTTAAAGGACAACAATAAGGTTTGTTCGGATATGCATTAAGTAAGTATTTCACTTTTATTTAGTATTTTTGATTAAATATAAATATACCGATAGATATAATCTTTGAAAAATTAAAGAAATATGCTGTAAGGATATCTTTGAAAATATACCAAAGAACAATTAAAAATATGAGCTGAAAAATTTAAGATGGAAAAAATCTTATAAGAATATCTGCAAACGCATTTCAGAATTCCGTCTTTCTATTTGGCTAATGAAATCAGAGACTGTATATAATAATCATTTTTAGATTTAAAGATACCAGAATAATCCTCTTACATTGTGGAACTTGATTTCCTATTGATTTTTAAAATTTTGACTTTCAAATTTTGAGCAATAGATAATAAATATTTCTGATTTATATGAACTGAACTGGCGGAATTAAAATTCACTTTTATTTAATTCCGTCACTAAAAAAAGAATTCCGTCTTTCTATTCGGGTTATGAAATCAGAGACTCTAAGTAATAATTCTTTTAAAATTTTTAAGCCGAACAACCATTGTGAAAAAATTGTCGCACCGCGGCACAGTGATTCCTTCTATAGACAAAAATCAGAAAATTAAAAGGTAAAACATCAACTAAAAATTATAAACAACATTTTTTTTAAAGTTAAATTTACGTCCACTACAGGTTTCAAAAGTTGACTGTTTCTTATAAATTTTATATTTTATCGCATCTTGAAAATGGGGTAAGAGAAAAAATTATCAAAACTGCATTTTTTGAACGAAAATAAAAAAAATGTCTCCTCCTTTTATTTTTGTCCATCGCTTACATGGAGACAGTTCACTATGCGCCGTTTTGAAGGTACCATTATAATCTTCTCACATTGTAGAAATTGATTTCCAAATGATTTTTAAAATTTTGACTCTTCAAATTTTGAGCAATAGATAATAATTATTTCTGCTTTTTATTTTTTTAAGCACACAACAGCTGGTAAGTTTTATTTTTTAAGGCAAAAATATAAAGCAAAACTTGCCCAATATATTTTTGAGGACAAAAGAACTGATAAATTTTGATTTATTATAAAATAAAAATAAAAAATTGCTAGTTATTTTGTGCGTAAAAAATATCGGGCAAATTTTGCTTCTAATTTTTGGCTTAAAAAATAAAAAGTAGAAATAATTATTATAATAAATTATAAATTTTCAAAGTCAAATGATAATTATTATTTATTGCTTTTTATTATAATATACATACTAGGTACGGTCTATGAATGAAATACCTTACCTGAAAATCTTTATTGCTGCAGCAAAAGAATCTGTTCTCTGATTTGGAATAAATATTTTGGTGGTGGTTTGTATATTTTTTTAAATTAATATAATAATTTGAACAACACTAAATAAGTCAAGTTATTTTAGCAAATACTTTAAAATAAATTTAATTTTATTTTAATTTTCTAATATATTCTAAATATATCACAAGACAAATTTTTAAAATGCATTTTTTTGTTCCGTTAATGAAAACATTTTCCCAACTCCTGATTAAATAATAAATATTTCATTACCCGAATCAGAAAAACGTCTTTCTATTCGGCTAATGAAATATTTGAAAATCTTCCTTGCAGCAGCAATCAAAATATTGCTAAAACAAAATCATAACAAAAATATCCAGCTAGAAACAAAATAAATTTGGCAACATGTAAAATAAGAAAGTGCCAAACTTTATTTTCATTCCTAAAACTTTGCTATGTTTCTTCAGATATTCAAATAGGAAGAAACAGGCAAGGGCATTAAAAAAGAAGCGATCGTTTTGCTCCCTTGTGCACACAGCCGCATGATCAAAACTATAGAAAACAAAATGTAAACAAACATCTTTTTTTCTATAAAGCAACTTTCAATCGATTCTATTCAGATCAGAAAAGGAAGAAAGAAGCCAACATATTTAAAAGAAGGAATCTATTCCTAGCTCGCTTGTGTGCACACATTTTCATTTCTATTTAGCTGTTCCCAAAAGAAAACATCGAAATTCGCTGCGCTTTGCCGCTGCTGCGGAGCTGTTATGTGAGGTGCCAATTTCGACCTCCCCGAGATTTAGTAGGAAATTTTAACAGTGAGTTTCTGGACCTCTTCCTACTCATTTATCCTCTTTGCAAAAACATCAATAGAAGCAAAGATTATATAGTATAAAGATGTGCCACGTAGAACATTAAAAAGTAACAAATATTTGTCAGATCAATACGCAAGCTTTTGTGAGCGCTGTTTGACAAACTCACGTCACATGACAACAAGAATACCAGATTTCTAGTGACGTGACACGAGTGTGAGAACTCTCACATAGGCGAGGTGACAACAAGAATAAGGGCAAGTATGTTTCGGTGATCGCTACATTTACTCTTCAGTAGTCTTTGAGTTATTAAGCTGTGATTCAACTCACTGTTTAAAGTCGCATATTCTGTTTAAAGTCACACATTTGGAATTTATTTATTTGGAATATATAAAACAAAATGAACATTACATGTTTTAGTAATTAATAAAATTGTCTCTTAATTTGCACTCATTTTTATAATTTACTAGCGGGCTCGACAGACGTTGTACTGCCCCAATTCAACTAATTTCTTTGTGATCATTTTCATTTTGTGAATTTTTGAAAAGTGTGGAAGTGTCCAAACAACGTGCCATTCGAGCAAAACATGCCACACGTTTCCTTTTGAAACTTCAAAACGTGCCAAATCCAACCAAAACCGACCACGCCCATTTTTAGTACAGTTGCTGAAAGTAACCACACGAACTATTTAACCAAATTTTAATCTTAAACGACCAAATCCGTCGGAAATATAGAATTTTAATTGATTTGTGGGCGGTAAAAGGGGCGTGGAAACACATTTTTAGTACAGTTTCCGACAATAAAATAAAAAAATAAATTGCCAAATTTTAGTCATGTACGACTTAAAACTGTATAAAATATATAGTTTTTGTTGATTTGTGGGCGGTGAAAGGGGGTGTGGCAAAAATTTTGTCTTTTACAAACCGTTTCCTACAAACACAACAAAAAGTCCTGAAGCAAATCGGACGCTTCGTTCTTGAGTTATGGAATTTCAAACACATTTCACGACTTTGTTTTATATAAATTAACTTTTTGTGTTTATTTATTGAGTTGATAATCTGAACTGAACTTACAATTTCAAAATATCTTAAAACTTCCCGGCATAAGCTGGTCGCTACGCTGCCTTCATTGTAGCTTGCTGCTATGTTGGCTTGCAGATGTTCAAACTGCATCGCCAGCATAAACGTCGCCCACGATTTTATTCCCCCGCCAAGTGAGGGCCGTCCTCGGTACTTCCTAATGCTGTGTTTATTGCCATTTGTATTGCTTTTGCAGAATGTACCTTTCGTTTTTGTTTAAGCTTCTTTAAGCTTCTTTGTTTAAGAAAAACGTAAACAAGCACGCCGATTATGATGATGGTAACTATACTGCTTATTGTAATTGCTGAGCGTGCTTCTAAATCTAAACACAAGCTCTTAATAAGTTGTCTATTTTGCATACTGTGATATTGCAAGTAAGGTAAACTGATCATTTCTTTGTATCCGCTAAAATCAATTTTTACATTTAGCGGTATTTCGGCTGTTTTCATGGACATAGCGTTTCTGTTGAAATATTCAGACCCATTAAGAATAATTTTGCTATCGAATGTTACCACATATGTGCCTTTAACAAGATTAATGGTACGGTTTGTTATTTTTATTGATATAGGTACGTCATTAACAATGACGAGGCCGTCACTGACTTCATTTATGGGGGGAAAATGACGGAATGTTGTTCCGCATTGTGCTTTGGTGTCTGATGTTAATTGCTGGGTACAACTTTTTCTGCTTGATAGTGCGCAAAATTGCTTTGTAGTTCCAGCGCAGTCATTCACAGAATATGAAGTTTTTCCGCAAAAAGCTACTGAATTCTCTTCCAAGAATAGCATTGTGTTATTGTGGGCAACCGCGAAAATTAAAAGTTTCCTACATACTAACATTGGTTTAGGGCATTTAATAAGGTAAATTATTACATGATTATTTTGTAACACTTTAAACTTAGATACTAACATTAAGTCGGTAATTGTTGTGTTTGTGAGGTGCTCATCTTCTATTAATGCATTTATTTCATAGGAATCAAGCAACAAAGGATTTAAACTAGCTATCTTTGCAAGAGTGATGAAAAAAATAATATTGTCTCATTCAGTGATTATGGCTCTATTGCGTGCAAGCAGCGTTTCAAAAAGGTGTCCGGTATAGATATTTTCTTTTTTAGTTTCTTTCACAATTTTATTAACTACATCTGTTATTTTAAAAATTTTGTTCTTGCAATTGAAAATTTATTTGTACCTGATGCCTGTTGGCGTCTATTAACTCTTCTATTTTAACTGTTATTTTCTAGTAATCATCAAAATCTGGTGTTCCGGCTATTACTCTAAGTGCCGTTCCTAAGAAATTTATGCTACGAGACTGTCTGTGTCAAGTGTTTATTGTTTTTAGCAAATTTTGGATGTGGTTAAAATCGGCTTTGAGTAGTTATTATTGGGGTTGATGGAAATATGTGTAGAAGTTTATGTGATTCCTCTGACAACATAGAATATTCTGTTAGATTTATCACGTGCTTTATATGATCGTAAGTTTCCCATAGTACGACTTCGCCGTCGGAGATTGGAATATAATCCGAATGAGTGTAGTTGATTATCTCTCCAGTTTCAAGTGTAAAACAGAGAATCAGAGTTAACATAAACCAAAAAACAAACGCAGTTATGAGTTTTGTTTACTACTTCTGAGATTGTCTTTATGGACCACCCTCCCTTTAATTAGGACAGTCGTCCCTAAATCTTTTTCTATGATTTGTTCTGAATACAACGGCGTTAACTTATTGCCTAACCTTCTATTTGATTTGACAAGAACCTTGTCGCCTGCATTATATGATTTTGGATGTCTGTCTTTATTATGATGTTGGAGCATATGTCGCTGAGCTAATTTTAAGCGGTCTGACACTTCACTATTGTGAGGTGCAGTTGAGGAATGAAAAATACTTAGTGGAGTTTTATTTGTTACCGTATGAACAGTTTTGTTGTACTCTATTGAAGCTAGCAGAATAAGTTCAGTTGTGTCTTCAATTTGCTTTTCTATTTTTAAACAACGAGCTATCTCTCCTAGGGTACTATGAAACCTCTCCACCTGCCCATTGGATGTGCTATTGAGTGGTGGAGCATTTGCAATTTCAATATCGAAATAGTTAGAAAGCATTGATTTTATTGTGTTCGAATAAAACGATCGTTCTTTATCGCAACAAATGGTTTTTGTATCAATGCACGTTAGATAGTGCTTATAATCTGTAGAATAGATATCAATATGTAATATTTCACCGATTTGAGTAGGGATCGGTGTTTCTGCAATTGGATGTTTCACTGGATGCCTATTATATTTGGCTATTAAGCATATTTTGCAATTAAGTGCTACTTCTTTCGCCAGCTTACCCATTTTTGGAAAAAAATAGTAATTTAATATCTATTTGGTGTTTTCTTGGGAGGCCCTGTGGGCTCTGTTATGTTCAGTTACAACAATTTCTTTCTGTTCATCTGGATTCACAACATCGATTACGATTTTTTTTGCATATAAAAATTTAGTCATGGGGAAAGTTTCTATTAACTTATGTTGAATTTGAGCAAGAATTGGCAATGTGCAATGTATTGCGTTTACAACACCTACATTAACAAGTTCTTGGATTAGTTTGAATAAATTATTTTTACTATTCACGATATTAATTATATGCCTGGTTTTCTTTTCAAACATTATAAACGTACGTTTTGAAGAGTATTCGGCTTCTTCAATTATTACTTGGTTTCTATAACAATTGACCGGCTTATCAGTGGATTCCATGGTGTAGGTTAATGATTCTTCGCTGTGAATTGTTACAGTCTGAAGTCAAATCTTCCTCTAATGCATGAACATGCTGACGTGATAAAGCGTCAGCTACATAATTTTCTTTTCCTGGCTTATGGTGTAATTTAGCATTATGCTCGTCTATGAAGGCCTTCCACCGTTTTATTTTTGCGTTAGTATTTTTAGCTGACACAGAAACAGTCAATGGCTGGTGGTCGGTAAATATGTTTAAATTTTGTACATCATAAAAATAATTCCGTAAGTTCTTTAAAGCCCAAACAAAGCCTCAGCAATTCTTTTTCGTTAGCCGCAAAGTGCAGCTTTGTGTCTTTCAGAGTTCGTGATATGAAAGTTATTGGTTTTCCCTCTTGAGAGAGAACTGCGCCTAAACCATAGAATGAAGCATCCGTCGTCAAATCGAATGCCTTATTAAAGTCAGGGTAACTTAACATCACGTCCTCAGAGATTAAGATTTCTTTTAACTTGTTGAAAGCGTGAATTTGCTTTGAGTCTAGTTGCATTTGAATTTGCTTTGATTGTGTTGCTTTAACTTTACCATTTTCTCCCTTAAGTAAATTTGTTAAAGGTCTCGCTATACTAGCGAAATCTTTAATAAAACACCTGTAATAACTTGCTAAGCCAAGAAATGATCTAAAGGCAAATAGTGTGGTAGGTTGACAATAGTTTTTAATTGCTTTTAGCTTTTCCGGGGACGTTTTAATACCGCCTCTAGATACTAAGAAGCCTAAGTACTCAATTTCTATTTTAAAAATTTTTGACTTTTCTATAGAAATCCTCATGTTTGCGTTGGATAAGGCTTGTAGTACCCACTGAATATCTTGAGCGTGTTGTTATTTGGTTTTTGAAAAAATTATGACGTCGTCCACATAGACATGGCAGGTTTTGCCAATTTTATCTCTAAGGACGTCATCAATGGCCCGTTGAAAAATGCTGGGAGCATTTTTGAGCCCAAATGGCAATCGACAAAATTCATATTTGCCATTATTTACAGCAAAAGTGGTTTTTTCTCTGTCACTTTCTTTTAGTTCTATTTGATAGAACCTTGATTTAAGATCAAGGATTGTGAAATATTGTGCTTTACCCATATTTGATAATATCACCATTACGTTAGGAATGGGATATTTATCGTCAATATTTTTAGCATTAAGTTTACGGAAATCTAAGACAAGTCGCTACTTTCCATTACCGCTTTCGGTACCTTTTTTATCAACAACCCAGACAGGATTGCTGTAGGGTGATCTAGACGGTCTAATTATACCGTATCGTATTGTAGCAACGATGTTTGTATTAAAAATAAGTTTTTTCTCTGGATCGGCAAATGCTTCTTTTTGAGCTTTATTCATTTTTATAAATTGTTCTCTAAATGCTTCTGAAATTTCTTCTCTCTCAATTTTTAGCACATTAACATTATCACATTCTAAGGATAGAATTTCTTCCGTTTCTGTATCATGCCTAATTAATTTTTGCCTTAGGTCTATTTTAGCATTTACCTTTGTTAAAAGGTCAAGCCCTATAATTCCATCAAAAGTTGTTAAGTTTGGTAGTATAAAGAAGTCTGAATCGACTCCAAAAATATTTATTCTACATTTTTCACTGATTTCATTGGAACCATGGATTGATTTCACTACAAAAGAAGTAGAGACTGATTTGATGCCTTTTAGTTCGTCTTATTTTGTTTATATAATTTTTAGCGGCACCAGTGTCCACTAGCAGTTTGATTGGTCTTTTTTCTCTGCCTATGGTTCTGCTGATCCATGGAAGAGCTGACCTTTCTCTAAAAAATGCACCTGTTCCTCCTCTTCTATATCTGATGCTTCGCTTTGCGCCGCCTTATTATAAATTTTTTCTTTATTATTGTCATGAACGACATGGTTTATTCTTTGCAGCTTGGGACCTGTAGCCCTGTCCGAATTCGCAGTTCTTTTAAATTGTATTTGATTCTGTCTAAAATTCTGAAAATCAGAAGTCCTGTGCTGTTGAGGTGTAAGTCCTTCTGTCGTAATTTCTAAAATTTCCTGATCTGCGTAAATATGGTATGGAGGAATCTACATCCATTGGTTTAACCTCATCTAATTTATTAGAAGAATCGAAAACTCTTGGCGGCTCCCTATTTCTAAAAAAATGCGGATTTTTTTGCTAATTTCCAATATTAGTCTTGTTTCCAAAATTTTTTTTTTGCCTGAAAAAATCTTCACTTTTACTCGCAAAGGTTGTCGCAAACACATACCGTGCATGATGGACTCAAATTCTTGTGCCAACGCAAGAGCTGATGGCAGATCATTTGGACGAGAAGCAAACAGAATGTCACAGAGTAGTTTCTTCAAGCCTGAAATAAAAACGCGGAAAGCGTCGGCCCTATATATTTCATTTATTGTTGACTCTAAATTGCGGTCAAAGATCATAACCGTTTTGTTAGTTAATAAGGTAAGCTTTTTCTCTACTTCATCGATAAATTTGAGAACAGACAGATTACCTTGCTGCAGGGTAGACAACTCCTGTTCAATAATATAAATCGGACGTTTATCCGAGTAAGTGAAATCTAGCCTTGAAATAATCGCCTTAAAATTTAGAACAGTGTGAAAAGATGCTAACATCCCGTCAGCAGGGCCTCTAATCTTATTTCTAATAATAGCTTATGCTTGGCAGTGTTTTGAACTACCATAGAAACTTTGGAAAACTTTGTATACTGTGTGCGCCACTTGACGCCAAGACACATAGTTATTCTGTTGCCCATCGAATTCAGGCAACTTTTTCACAACATCTAACGACTCCTCGCATTTTATGCCTGTAATAATTCGAGCTTCAGTGTAAGCCTCTACTGGAGCATCACAATTTATCCGCGAAATTTGTTTGCCTAAATTTTCTATTTGTACGAGGGGTGCCTTTTATATTTCGGGATTAGAGAACAAAAACAAATATTAATCATCGAAAATCACTTTATTGTTTATCAAAATATTCTCCATGAAGATCTATACACTTTTCCATGCGTTTGAACCAATTGTCGAAGCACTTTTGCCACTCTGATTGAGGTATCTCCAAAACATGCATTCTGAATGCCGCAACCGCTTCTTCGGGCGTCGAAAATCGTTGTCCACGCAGTTTATTCTTCACGGTGGGGAATAAAAAGAAGTCATTCGGTGCCAAGTCAGGACTATACGGCGGATGACCCATCAAATCGATGTTTTGGGTGCTCAAAAATGCAGTTGTTTGAGCCGATGTGTGAGAGCTCGCATTGTCGTGGTGAAGAGTGATCCGTCTTCGGCAGATGGTTTTCCTGATTTCTTGGAAGACAACTGGCAAACAAATGGTTGTGTACCACTCAGAGTTGACTGTTCTGCGTTGTTCTAGTGGTACGGTTGCGACATATCCATATTTTCCGAAAAAACAGGCGACCATTTGCTTGGAAGTGCTTCGTGCGCGAACAACTTTTGTTGGATTTGGCTCATCTTGAAACACCCATACAGTCGACTGCTGTTTACTTTCAGGCTCATACGCGTAAATCCACGATTCATAACCTGTCACGATGTCATAGACGTGTTTCGAAGCACCGCGATCGTATTTTTTGAGCATTTCCTTCGACCAATCGACACGAGCCTTTTTTTGAGCGATTTACAAATTGTGTGGGATCCAACGCGAACAAATTTTTTTGACAGTCAAATGTTTATGCAATATTGAATGTATGCTGGTCCCACTTATGCCTAAGGTTGCCTCAATCTCACGATAGGTAACATGACGATCTTGCAATATCAGTTCGCGCACAGCATCAATGTTTTTCGGAACAACAGCTGATTTCGGACGACCTTCACGAAATTCGTCTTGGAGTGAACTACGACCACGATTGAATTCACCATACCATCTATAAACACTGGTCCTTGATTCAGCTTCATCGCCAAAAATTGAATTAAGTTCATCCATGCACTGTTGCTGTGTTAATCCACGTCGAAAGTTGTAAAAAATAATCGCACGAAAATGTTCACGATTAAATTCCATTTTTGGACCGAGATGAATCTTTTAAGTTACTATAAACAACACAAATAGCACTCGTATGTCAAAACGTTCTGAGTACGTATAAGCCAACAAATGTCAAACTTTACGATAGAGCTTTCAGTTGACAGATTGCAACACCAGGGTTGCCAAATCCCGAAATATAAAAGGCACCCCTCGTATTCCTTTTTTTGTTCACGTAGTGCTGCGGACACCGTAGACTGAATAACACTACTCAACTGTTCATATCTCTTATATTATTATCACAGAGTTTAAATTTTTCAAAAACAATCCCTAATTCTTCTTCACTCATAGGCAAAATAAGGATAAAATAACTCTTAAGATTTTCACAACAGCAGAACTGTTTCAATACTTTATTCACTTTTAATTACCAATGCATTATAAACAGGGGCACTTCACTTACATTTGTTATTAATTAATATTTTGCAGCTGATTGTTTCTTCTCAGGTTATTGATTGATGAATTCTTCTAATGCTTCGCAAAGTTAAATTGCAGTTTATTCTCTTCCTGTGTTCATTTATAAACAAGAAAAAATTATTTACTCGTGGGCCATAAACTGCACTTATGCTTTTTATTTTTGCACTTTTGGAATTAGCTCATATTGACCTTCTTGTGAAAATGTAAAAACAAATTTATACTTTATAGTAGTTAAACCTACTTAATTTCTTTTGTTTGTTTTATTGTGTCAAGTATTATATTAATTTTATTTTATTTAATTTAATTATTTCATATTTAAAAAGGTTTCCAATTCCTTTTCCGAGATTTGAACCTGTGATCATTGCACAAGAAGCCGAACCTATACCAGCTGTACCACTGAGACTGCTTTCGATATTGCGCTAAAAGAGTATTTATAAATAAGAAGCCGACGTGGGTAAAACATAAGCTCATTGTGAGCTTCTTTCGAGAGTTTTGCGCACACATGAGCAATGTGTTTGCTGAGTTTAAGCAGCAGAGCAAAAGCAAATAAAAGAAATCAAGCTAAGAAGTGAATGAAATTATTTAAGCGTTAAAGTGTCATAAATAAGAAACATTAGCAGATAATTTTACATATTTTTGAAACAAATTTTCTGCTACACTTTATTATTACCAGGTTTACCAGATGGTATCCTAAAGGAGGACATGTCCTCCTTTTTCATTAAAATTTTTATATCCTCCTTTTTGACCCAAATGTCCTCCATTTTTATGTATTAAAAATCTTTTTATTAGTATTTTTTTGCAATAGTTTCTTCTCTCCGTAGGCGACATTTATTTTTTTTTATTCTCATTACTTTTTTTTGCCATTTCGTACACTTCCAATACGGACGATTTTGTGCCTCAAATTTACAAATGTAGTGAACAATTTGGCAACAAAGCAAAACTTTTCGTTTCGTTTTCTTTTGTTTTATTTTCGGTTTCGTTATAAGTTAAAACGTTTTGATGGAAAAATGTCGTCTAAAAGAAAATGTAAATTTAGTGATATCTTTAAAAAGAAATATCTTTGCTTTGATACTGGCCACAACGAATACGAAGCGAAGTATTTAATTTGTAATAGACACGTTGCTGTAAGCAATAAAGGCACCACTGCATTGGAGCGCCACCTCCAGACAGAAAAACCATTAAATTATGTTGCGCTAATCATCTGTTGTACATAAAGTCATGTGAGTCGACCTGCTCTGCGTTGAGGTATGCTAAAATGTATTGTGACCTAAATTCATTGTCCATAATTACTTTACATGGTTTTCCGATTTTTGCAAAGTGTTCTGTAATTATTTAATTTTTTGCTATGTAATATTTTTCTGTAATATTTTTTTTTGTTGGTAATATTATATGCTGCTGCAAATTTAGTGAGGTTTTCGATTCTTTTCATAAAACATTTTTTATTATAGTGGAATATATCTATATGTATGGTATAATTCTTTGCTGTTGGTGATTCTGTTAGTTTAAATTTCGGTTTAATGGGATTTCTGTCCTATTCTATTTCTTTATATTTTCTACAATTATTTATGATATGCTGTATGTGTTCTTTTAACTTTGGAAAGTAAATTTTATTTTTTAATGTACTTTAGCATCGCTTATTCCACTGTGCATAGATAAGACTCTTTTAGTAAGCTTTACAAATTTTATGTGATTTGCATTGGCAAATAATGCAATTATGTTTAGTTGCACTTTGATTTGATTTAATATTTTCTTTTAAAATATCTTTGATTGTAGTTTCTCTTTCTGTGGGATTTGTTTCAATTATTTCTCGTTTATGAAGTACTGTGATTTCCTCGCCGGGGTTGTATGTTAAAATAATTTGGGTTTTATATTAGTTAATTTTTTTGTCTCAAATACCTATGCCTTATTGCTCTTCATGTGCAGATTACATTAAATTAGATTTGCTGTCGTTATTTTTATTTATGAGTGGTGCATTCTGTTGCCTACTCAGAAAATCTGCCACTTTATTTTGGCTTCCTTTTAGATATTCTATTTCATAGTTATATTCTTGCAATTTCAGCAACCATCGTTGGTAACGTGGTCCGAAATCTGTGCCTTTATACTTGTTATTTAGATATTTGATAGCAGCATGGTCTGTCACAATTTTAAATTTATTTCCATATAAATAAAATCTAAAATAATTAACAGCATATATTATGGATACAAATTTTTTATCAGTAGTACTATAGTTAAGTACTATGTGCATTTAATGTTCTTGATACATAGCATATAGGTTGGCTCTGTTGTGACAAAGCTGCGCCAATTGCACAATCAATTAAACTAGCTACAACGAAATCACAACAAAAATGTCCAGCTGGAAACAAAATAAATTCGGCAACAGTGTACATAAAAATAAGAAGCTGTCAAATTTTATTTTCATTCATAAAAATTTCAATATTTCTTCAGATATTCAAATAGGAAGAAATAGGCAAGTACATTAATAAAATACCGATATTTTTGCTCCCTTGTGCACACAGCTGAAATGATCAAATATATAGAAAATAAAATGTAAACAAACTTGCACTTTTGAAGGGGTATCCTGTTCTGTCGATGGATGGCTTATATCAGCGAGTAAAAACTAACGAGCGACGGTGCTTTAGGGTGCGGAAATAGACCCCCTACCATACGATTTTTAGTTTAACTCGACCTCCTCTTTTACCTCCGTAAATATTCGTATATGTATTTTTTGGTTGTTTGTATAGAAATTTGAGTGGCTTAATAAATTTTCATTAAATTAATATAAATAACATACCATACAAAAGGTACAAAAACGCCAAATTAGTAATCAATTAATAAAAAATTATGCGGAATATTCTAAACCAGGGAATGGAAATAAACTTTATGGAACGGTTCGTTTTTTGATCTGTTCTGTTTTTTTTTTTGAAAGCTCAAACCTTATTAGGTTTTATTTGCATATAGCTTTTAAACATAAACATAACCCCTAGCAGTCCGAAGAGAGAGACCGAAACATAATGGTAGCGTTGTTGTTAAAAGAGCTCATAAATTTTTCGAAAATAGTTACAAATTAACCCCGCTTCACCGATTGTCATTGCTGCTTCTACGACTTTAAATTAAAATTCTGCAGAACAGCAGCAACAATATTTGTTGACACAAGCCACAATTTTTTTTCTTTCTTAAGACGCCGCACAGTGTCGCTGGTGCGGACAAAAGTAAAAAAATATTTTAGGTTGCAAATTTAGAAAACTAAGTATACAGAACTTAGCAATATGTTATGTATATGCAATATATGTATGTCTGTGGATAGCAACGCGTTCAAAATTTTGCTTGGAAAATTTTTGAAATTTAATTTTCCATGTTTAGTATCCTACACTGAGAAAAAAAACATACTTTAAAATTAAACAACAAATTTTAAAATAGAAATTGAACTCATTTGCGTTTCTAAAAAAAAAAAAATTTAAAACAAGCGTATTTACTTTTCAACTATAGACTCATTTCTGCTTATGGAAATACAAAATCATTTGTTTTGTTTGCACAACAAAAGCAATAAGAACTAATAAGCTAGAAGCAAAGTGCATTCAGCGAACAACAACAACGAAACATATGGAAATATTTTTTCAACCAACTTATAAACTAAATAGAATTTCGAAATTTTGGCTTCGTTAAGAAATAATTTTAAGGGCGTAGAACACTTTCGAACAAAAAATTTTAAAATCGGTCAACACATTTAAAAGATCTGCTCTGTTTAACATTTTTCAAACAAGCTGGTCCATGGGAGCTTCGCTCGCTCCAATAACATTTTTCAGAAAATTCCTTGTTTTATATTGAAATAAAAAATACGTCTCAAATATTTTTGACTAATCTATACTACTAGTAAGCCCGTGTGGCGTTAAAACTCCAAAATCAAACAAACCTAGATTTTATTTTAAGCTGAATAGATTTTCAACTGATCAAAATTTAAATTTAATTAATTTTGGGCTTTTTTCAATATACGCTGTATTGCACGCACAATAATGATATAATGTTAGCATATTTAATATCATACCCAAATTTATTTTATATATACAGGAGTAAGAATATTTCTTGATTTCCAGTTGAAAAAACTTGAACAAAAATGTTTCATTGCCTGTTTCCAATTTATTTATTTATTTATTTGTTTATTTATTTAATTAATTAATATTTGTACAACAAGACTTAGTCTTTAATAGTACATCAATAGAGGTGAATCACATTTATATACTTATTACTTATTGAATAATTAACAATTTGTCTAATAACTATCTTAATTTAGAATATAAAAAGGAATTAAGATTTAGCATTTAGGTTAAGTTTAATTAAATTGAACATTAAAGTTTTTTAAAAAAAGAATTAAGAATAAGATAACTTAATAATTACTTGATTGAAGACAAAAATAGACAATTACTTGAAATTATAGACAAAATAAAATAAGAAGAAAACGTTTAAAAGATATGCCAATAAGGAAAACAGAGAAAGAATAAATTTAAAGATTGAATTATCCATCAATAGAACAAAAGTTCTGCATGTTCAAAGCTGCTTCTAAAAGTTAATTGTTTCAAATAGTTTGGTAATGAATTCCAAAGTCTAATAGTGCTTATGAAGAAAAATCTACTGCTATTGAGGTAGTTGTGTCTAGGAACAATGATGTTGGTAGACCGAACTGATTGAAAAAATTGTAATTTCTCATAAAGATACCCTGGGCATTGTGTATTAATAAGTCTGTGCAAAAAGATAATATTACGCATATTCAAGTATTGAACCAAACCACACCCAAGAATTTCTTTACTTCTCAACGACCATATTTCGTTGGATTTTAAAAACATACCTTGCAGCATTGTTAAACGCCACAAGGAGCTTATGCTGCGATTGGGAATCAAGCTGACTATAGACAACATCTGAAAAAGTAATATGTGGCATTATTAGTTGTACTACAAGCCTACGACGAGTTTCAAGACGGATAAAGTCCAAGGAAGCTCGTAAATAACGCAAAGTACCGTAGATTTTACTTATAATGTA
This sequence comes from Dichetophora obliterata, assembly GCA_963920525.1. Lineage (NCBI taxonomy): Eukaryota > Metazoa > Arthropoda > Insecta > Diptera > Sciomyzidae > Dichetophora > Dichetophora obliterata. The sequence continues at coordinate 3,038,678 of OY986440.1, forward strand.
ATTAATATGGTCAATACAGGTTAATCTCGAGTTAATTATGAAACCAAGGTTTGTCACTTTATTCACAAGCATAAGCATGAACGGTTGCATATTTACAAATAGAGAAAACGTCATTTAAAAAGATAGAGAAAAGTAAAGGATCCAAAATAGACCCTTGAGGCACACCAGCAAAAACAGAACAAAGAGACGAACAATTATTACCAACTTTAACCCGTTGAATTCTATTATCTAGGTAATTGGAGAATAGTTTAAATGCACTGTCACTAAAATAAAAAAATGTTTAAGCTTTTAACAAAGCAGATTGTGATCGACAGAGTCAAAAGTTTTGGAGAAATCTATAAGGCAAAGAAGAGTTATAAGATTCTTGTCATAGGCTATTCTAATGTCATCCATTATTTTCATTACTGCTGTCGAACAACTGTGACCAGAGCGAAAGCCAGACTGCAATGGGGATAAAAGATTGTTGACATGTAGGTACTCAGAAATCTGATCAGACATTATTCGTTCAAAAACCTTACTAAGAGCAGGGAGTATACTAAAAGGTCTGAAACCTTTGGGATCAGAGACAGAAGTAGATTTAGCCACAGGCATGACCGTGGCAATCTTCCATAATTCTGGGAAACGGGAGCAAGTAATGCAGTGATTGATAATATGAGTAAGGGGCGATAAGATAAAGTGAATAACTAATTTGATAAATCCGATTGGCATATCATCAATCCCTACTGCATTGGAATTAATGTTCATTATGCATTTGGCTACATAATCCTCACTAACAGATGAGAATTCAAAAAGTGGCAAGGAAAAATTAGTTTCTTGTGCTGTCAACACGCCATTGTTGCCATTAAATATCCTGTTTGAGGAAATGTCCCGAGAAGGACTTGGGCACACATTTGCCAAAAAGAAGCCATTAAGTAAGTCCGGATCCAAATTACAAACACTAGGCTCCTTACTGAACACTCTATACTTTTTTATATTTTCCCATAACTGTTTAGAGTTTAAGCCTGTATTAAACTTAGAACTGAAGAAGTTTGTCTTTTCTTGTCTAACCATGAGAGAAGCATAATTTTGAGCTCTCCTGTCCCAGTTATCGTTTGTTCGACTATTTTTCCATTTAGAATGGAGTTTATTTATAGCTTTAATAGCAGATAATACACGATTTGTAAACCAAGGACATTAGTTATTGGAAACATGAATTGAACGCAAAGGCACATGACGGTCAAACAGGACATTTAATTGATTCATGATAACTCTAAGTTTATCATCCACCGAGCTATAAAACCAGCAGTCCATCCAACTCATACTAGATAATTCATGACTTAAGACGGATAAATCTATTGATTTGTAGTCACGATAAGAGAAACTGACCTGAAAAGTTTTGTTTAGATTTACATTAAGACAACAAAAAAGTAAGTCATGATCAGACAAAAAACTCATTTGATCACACTTTAGAACATAAGTGTAGAGGAAATTACTTATATTACTTGTTATACTACTTGTTATATTACTTGTTATGTGAAAAATTATTTTCAATCAATTTCAATTTTTATGTTTCAATATTTTTTGAAATGAAAATTTCAGAATAGAAAAATATATTGTCCAATAAAGATATAAATTTTTTAAATAAAAGTTTTTACAAAATATATATAATCTTTAAAAATAAAGTACAACAACCACAAATTGGCGATCCTGCGATCCTGTAATTGAATGCTACAATAAAGCAAACATGGATTTAATCCAAACTTCTACGAACAATATTACGTTATTTTATCTGTTGTGCTATCAGAACGTTGATTAGCCAAAATATTTGCTTACAAAATGTTGTCATCTACAAACAAACAGTTCCTCGATTAACGCATCAACCGCAACAAGCTTTAGCAGCAATATTTTCAACAGCAACAACAACTTGAAGTATAATCAAATAAATTATGAACCGACCAATACATGCAGCAGCAACAGCATGAACACATGCAACATCATTATCATCATCATAACAACACAAAAACCTACAACAGCAGCAAAAGCAATCACAGTCATTAACTTTAACAACGCCAACTAACTTAGCTAATCAAGAAAAACATAAATCAACAAGAATTACAAGAAATACAATCTAAAAGATAAGTGTATATACTAATTTTCATTAATTACTATTCTATATTTATTAATACTATACAATCTATAAATATTCAAATAATATTTCTATTATTATTACTATTACATATTTATTTTCCATTTTAATAACAATAAGTCCTTATTAATTACACATATTAGCATTAAATTTGAATTTAAATAACTTAAACAATTAATTAAACTTAACTTACCTTAACAACTTATTTAACTTATTTTAACCTAAATTTATTATTGAAAAAAAAATATACCTACTTGGTTTTTCCTATTCTGTAAACTTTCCTCCAGTGAATTTCAGTATTAAAATACAATTTTTTTAAATGGTTTTAACAAGATCGTTTACACGACAAAATCCATTACAAATTAATATTAATAATCACACTACTGAAAATAACATCAACCCCCAAACACCTCCATCAGACTCATAAACACCAATTCATAGCTCACCAAATCAAAACACTTCTCAAACACCTTCATCTGATACACCAAATCACCCATCAAACCAAAACGCGACAATGGAGAACAACAACACAATTTCTCAAAATCAGAATCCCATTTCATCCCCAATAATTTTTTTCAAAATCAATAAAACTACCAACATTTTGGGTTGAATCACCTGATGCGTGGTTCTTAATCGCAGAAGTTTAATTTACGTTACAAAATATTAACGATGATAACACTAAATTCCAAAATGTTCTAATTGCACTTCCACAAGAAATCATTACTAAAATTTTAGATGTAATTCACCCACCTCCAACAATAAATAAATATCAATGTATTAAAAACACACTTTGCGAACGATTTTCCCTTAGCGAAGAGAATCGATTAGAACAACTTTTCTCTAATACGCAGCTTGGAGATCGTAAACCATCAGAATTCTTTAGAGATATGAAATCACTAGCAGGTTCTGATTCGATTATCGGTCGCGAATTACTTTTTAAGTTGTGGCTTCGTAAATTGCCACAACATTTACAAGTGCATTTAACGACTTCAAGTGATAAAAGTGTGAAGAAAGAATTTTACTTGCTGACAAAATTCATGAAGTAACCAAGAGACCTCAAAATTCAACTGAAATCGCAAGTATGGACAACAAATCGATGGAGCAATGTATTCAAAATCTCTCCCAAATTACAGCAACACTATGCCAAAATCTTAGTAAAATCACTTTGGACATCGCTGAAATTAAAACCAGACCAAGAACTCATGAACGGAATCATTCAAACTATCGACGATTTTCAAAACGAAGAAGTTCAAACGCAAGATACGATATTTGTTGGTATCATAAAAAATTTAAAAATAAAGCTTTTAAATGCATACAACCATGTAATTTTAAAAATAATACAATCAATAATAATCCAAATTCAGACAATTTAAATTAAATCGTTCCATCATGACGGTGACACATGATGGAATTTTTGTTAAACCTGCTCACCGTCTCTTTATTTTCGACAAAATTAATAAACTTAAATTTTTAATCGATACTGGTGCAGTCGTTTCAGTTGTACCTTCTTCTAAATTTAAAAACTTAAAAAGAAATTTTGACACTAATTTAACAGCTGCAAATGGCTCTTCTATAGAAACTTTTGGATCAAAACTTCTAAAAATTGATTTAAACTTACGACGTGATTTCGAATTTCCATTTCTTATAGCAAATATTTCAACACCAATTATAGGAGTTAATTTTTTAGAAAAATTCAACTTAATTGTAGATATTAAAAAAAAATTATTGATTGACTCTACTACAAAATTAAAAACATTTGGTTCCTCTGGTTTTTGCGACATTTATTCATTAAAAATTCCGATAATAGAAAACAAATTTACAGAACTTTTAAAGAATTTCCCTTCAATAACATCTGAACCAAACTACTCCCATCCTGTGAAACATCATACCGTTCACAGAATTGAGACTAAAGGAATTCTACCTTTTTCAAAACCAAGACGTTTAGACCCGATAAACTGAAAATTGCTACAACAGAATTTGAATACCTCGTCAAAATAGGTTTATGTCGACCTTCGAGTTCTTCGACCGCATCCCCCCTACATTTAGTTCCTAAAAAGGATCTAAATGATTGGAGAGCATGCGGAGATTATCGAAGACTCAATTGCATATCGATTCCAGATCGTTATCCACTTCCACATATTCACGATCTAAGTATCGAATTAAAAGACAAAACCATCTTTTCAAAAATAGATCTCGTACGTGCATATCACCAAATACCAATGGCAAAAGAAGATGTGTACAAAACGGCAATAACAACTCCATTTGGAATATTTGAATTTACACGTATGCCATTCGGCTTGCGGAACAGCGCTCAAACATTCCAGAGATTCATCAATGAAGTCCTTTTCGGTCTTGATTTTGTATTCGCATACATTGATGATATACTAGTTGCAAGTAATACCGAAAACCAACATGTCGAACATTTAAAAATAATTTTTACTCGACTTCAAAAATACGGATTAAACATTAAACCTACAAAATGTCTTTTTGGTGTACCAAAACTCGATTTCCTTAGTTACGAAATTTCACACAAAGGAATTCAACCATCTAAAGAAAGAAAAGATACAATTCTCAATTTGAAAAACCAACATCTATTAGTAAATTACAAAAATTTCTCGGAATGATAAATTACTATCATCGTTATATTCCAATGTTTGCAGCAGAACTTAGTTCTTTGCATGACATGCTAACATTGGCAAATAAAAGCAAAACTAAACAATTAATCTGGTCAGACGAAACAACTACTTCATTTGAAAAAGTTCGATCACTTTTTGCTAGTAATACTCTTTTAACACATTTCGATAAACACGCATATTTATCTTTAGCTGTCGATGCATCAAACGTGGCAATAGGAGCAGTTTTGCAACAAAATTCCGATAATGTTTTGAAACCTCTCGCATATTATTCCAAAAAACTTACGATGACAGAAATGAAATATTCTACCTTCGATAGAGAACTTTTAGCTATTTATCGTGCCGTAAAACATTTCAAACATTTTCTTGAAGGTCGAACATTTACAATTTTTACTTACCACAAACCACTTACATTCATACTAAATTCTAAAACTGACAGATCACCACGACAAACACGACACTTGGAATATATTGCACAATTTACAAATGACATACAATACATATCAGGAAAGAACAATATTTTAGCTGATACACTCTCCAGAATTCCATATATTGAAGCAATTTCAACAGAAAACATTAACTTTTTAAAACTATTCGAAGAACAACAAAGAACTGAAATCGTTAATATCAACTCCAACTTCTAAACATAATTTAAAAAAAATTATTATTCCAATTTTAAACACTAAAATTTGGTGTGATATTTCAAGCAATTCTTCCAGACCATATGTTCCAAATTCAATGAAAAGAATTATTTTTGAGAAAGTACACTCATTATCTCATCCTGGAATTCGTACAACAAGACGTTTAATACAATATAAATATTTTTGGCCAAACATGCGAAAACAAATAAATGAATGGACATCTAGCTGTCTTAATTGTCAAAAATCAAAAATTAATATTTACACAAAAACTCCTATTAAGAAAATTGAAATTCCTTCGGGTAGATTTGAACATATCCACATGGATTTAGTAGGACCATTACCAATATCTAACAGTTATCGATATTTATTGACAATTATAGATAGACACACTCGTTGGCCAGAAGTTTACCCACTTAAAAACATTTTGACCAGTACAATAGCAAATGCTTTTGTTCAAAATTACGTTCCACGATTTGGTGTCCCACTTAAAATTACTGTAGATCAAGGCACACAATTCACTTCAAAATTATTCGAGGAATTAACTAAATTACTTGGGTCACACAAAATTCATACATCTCCATATCATCCAAGAGCCAACGGAATGGTAGAACGCTTTCACCGTCAATTGAAGTCGTCAATTGTAGCTTCGAACGATTCGATACATTGGTCAGAACATTTACCATGAATTCTTCTTGGTTTACGAACTGCTATTAAAGAAGATCTGAAATGCTCTTCAGCAGAACTAGTTTACGGTCAAACTCTTAGATTGCCTGGAGAATTAGTTGTTTCTAGTCAAAATGATACTGATAACTCTTCAGAAACTCTTCAACAACTAAGAAAACATTTTTCCGAAGTTCGTTCGAAAGTAGTTCATCACAATAAAAATTCTTTTTATTTACCAAAATCACTCAAAACTTGTGAATACGTTTTCGTTAAAGTAAATCGACCAGCAAACCTTCAACCACCTTTTCAAGGACCCTTTTAAAGTGATTGAAAAATTCGATAAAACATTTAAAATACAACATGGAAATATTATAAAATCAATTTCGATCGATAATTTAAAACCAGCCCACATAATTACTACAAATACTCATCAAACATCACCTACACATTTAACACAAAAAAAGAAAGTTACCTTTAATATTAACTAATGTCATCAAATATTGCTATAAATATTATCAAATTTATTGTAATCCTTTCACTGGAGGGAGAGTATATGTAGAGGATATTACTTATATTACTTGTTATACTACTTGTTATATTACTTGTTATGTGAAAAATTATTTTCAATCAATTTCAATTTTTATGTTTCAATATTTTTTGAAATGAAACTTTCAGAATAGAAAAATATATTGTCCAATAAAGATATAAATTTTTTAAATAAAAGTTTTTACAAAATATATATAATCTTTAAAAATAAAGTACACCAACCACATAAGAAACATCAGAAACTAGACAAACATCAAGCAAACTAGGCTCACAGTCTTGCATATAACGAGTGGGAATATCAGAATTCACTACTTTCAAGCCTTTCAACGATGAAAGGTAGTAAAAATTTTCTGTAGCAGAGTCATTCCGTAATAAATTATTATTAAAGTCCCCACAAACAAAAAAGAAATCGTAGTCAATGACTTTTGTAGAAAGGTCAGAAAAAATATTTCAGGATTAATGCATCTATTAGGGTTGTATGAATACACAAGAGACGAAGATTTTTTTATGATTATCGTAGACTTCAACATTAATAAACATCATTACATTTATTCACAAACATAGCATTGAGACTAGACTTACAATAGATAGCAACACCACCTCCCCTTCTGCCACTTCTGTCATTTCGGAAAAGTCTAAGTCCATTAAAATTATAAAAAGAATCAGGAATATCCCTCTTTAACCAGGTTTCAGTAACATACACAATATAAGCTGTTGAATTTTCAAGAATATATCTAGCCTGGTCCAGCTTAATTCCGTTCAAACTACGCGCATTAAAATATATCACATTTAAACCACTACGTTGATTACATGAAACACTAATTAAGGCTTTATAATTTTCACAAACACCAATAGACGAACCATTATAATGTGTCAAAATATGTCACAATAGAAGAAGCTTTTAACAAATTTAAGATACACAATAAAAAATTAAATAGATTAAACAAGTTAAATGGATAAAGAGAAAAACTATTGAAAAGAAAGTGTGATCGGCGCATTACTAATGATAGTAAGAAAAAGGAAGTTAGAACTAAAAGGATAGATAAACAGATGCTTATATATATAAGCAGATTAACATTTTATGAAAACTTTTACTTAACAAATAAAAACAAAAACAATGATCAGCTTTATGTTCCAGCGATACAATCAACGTGATCTTTGTTATGAACCAGTTTCGCCTCACCATCTCTAGATGTTCTTACATAAACATTGCCACGCAACGTAAATACAGCAACAAACCGGCTCTCGCGCTTTAGTTGATTTGCATATAGCAAGATTGCGCGGTTTGTTTTGGTCAAACCTTCATGCAAGTATAGTGACCCACCTCCACCATAACCAATGTCGCTAAGTAATAGCTGTCGCTTGTTGGTTTTGCGAAAAGCAGAAACAGCTTTAAACAAGTAGTTAAACAATAGTTTTACAACAATTGCTGAGTTTTTGTTGTTGTTGTTTTTGGCTCGTACTCTAAAAATATTCCTTAGTCTTAATGGGTTACATTTTAATAGAGAGCAAATCTTGTCAAACTTATCAGCAAGGTTCTCATCGGGTGCAAAGGGGACTCCGTTAATGATGACGTCAGATGAGATAGCATCATTTTCGTACGACTCTACTTGTGTCTTAATGCTCTTATTTCCTCATCTAGCATTGAAGAGAGGGGTGGTTCGCTTGTGTTGCTGCTTTGAAGATGATCCATTTCCTTTTTTAAATCTGTTATGTCCTCTTTTAGCACACTAAATTCAGCGCATGTCACCTCAATCATCTTAACTCGCTCTATTTCACTCCTAATGGTGGACTTTATGTTCGTTAACTCTGCAGTTACCTCACCAATTCTCTCCATCACTCTACCCTCAGACGCATTAATTGCTCCAGTCAGTTGTTCGACGATGCTTTCTCTTATGCAATTTAGCTTGATGTACCAACTTGATTCGGAAAGCATAGGTGTAGCTGCATTCGATGAGTCATCCGATCGCGAGCTGCAAGTACCGACGGGAGTCACCGGAGCAGCAAGTTTGCGATTAATTTCTTATAAAATTTTTGTGTAAATTTTTAAAAATCAAAAAAATTTGCGACCAACATTTTAGAAATATTTTTTCAACTGCAAGAAATCATTCCAGTATCACTTTGATATTTGTAATGTACTAGAGTAGTAATAGTATGTCGGTTTGACAGCTAGTGCGCACGCACCTTAATTAGCAAGTAAGATAAATTGTAACACATAAATAAATGAATAATAAAATCACTTTTGTAATATACCTTGAAGTAAGTGCACGTGTTTGTCATTTAACCTAAATAGGAATCTTCAATACACTACAGTGGCGACGAGGAGTTAAACTCACGAAATTCGTTCAGCAAATAAAGTTTTTAAATTAAGTCCATTTAAAATATATTAAAATGGGTGGAGACAACGCGTCGGGTAGTAAAAGTCAAGCTGATACCAAGTTCTTGGAGGGGACATGCGAAGCTGTGAGGCAGCCACCAGTTCCTATGGATAAATTCGATCCACATAACGACGAATGGTTGCTGTATAAAGAGCGATTGGAGAATTACTTCGATGCCTATTACATAACTTCAGATTCACAGAAAAGATCATGCCTTCTAACCTCAATGGGCCCAAGTACGTACAAAATTGTACGCGACATGTGTACACCAGCTCTGCCATCGTCAAAGTCGTACGATGAGCTTTGTTCCGTACTGAGAAAATATTATATTTCGAACATCGTTCCTTATCAAGAACGCCAAAAATTTTATAACTCGAGTAGAAATGCGGAGGAGACAGCGGTACAGTGGCTAGCACGGCTTAATTGTCTGGCTGGTAACTGTGAATTTGGTGAACGCTACAATAAGATAATTTTGGATAAATTTGTAACAAGTCTTACTGGAAAAGCGTTTGAGAGAATGTGCGAAGAAGATGTAGGAACCTTGGTGCTCGAAAAGGCGGTACAAATTGCTGTAAAGTATGAATCTAAAGTCAAAGAGACCATTGATTTTATAGCTGGACGTAGAGCGAAAAAAAGTTTTGGTAAACGCACCGACATTTCCAGTGCCGGGAGAGCAGCTGAGCAGAAACAACGAAAAAAGTGCAAACATTGTGGCTACAAGAATCACGAGAGCGACGACTTCAAATTCAAAAACGCAGCATGCAACATATGCAAGGCGGTTGGACATATTTCGCCAATATGCGGAGAGAAAAAGAGACGAAGCGTAAACTACGTTAAGAAAGAAGATGAGCGGAGAGCGATTGTCAACGTGTCAGATTATTTGTACAACATAACCTCAAACTTGAAATCACCTGCAATTTGTGCTGACATAAAGATTGGAGACTTTTGTTATAAATTTATAATTGATAGTGGCAGCTCAGTTTCATTAGTAGGACACAGTTTTTTCAAAGATAATTTTTTTAGTTTCAGATTAAATCCTTCTGAAGTAAAGCTATTCGCGTACAGTGGTCATCAGATAAAAGTGTTCGGTAGTTTTCAGCCTAAAATTAAATTCAATAACTCAGTGAATTCATTGAAAATTTTAGTAGTCGATAATGATGGTCCGCCGATTGTTGGGCATGACTTTTTAGGCAAATTTAATTTAACTTTTGCTCAAGTCAATGCGATAAATATAGCAGAACGGACTTTGGAAGGTGTGTTAAACAAATTTGCAGACTTGTTTGATGGAGGTTTAGGAAGATTCAGGTATCGAAAAATTCATTTAAATATTAAACCTAATGTTTCTCCATTATTTTTCAAGCCAAGAAGGTTACCATTTGCATTTAAAGATCAGATCGACCGGGAAATTGACAGACTAGAGAAGCTCGAAGTCATCACTCGGGTACCAACAAACGAATGGGGGACTCCCTTGGTGCCAGTTTTAAAAGAGGATGGTACCATTCGGATTTGTGCGGATTACAAAATAACAATCAACCGGGTGCTCGATGATGACAAACATCCGCTTCCACGCGTTGAAGAAATTTTTCATGCTCTAGAAGGTGGCCAAAAGTTTTCGAAACTCGATTTAGAGATGGCTTATAATCAGTTAGAATTGGACGACGAGTCAAGAAAATTGGTAGCTTGGAGCACACATCGCGGCGTGTTCTTAGTAAACAGGCTGGCTTTCGGTATTAAGACAGCAACGGGAATTTTTCAGAACGAGATGGAAAAATTGCTTCAAGGGTTGAGCGGCGTTTTTGTACTTGTTGATGATGTTATCGTCACAGGTTCCACTGATGAGTTGCATTTGAAGAATTTGTGTGCGGTGTTTGAGCGTTTTTCTAAAGCTGGTTTGCGATTAAAGCAGAGTAAGTGTGAATTTTTTCAACATGAAGTTAAGTTTTTAGGGCATGTTATAAGTAAGGATGGTTTGCGAAAATCAAATGAGCGTGTTGAAGCTATCGTCAACACGCCGACGCCAACCAATATATCGGAAGTTCGGGCGCTAGCTGGTTTGGTCAATTACTATGGAAGATTTTTTCAAAATCTGGCACACACGATGGCACCGATTTATCGGCTACTGCGAAAAGATACCAAATTTGTGTGGAGCAGTGAGTGCCAAAATTAATTTGAAGTAATTAAGCGAGAGATGGTCAACGAAGTCGTTTTAGCCCATTTTAACCCAAAATTGCCATTGATTTTGGAAACTGATGCGTCAGACAGAGCAATAAGTGGAATTTTATCGCATCGTTTGCCAGATCAAACAGAGAGGCAGAGAGGCAGAGAGGAATAGTTTTTTTTTCTCAAGCGCTATCTAGAGCGGAGGAAAAGTACCCCATTATACAAAAAGAAGCCTTAGCGATCGTCGATTCATGTCGAAAGTTTTTTGAGTATTTAATAGGTCGCGAGTTTACTCTTAGAACAGATCATAAACCCTTGTTAGGTATTTTTGGAGAAAACCGTGCTATTCCTCAAATTGCAGCAGCTCGTATGCAGCGGTGGGCGCAATTTTTGATGGGTTTCAAATACCGTATCGTTCACAAGCCAGGTCTGCAAAATGGTGCAGCGGACGCTCTATTGCGATTACCAATTAGCGCAAATAGTATATCAAGTCATGAGAAAACATTCGTAGATTTTTTGACAAGTAAAGGTGTAAAGTTTGACCACGCAAAAATTCGTTTAGAGACGGCGAAGGATATCGTTCTGTCGAAAGTCTTAGATGCTATTAAGAATGGGTCAATAAATTATTTGATAGGGGATGAATATCAACCGTTTGTACAACGTAGTAGTGAACTCACAGTTGAGTCAGGGCTGGTAATGTGGGGCTATCGAGTAGTCATTCCCTCAAAATTGAGAGTCACAGCTTTGGAAAGCGTTCATATGTCGCACTTGGGTATCGTCAAGTGTAAATCACTGGCTCGAATGTGTATGTGGTGGCCTAAAATGGATTCAGACATTGAGTGTTTCATAAAATCATGTGAGTCGTGCACATCTTCTAGACCAGAACCAAAGAAAGCGGAACTTATTCCCTGATAAAAAACACAGGTCGCGTTTGGTCAAGGGTACACGTTGATTATGCTGGTCCATTTAATAAGCACTACTTTTTGGTTATCACAGATTCATTCTCCAAGTGGCCGGAAGTTTTTAAAACACAAACCATTACAGCCGATTTTACGATCCGTAGAATGCGAGAAGTCTTCGCACGTTTTGGGTTACCGGATGTAGTAGTATCTGATGCTGGAACCCAGTTTACATCAGGGGCGTTTCGAACATTTTTGAAGAACAACGGAGTTAAGTTTGTTGTCATCGCACCTGGTCATCCAGCATCAAATGGTGCAGCGGAGAATGCAGTAAAAAGTTTCAAGAAAAGCCTTCGAGCTGCGCTAGTCTGCGCAAAAACCAACGATTTATCAACTGATCTTGATGCAATGGTACAAAGGTATTTATTTGACTATAGAAATTCAATTCATTGTAGCACTAATGAAACGCCTTCCAAAGTTATGTTTGGCAGGGAAATTAAAAATCGTTTTGCTCTAATTAGGCCAACTGAAGTTAGCAATAATATAAGTAATAGCCTATTGAATCAAACGAACAACTTTAAAGGCACCCGGATTGATGAATTTGATTTAGGTGATGTTGTCATGATACGCGACTATAATAATCCAAATAAAGCCGGATGGATAAAAGCAAAAATTATTGAGATATTGGGAAGTCGCAACTACGTTTGCGAAACCGAATCAAAGAGAATCATCAAGCGTCATCTAGATCAAATTTTATCATATTCACAATGCAAGACAGAAATGTCTAATAATGGTAAAGACAACATTGTCGAAAGTAATAAATCATTTCCAAATAATAACTTTAATCAGAATTCAGATAACGAGAATACTGTAGATTTAAATGTAAACAAAAACAGTGTAGATCGTGCCAATGACACGAATACCGTCGAAGACATTGCACATTCCCCGATTATAGCTCCAGCAACAGCTTCCATCGAACATTCACTTGTTGACACAGGCTATGTCCGACCGAAGCGCACTGGTGTTAAAAGAATTAATTATCGTGACATGTTGTGATTTAAATTCGGATATATTTTCTATATTTCCAAATTAGAGGGGAGGTGTAATGTACTAGAGTAGTAATAGTATGTCGGTTTGACAGCTAGTGCGCACGCACCTTAATTAGCAAGTAAGATAAATTGTAACACATAAATAAATGAATAATAAAATCACTTTTGTAATATACCTTGAAGTAAGTGCACGTGTTTGTCATTTAACCTAAATAGGAATCTTCAATACACTACAATATTGAATATATCAATTCATAGTTTCAGCTGTGAAATAATAAAAGATTATTTGTCAGTATAACAGTTTCATAGCTATTAGCCGATAGGTTGCGGTAAATACCTCACATATTTTTAGGCATATGCTGAAATTAAGAAGAGAAGAAGTAACATAACAACAACAATTATATGCAAACTTCAACTCGCTCTATCTTAAAAAATATAAATTGTTAAGAAATAAAAAGTCCAGTTTGCACATCTACAGGTCTAAACCTACCAAACCATACTAAATTTATTGAGATTGGACTTGTACTTAAAAAGCCTTACGCTACGCCTGAAAAAATTTGCGTTTGCGAAATTATATATAAGATTATATTAAAGCCTTTGTGACACGTACGGATGTTCCTCAATCACACGAGAACCACTGAACCGATTTATACAATAAAGGTATCAAACGATTTTTTTTTTATTTTAACGGAATAGTGCTAGGCTATGCAAGATTTACCGCGCTCTTTTTGTCACGCCCACTATATGAAAAAAATGCTATATTTCAGCCGTTTTTAGTCATATAAAACTTAAATTTTGTAATTTAGTTTGTTTTGCTACTTTCGGAAACTGTACTCGAAATGGGTTTCCGCGCCCCCTTTAACTGCCCACAAATCAACAAAAATGCATTACAAATCTTTTAAAAAATTAACAAAAACTCATAACTAGTGTTTGACCGTAACCGGAATTTTGGTCGAAACCGAAACTGGTTATTAATATGAAAATTTAAGTTTCTAGAAATAATTTTTTTTAAAGGAAACAAAAGTACTTTCATGAGAAAAAAATTTTATATAAAGAAATTATTATTTGAATATTGAAGCTCATAATAATTAATTGAAGTGTACTATAATAATAAATGAGATGATTTTTTATTTTATTTTTTATTACAAAAGTATTGCATACTTTATATCTTCCGTGCACACTTAAAATAGTATGTACCTACAATGTGAATTTGTATAGAAATACAAAACAAAGTATTTTGGTTTAAGGTTCAGTATTATAAAGATTTATATTTCGTTTTCTTTTCCGTTATTCCACATACACAGAATTCGTTCGGAAGTTTAATTATTAATTTTTGGCTTCAGTACCTATAGAACTTTAATATTAATTGCAATAAAGATAATAAAATCGAAAATGATAGTATCAAACGCATAAAACTAAAACTAAACTAAAATGTTTTGTGTTAACACGATAAATCAAATTATAGAAGAATTCATAACTTTTGTTTTGTACAATGTGTTGTAAATATTTTTATTAAACCAAACTTATATATTTGAATTAAATGACTGATGCAATTTTTACCAAAAGGCCTCAAAATGGCTGAATAGCCGAAACTGACAAAAAGGGCCGAAACTGGCCGTAACCGAAACTGCATATTCGGTCGAACACTACTCATAACCGCTCATATGATTAAAATGCAAATTTGTATAAAGGGGTTTACAGATACGATAAATCTTTAACACCATATTTCTTCACCGAGTATTAGCGCTAATCCGTGGATTAGACCAGTTCATGATATTTAGTTTGTACACCATGAACTGGTCTAATCTACGGACAAGCGCTAATACTTTTAGTACAACGACTTTTTCATAAAACATCGTTACCTAAGACTGAGAAAAAAAACGACAAAAAAATCAAAGTTTTGACTTTCGATGCAAATATCTTCGCTGTTTTTAAATATATTTCATTAAAATTTTTTTTTATCAATAAAACCACTTTACAAAAATAGTTTGAACTGTACCGTTAGGTCAGTGTATATATTTTGTATCTTTTTTTCCAAAAAGATCCGCAATATTGACATTAGTCAATATCTTGATTTGATTTTTTGGCGAAATTTATTTTGACGTAGAATTACGTCTTACAGCGCGGTTTGTATGGGAGACATTTTCAAAAATTTTTTCAAGCACATTGAAGTATATTTGTTGACACTTTGGGGTATACCTGCAGCCTTTAATATTCATCGTATAAAGAACATATATATGCCAAAATATCACTTAGAGTACGAATAAAACGAATATCTAACTTTGGATTTTGTCACTTCTTTAATAAAGTCACAAAATAACAAAATCTAAGAAGAAAAAAATTCATATATTCTTATGAGAAATACACAAGCTGCTTCAGTAGCTGCTTATGCTGTTGTTATTTTTGTTGCCGTTCTGTTATTGTTGTTATATAGGTAAAAAACACATATAAGTTAACAACGAATAAGTTAACAATAATTGAGCAATAGCACATTGACCGCTCCAATTTAATAAACGCTTATTAAATTGCGAAACAAAATTTAAATGACATCGAAACTGCAGAATCAAACAATTGAGCAATAAGCCATCGGCCGCTCCAATTAAAATAAATGCTGATTAACCATGAATTAAAACATCGACTGCCCAATAAACAAAATGCTGACCAGAACACCTGCACTCGCTAGTGCATGGAAGCAACAACAATAGTCGCTGAATTAAGCTAATTAATAAGTTTCATTTTAATTGTAAGAAAACATTGTAATTACTCCTTAAGTAGCAGTCAAATAAAGAGCACCGTTTATCGGTGCAACTTTTTTAAAAAAATAAAATTAGAAAGATTTTATTAACTGGCGCCCGAGCTAATCTCATAAAGAACTCATACCCGAGCTAATCTCATAAAGAACTCATACCCGAGCTAATCTCATAAACAACTCATACCCGAGCTAATCTCAAAAAGAACTCATATCCGAGCGAACGTAAAATAAATAAAGTCCTGTTTTAAATTACTTAAGTAGTAAGGTAAATTAAAGTGAATTTAAATGCCCTAAAGTAGTGCTAAAAATAAACACTTTAGTTACAAGGACAATAGCAAATAAAAAGTGAAAAAATAAACACTGTATAAAGCGATAATAGTGAAAAAGTCACAAAGTTACTCAAATAGTAAATGACAGCTACAATAGTGTAAAAGTGCCCTCAAGTAGTGCAAAACTAATAATACTGTCTCAAAATTACTCAAATACTAAGTAACAAAGACAAAAGTGAAAAAGTGCCCTCAAGTAGCGAAAAACTAATAATACTGTGTCAAAGTTACTTAAATACTAAGTAACAAAAACAGAAGTGGAAAAAGTGCCCTAAGGAATTGAAAAACAATTAAGGCTGCCACAAAAAGTTATTAAAGCGTGACAAAAACAGTATAAAAAACCAAAAACAAGTGTGTTCATAAAAAAATATATAAAGAACAATTCAAGACTCTGTATAGTAATTATAACAAATAAAAAACGGCGTGTTGCAGAGGAACGAGGCCCCCGGGTAGCCATCAACAGCAAAAAGGAAGTGCAACGCACTAGCCACTCCGCCCGCAGAAATTAATCGAAATTTTAGAAGAAAACTTGGAAAGGAACATCCTCTACATACGGTTCAACTAATAAAATATATTCATCCAAGATGACTACAACTAGGCGTGTACTACTACTCGTATTCCTGATTACAACGACTGCAGAATTATTGCTGACCGACTACTCCTCCGCTCACCTAATAACTATAGACGATGGACAAGCAAAAATACAAAATGTAACTTTCAATTTTATTCATATAATAGACCTTAAAACGTACGAAGAATTTTTATATGACACAGACAAATACGTTAATACAAGCATCGAAAAAAATAGCCTTTATTACACATTGCTCAAACACGAAATCTCTCAATCCATAGACATTTTAAACCAAATTAAACCATTCTATCCTGAAAACAGAAGCAATAGATCAATAAATATATTAGGCACGGCATGGAAATACATAGCCGGTAGTCCCGATCATGATGATCTACAATATATCGAAAACAATTTGAATGAACTAAACAAAAACAACAACCGACAGGTAACAATAAACACTGCACTTACCAAACGAAATAACGAATTATCAAAAATAACGGACCAACTTACGAACTCACTAAGGAAAAGCGAATACGTAAATAACGAAATAGCCTCAAATATCCAAAATAGGATAAGACTTACTAAAGAAGAACTGACAAATATTACACGCAGAGAAAAGACATGGTTGAGACATGATTACTGCAATAATAATTTTTTTACTAAAGTTATTGTATTATTTCTGCAAACAAAAATGTTTGCCTTAATAAAGTCATTGTTTACTAATGGTGGTACCAAAAATAACATTATAGTTGAAATCATAACATAGTTGAAATCGTCAACATACTATGATTGCCTCTACTATTAGTTGCAACAAAAACGTTGTAGTTCTGTCAATCATGATAAATGTGAATATTATTATAGAGACAAACATATTAGAATTTTGAATGTTTGTTTGAACTATTCTTTGATCGTTGGCAAACGAAGCAGAACATAACCAAAAATCGAAAGAATTTATTGTGTCTGAACAGTTTGCTGGAAAAACTTTCACTTCATTCAGACACAATAAGTTTTATCGATTCTTGGGTATGTGCCGTTTCGTTTGTCAACTGTTCAATTATTGTGTTTTGTTTTAAATCGCCTGATCCTAAAAACAGCACTCAGAAAAGTGATATTTTCGACTTTAATTGTAGCAAACATGTTTCTTTTTACCGTAAACATATTTCGCAATTCTGACCATATTTTGTTTATCACAAATATTGCTATTTTTGACAATGTACTTAATGAACCATGTTTATGAATGGCATTAGTCAGGCGAGCGGTAGTAGCGGCTGTGGCTTACTGGTAGTGTGCGTGGCTCGTAAGCGAAAAAGCCGCGGTTCAAACCCCAGCTCGGACAGAAAATTTTATGATAAAGATTTTTCAATTGAATTAATATTTCTGTTCAGCCTAGTCAATGGCAAGTCTTTGGAGATATCTTTATTAATAGCTATGGAAATTGGAGTGCATGAAAATAAATAATATTTAATAATATTCTGGATCCTAAAAATAAATTCATAAATATAGTTGCTGCAATCATTCTATTTTTGACCCAATAAGAGAATAATGATTGTTTCAATAATATTTTGGTTCCTACAAAAAAGTTTATTTTCTAAATATGGTTGTTGTAATCATTTTATCATGATCAAAAAAATATTATATGTTTAAGAACATGTTAGCAACAATCATAATCCGAATCATACTATGATCCTCTTAAAACATGGTTGTTCCAACTATGTTTTTTCTCTGCGTGTAGATATGCAATTGAATGGGCTAAAGCAAACATGGTTAATTCAATATTATTTAATAAAAATGAAGTAAAACAAGTATTAGAAAAGCTAAGAAATGAAAACATGCCATTCAGAAGTATTGAAGATGCACTAGAATTCACAAAAATCAATATATTATATAATGGAACGAATATTATGTACCTTATTAAAATTCCAATGACAACAGAGACAATTTATGAAAAAACTGTTATAAGAGCTATTAAAAAAAAATGAAACAATTATTGATATTCCAAACAAATCCTTACTAATTAACGACCATGAAATATTTGGCATACAGAATGAATGTAATAAATATAATTCTATTAATATATGTAACTACAATAATCTAATAAACTTAACAAACGATCTGTGTGTAAGTGGACTAATATATGGTCTAGAGTCTTTTTGCAATTTAATAAATAACCAACACATACCTACAGTAGAGGAAATTTCTTCCGGAATCTTACTATTAAATAATTTTCATGGAAGTTGTTTTTTCAAAGAATTAAATCATAATTTAAAAGGCACATTTTTAATTAAATTCCATAATGAAACAATTAGAGTAAATAATAAAATATTTAGCAATATCGAGATTCCACAAATGAATATCAAACCATCAATAATGCAACCAACACCCATAGAAATAAGAAGATACAATGTATTATCTTTAGAATCATTAGAAGAATTACACATTAATAATACACATTCAATTAAATCCATTCAGAACAATATGTTTATAAATAGAATATCATCATTTTTCTCAATAAGCGCCATCGCTTTGTTAGTAATAGCAATTATAGTTATTAAATATCCACGTAAAAATATCGAATTTATTATTCAACAACCAGAAGCAGCAGCTCCTAGTTGACCAACAACAACATTTGAATCTCCGATAATCACAACGACTTTGCCAAAACTCAACGACCTACCTTATTTTTGACGATTGTGGACAATCGTTTTAAGAGGGGAAGAGTTAACAACGAATAAGTTAACAATAATTGAGCAATAGCACATTGACCGCTCCAATTTAATAAACGCTTATTAAATTGCGAAACAAAATTTAAATGACATCGAAACTGCAGAATCAAACAATTGAGCAATAAGCCATCGGCCGCTCCAATTAAAACAAATGCTGATTAACCAGGAAATAAAACATCGACTGCCCATTAAACAAAATGCTGACCAGAACACCTGCACTCGCTAGTGCATGGAAGCAACAACAATAGTCGCTGAATTAAGCTAATTAATAAGTTTCATTTTAATTGTAAGAAAACATTGTAATTACTCCTTAAGTAGCAGTCAAATAAAGAGCACCGTTTATCGGTGCAACTTTTTTAAAAAAATAAAATTATAAAGATTTTATTAACTTATATAAATACACATTAGATGCGGACCTCTTCAGGAGTTCTGCATTTTTTCCGTTCTTTTCTTAAAAAAAAAATGTTGTTCTTTTCTCGAAAATTTTGACCGCAAAAGTATAACAAATGCAGAATTTTCTGACCTGTAAAATTCGGCGGTTCTGCATTCTGCTCTCTTGTAATACCAACATAAAAACAGAAAAAAATAATTTTGACAGTAATATTATATGCTGTGAGAATTGTGAAAAGCAAAATGTTCCAATTTTGAAAAATTTTTTAAATTGAATCAAAAGCAATATTGATTAAAGTGGTTACTTTTAATAAAACTGAACAGCTCGATGAGCATTTGTTAAAAATTTCATGCAGTCGGCACTATACATAACCTCAATCGAAAATACATCGGAATTCAAAAGAACAGTGCAGCCAATATCAAATTAAAATCTCTAGTAATACCAACATAAAAACAGAAAAAATAATTTTGACAGTAATAATATATTATACTGTGACAATTGTGAAAAAGCAAAATGTTCCAATTTTGAAAATTTTTTTAAATTGAATCAAAAACAATATTGATTAAAGTGGTTACTTTTAATAAAACTGAACAGCTCGATGAGTATTTGTTAAAAATTCCATGCAGTCGGCACTATACAAAACCTCAATCGGAAATACATCGGAATTCAAAACAACAGTGCAGCCAATATCAAATTAAAATCTCTAGTAATACCAACATAAAAACAGAAAAAAATAATTTTGACAGTAATATTATATGCTGTGACAATTGTGAAAAGCAAAATGTTCCAATTTTGAAAATTTTTTTAAATTGAATCAAAAACAATATTGATTAAAGTGGTTACTTTTAATAAAACTGAACAGCTCGATGAGTATTTGTTAAAAATTCCATGCAGTCGGCACTATACATAACCTCAATCGGAAATACATCGGAATTCAAAACAACAGTGCAGCCAATATCAAATTAAAATCTCTAGTAATACCAACATAAAAACAGAAAAAAATAATTTTGACAGTAATATTATATGCTGTGACAATTGGGAAAAGCAAAATGTTCCAATTTTGAAAATTTTTTTAAATTGAATCAAAAACAATATTGATTAAAGTGGTTACTTTTAATAAAACTGAACAGCTCGATGAGTATTTGTTAAAAATTCCATGCAGTCGGAACTATACATAACCTCAATCGGAAATACATCGGAATTCAAAACAACAGTGCAGCCAATATCAAATTAAAAAAAAAAAATGTTGCAATATTTCCGTTCTTTTCTCAGCTCAAAAGAAGTCAACATTCTCTAAATTCAGGTCAGAGTCTAAAAAATTCTGCATTCTGTGAGGTCAGAATTTTTTTTTTAAGAAAATAATGCGCTATGAGAATGCGTTGTGCTTCGATAATTTATTTGTTTTTGAAATACCATAATTAATTCAAATTATTTTTATTACATTTATATTTATTTATACAATGGTAGCATTATATTTTTTCCATATTAAAAATATATTTTGTTAATTTAAATTTTCATTTTAAATTACTTTTAAAATATACTCAAATATATATGCTCTTTACTACAGGAAAAATAAGTAATTCAAAATTTTCGATATTTATTTCCATTTATTAAACACAAGTTTGTATTACATTTAGTTTAAACCAACATAACAAATAAACAAGAACATCAAACTCATCACTAATGTATTTCAGTTTCAGTTAATCAGTTTGTTGTAAAGAAGGCAACAACAACAACAAATTTGTTTTTGAATAATTTTTATTTAGAAGACGAAATGCTTTAAAGTAGTTTTAAGAAATAGAAATGAAATAACCAGAATTTTTCTCTATTTCTGTATAAAAATGAATTCTACGTCTATACTTACGGTACTATCGAAACTGTGTTTTTTTTCCAAAATCTTGTTTTTATGTTTTTTACAAAAATAATATATGTGAAAAAATTACTCCAATATCTCTTTCCAATCAAAAGTTATGGGTCTTATGATTAAGTTACCCTCTGATTTATCGGATAGCTTTGAAGTTGTAGGTCGCACTGAATCGGAACTAAGTATTTGACTTCAATTTACACATGCACTTTCACTAGTAAAATTGTATGGGCATTGGACGAAGGGTGTGACAGCAACTGAAGGGGGGGGGGGGGGTAAGGGTTTATACTTCTGAGAAATCGATTTGTTTTCGTCTTTTCTTGTAGCTAAACATCTGAAGAATATAGTCTGAAGAATATTTAAAGTCAATCACAGCAAAACTATCGAAGTTGTTGACTAATTAGTCCCCTATCCTCTAACGCTATAGCTCCGAAAGCGATATTAAACGTAACAATTTTAAACGTGTTTCTCTCAAAACCTCTTTTTAAAAAAAAAGTGTTCACAGCCATTTTAAAACTACATTATTTTTTTTTTCCAAACTTTGTACACACTTTCAACATATAAAACACCTTTCTCTAACGGTAAGTTTTAGATTATTTTTTTTAATTAAGGGGAAATTGCAAAATTTTTCGTGAAAAATAGGAATTTTTACTTCAAATGACCACCAGAAATTTTAAAATTAAATAAACAATAATCAGAGAACGTTAGGGGTAGGATTTGATGAAAGATACTTCGACTAAATTTTAATAATTTTTAATTTCATATAGTTTCCAGCTGAGATAAAGTGAACACCGTAAATCGTCTCTTCCCAAAGACGTTCTTGGAAAAGCTTTGTCAACGGGTTGTTGCCGATATTTTTGCATTAAATAATTACAGAATTAAGCTGATACCTTATAACGTACTAAAATTTTCAATGAAATTCCTCTATCTATATTTCTAAAAAAAAATCGCAAAAAAGTGGTTTTTTACGCTGAAACCCTAACCACTCCCTAAATTCCTCGAATTACAACAATCATGTTAACTTCAATAC
This sequence comes from Dichetophora obliterata, assembly GCA_963920525.1. Lineage (NCBI taxonomy): Eukaryota > Metazoa > Arthropoda > Insecta > Diptera > Sciomyzidae > Dichetophora > Dichetophora obliterata. Next base: position 3,061,429 of record OY986440.1, read on the forward strand.
TTTCATAGTTCTTGTAATACCTTTGCTTCGTATTGCTTTGTTGCAAAGTACATTTTTGCACCATCGATCGATGTTGTTGTTTCTTATGTTAAAAAAGTTAAACGTTGTTGTTGCTGCACTCTTCAAATAATATCTCTCTTGAGATTATGCCGTTCAGTGCTTATTAATAATGCATAACAAAAATTTGTTGAGTTTTCTGTAAAAAACTAATTCTATTATTACTTTTATAGCTTTTACGGTAAAAAAGGCCTATTTTCAAGATTTTTGAAGTGAAAACTTCTCTAGGCGCGTTGAACGATTTTGGTAGAGCGTAAATCTTTGGTTTGCGTCAACATGGTTTGCGTCAACATGGCTGGTGGCACTTGGAGGACGTTCACCAGCAAAGAAAGCCAATTTAACTTTGCTGCACTTACTGATGCACCGGGAGGTCGTTGGCCCACACACACGCACATACAAACTCAAGCACTTTCGTTATTTTTTTCGTTTTTCCGTCCCTTTGCTCCGTTGCGACACATTGATTGATACTGTTTTTTTTTAAATGTTTATGTAGAGCTACTGTAGGTTAAAATAAAATAAATTTAAATTTTTTGATGTTTGGTTTTCGTTCGACTTTCCGTGAAGTCCCTTTTGATGCCACCACTCATAGTACAACTAGACAAGGTAGTGTTAGGGCTGAAGTTGCTATTGTGGCCAATTTTTGCTTTCATGTTGCATTCTCATTGGTTGCAGATTTTGTATGAAATGTCAACATCCTTTTGATAGTTTCGGTCACCGGCTCTCCGCCCTAACACTACCTTGTCTAATTTTGCCATTCCACCACTTGAGATTTTGCTACCAGGCAAACAGAAAACACAGCAAGCAAAATGCGGTTTATTTTCTGACGCCGATTCGTTCATCTCCTCTAACGTTGCGCAACCGCTGTGAACCTTTCCATTCTCACTGCGTTGTTGTTGTAGATTTGCCATATAATTGTTGTTGTATAGTTAGCTGGAATTTTTTATAGATTTTTTTTTGTAGCCGGCATATGATATAAATTAAACTTTCGTTTATTAAATTTACTTAAAAAAAATATTTTTCGCTTAAAAGCGATCTTTATTGTATCAATTATAAACTTAAACTAAACTAACATTTTTCATAACTTAAACACTACACCTTAAGCTGCTCTGCCGCCGGTATTGTTTTTGTTTTATTTTTTAGGGACACGATGTTGCTGACGTTGAGTCCCACGGTATGTTGAACTGCAGCGGATGCGCGTGTGTTGGAAACCACGGTGTCAGCATATTATTCATTATTTGTAGAGTTAAATGTTTGTCACCTTAACTATGCGCGTGTGTTGGAAACCACGGTGTCAGCATATTATTCATTATTTGTAGAATTAAATGTTTATTACGTTAACTCCTCTCTTCTTAAATGCGATTGTCCCAATCGTTCAAAAATATGGCAAATTGTGGATTCTTGGAACTGGCTGTAATTCGGGCTCTGGAGCAATAACCTTTTCAAATGTACTTGGTTCATTAATGATAACTTTAGATCCTTTCCGGGGTCGTAACATGAGTACGGTGAATGTTATCATGGCAAGTGCAAATATTCCTAATGTAAACCTGTTTATTGTTGTGTTATTTTGAAGATTTTTCAGTTGCTTTGTATTTCTTATATGTAGTTCTTCTAAGGCTTGTAATGGTAGCAATTTAACTTTTTTTCCTTCTATTGGGGATGGTTGCATAATTGCCGGTTGTAGTTTAATAGTAGGTGCTTCTAGATTTGAATAACTTTGGCCATTTATTTTTATGCTGCAGTTATGGAATTTAATTAGAAAAGTTCCTTTCAGATGGCAATTCGTCTCCGATTGCATTGTACCGTTGAATCCATTTAAAAACAGTAATCCTGGATGTAATTCTTCGACGTTCGGTATATGCTGGTGGTTGCTAAAAGTGCATGTTGAATTTAGTCCTTGTAATAACTTATTAATACAATTTTCTTTACTTAAATCTTCTAAATTTGATTTCTTACAAATTTTAATTTGATTATACTTATTACATTCTTGTTTTACACCGTATAGTTCATTATTTAATTTTAAGATTTTTTTATATTCCATATTTATAATAGAATCATTTCTTTTTACTGCTTTTATTAACAAATTATTATAAATTGCTTTCGTAGTTAGTGGAATTTTTATGATATACATTAAATTCATATTATTATAGAGAACATTTACTTGAGCATATTCTAATGCTTCATCTATATTAGCGAAAGGCATATTTTCTTCTTTTAGTTTTTTAATCGTTTGCTTAAGTTCTATTTTATCTAAAACATTGAATTTATAATATTACTTTTTGCCCAAAGTATGGCGTATTTTATGTTTACTAATTCTTCTTTTATTAGTCTAAGCTTATTTTGAAACATAAATATTATTTCGTCTATTGAAATATTATCTTTCTTTATACTATTCATTATTTCATTTGTGGTCTGTATGACCTTATTTATTCGTTCATTGAATGATTTATTTATTACGATTTGTTGGTTATTGTTATCTGTCAGTTCGTCTAACGATTTTGTTACTATTTCCATGTCGTCATGGTCCGGTGTCCCTGCAAGGTATTTCCATGCTGTCCCTAAGATATTAAATGATCGTCTCTGTCTGCTAGGTTCAAATGGTTCTATCGTCCTAAGTATATCAATGGTTTGTTGCAGTTCCAGTTGTAGTGTAGGGTAAAGAGTATTTTTCTTGGGAATATCCTGGTTAATAGTCGTCCATGTTTGTTGTAAAAACTCATCGTACTGATTTAGGTCTATGAGATGGATGAATTTAAATGTTCCTTCTTGAATTTTGGCATTACCATCGTGAATGGTAACTATTTGGGTATCTGTGTAGTTGACTATGTGTATATCGCATAAAACGGATTGAAATAAGAACCTGTGGATATAAAAGTTAGTTACGGATTAGATTTTTATGAACGGTTTTTCCTGTCTCTGTGATGACTGTATTTTTCCTATCTTCTTTTACTATTTCTTTCATGTATCTAGAAGAAAGCTTTGTACCTAAGCGCTTGTTTACCTTTACAAAAATTGTTTCTCCTATTTCATATGCCTTGTTTGGTTTCCTTTTTTCATTGTGGAATTTTAAATCTTTTTCTTGTTTTTTGACTATTGCTGCAATATTTTCTCTCCTTGCATTCTCATACTGTTCGGGGTCTATGGTTACTCTTCTACCAAAGAAAGCTTCTATTCGTTTTTTCTGAGTAGTTGAGTGCACAGTGCAGTTATACTCATATACTGCTCGTTCTAACAACTCTGTAAAGTTCCTATGAATATGATCTGTTTTAAGGCAGCGCATTATCTCGGATAAGGTAGAATGAAAACGTTCTACCTGACCGTTTGCAGAGCTGGTGTAAGGGGGTGTCTTGTGAATTTCGAAACTTAATTGGTCCTCTAGCATAAAACAGATGGATGCTGAGTTAAGGGACTTTTCGTTGTCCATGACTATTATTCTTGGCACTCCATATGAAAAAATGATTTTCCTCAGTGGTTCTCTGATATCTTCAATTGATTTTGAATTAATTATGTGGGCTTGCGCATATTTGGTAAGTTTGTCTATGGCTGTGAGTACTAATTTCTTTTCGGTACTGTAAATGTCAATATGTACTATTTCACCTGCGTATTGTGGAATAGGTGTTGATGATATCGGAATCTTATTAGGGTGCCTGTCGTATTTATATTGTTTGCATATTTTACATTGTTTTAATACATTACTAATTTTAACACTCATTTTGGGAAAATAGAATTTTTCAAGTAACTGTTGCTTATTTTCACGGCTATTTCTATGTGCTCTTTTATGAATTTTTAATATTTCTTCTTCTTGTTCAGTTTCGTCTGTTAAATCTTGAACTTGGCTTTGCGTGTATCTGACTCTATAATTACTGAAATGTGTAGGGTAGATTGTTTGAATTTTTCCCATAATTCGTTCTTCTGTTAAAATGCCGTTAATGACATCTGGGTTGAGGTACCTTTTTAATATATCAATTAGATTATCCTAGAATAACTATTTCGAACTATGACATGCTTGTGGTAACGCGGAAATGGAATTTTGAACTGATAACTAGGTTCTTCACCTAATAGCAAAAATATTTGGTTTTTAAAAACGTTTATTGGACATTCTACTGCCGCTATAAGGTTTTCACCAGAACTTTCGTCACTATGGGTGGCGGATGTTAGAGAGTTTATTTGATCGACGCGGGGTGGTCTAGAGAGAGCATCGGCAACCACATTGCTTTTCCCAGGTGTGTAATGAAGCTCATAATTATACTCTTCTAAGATGGCTTTCCATCTTTTCATTTTTGAGTTATTGTTTTTACTACTCAACGCGTATGTCAACGGTTGGTGGTCTGTATAAATACTTACTTTCGCTGATCCATACAGATAATTACGCAAGGAGTTTAAAGCCCAAATTATTGCGAGCATTTCTCGCTCATTGGCTGCGTAATTTTCTTCCGTGAAACTCAATGTTCTCGAAATGAAAGTTATCGGTCTTTTCTCCTGACTTAAAACGGCACCTATGGCATAGTTAGAGGCGTCGGTAGTGAGCTCAAAACTTTTTGTATAATCGGGATATATTAGGATTGTATCTCTAGATGAGAGTATTCTTTTAAGTTTGTCGAAGGCATCCTTCGCTGCGTTATCGAGGTGAATTATTTTTTTCCGAGATAAGTTCTTGGGCACACGTCCATTCTCTCCTCTCAAGAGAGATGTTAAAGGTTTCGCTACTTTGGCGTAATCCTTAACAAACCGACGATAGTATCCAGAGAGTCCCAAAAATGACCTAAGGCCTTTTAATGTTTTGGGGTATGGAAATTCTACTATTGCTTTTATTTTTGTTGGATTTGTTTTGACTCCTTTGTGAGACACGATGAAGCCTAAAAATTCAACTTCTTGTCTAAAAAATTCACTTTTGTCTAACTGTATTTTCATATTAGCCTCGTGTAGAGTTTTAAAAATGCTTTGAATGTCTTTAATGTGATCGTCCTCGTGTTTACTAAAGATGATAATATCATCTATATAAACAAAACACGTTTTTCCAATGTGCAATCTTAGAATATCGTCTAAAGCCCTTTGAAAAATTGCCGGAGCATTTTTCAGACCAAATGGTAACCTGGTAAATTCGTATTTTCCGTTGTTCACGGAAAAGGCAGTCTTTTCGATGTCGGATGCTTTGAGGGGTATTTGGTGGAATCCACTTTTGAGGTCTAAAACAGTGAACCATTTGTTTTTCCCTAATTGAGCTAATACCTCATTTATTTCTGGTATTGGGTAAGCATCAGCTATCGTTACCGAATTTAGCTTTCTATAATCGGTTACCATTCTATGCTTCTTTTTGCCAGTGGCATCAATTTTTTTCGGTACAATCCATACCGGTGAATTGTATGATGACCGTGAAGGTCTTATAATTCCGTCTTCCAATAGCTTTTGGGACTTGTTCTTCTACTTCGGATTTTAGAGACATTGGATAAGAATAAAATTTTCCATAGATTGGTGTTTCAGAAGAGGTTCGTATTTCGCCAACAATTTTTGTTGTAAAAGTCAATTTTTCTTCTGTACCAGAAAAGAGGTTTGAGTAAGTGGTTACTATATTGTCTAATTTTGTTTTTTGTGAAAGGCTCATATGATCTGTCCTAAGGGTTGTATTGTGTACTTGATTCGAAAGCAATTCCTTAAGATGAATTTTTACATTATTATTTATAGTCATGAAGTTATGTCGGGTGTGTATAACAACGTCTAATTCTTTAAGGCTATCATTACCAAGTATAGCGTGGAATGTTTTTAACTCAGGTAAAAGGAAAAATTTTATAGGAATTTTTATTCCAAAGAGGTTTGTATTAGTGTGATGAGTGATTTTGACGTCTCCTCCAATTGAATTTTCAAAAAATATTTCTTTGTTGGGAATGGGATTGACAACAAGATTTGGTTTGATATAATTTTTGCTGGAACCTGTATCTATTAATATTTTTAGATTTTGTCCATCTTCCTTTTTGCATTCGAAATATGGAAGGGAGGACGTATTTAGTCTAAAAAATGAATGTCAGAAATGTTAGATGTGTTAACATCAGAGTTATAACCGTCTGGAATATTTTGTTCTTCCAGGTACTCTTGAAGGGGTTGATTATATTCATTGTCAGCTCTCTGCATCTCTTCTTGGTATGAATCGACATCTATAGAGTCTAGATTATCTTGAACTGGATAGTTATTGTCTGCATTTATGTGAAAATTTCGTTGTTGCTTCCTAGCTTCGGAGTAATCGTGTGGTGGTCGTTTACCATGTATTGTAGATCGTGGTTGGCTGGCCGGTTCATGTAGTTTATTCTCTTAGTTTGAACACTTTGGTCAATATCCATTGGCTCTTGTCTAGGTTGAGGTTTTGGTCCAAATGGGCGTGGCGGAAAAGGCTTATACTGCTGCTGGTTGTTTGTTATTTGTCCATATTGCTGAAAATTTCTCTGTGGTCCTGAATAAATTTGGTTTTCAAATCCTTGGCGTGGTGATTGTATTAGCTAAACGCGACCTGGGCCCCACGTTAGGCGCCAATTAAACTTTCGTTTATTAAATTTACTTAAAAAAATATTTTTCGCTTGAAAGCGATCTTTATTGTATCAATTATAAACTTAAACTAAACTAACATTTTTCATAACTTAAACACTACACCTTAAGCTGCTCTGCCGCCGGTATTGTTTATGTTTTATTTTTTAGGGACACGATGTTGCTGACGTTGAGTCCCACGGTAAGTTGAACTGCAGCGGATGCACGTGTGTTGGAAACCACGGTGTCAGCATATTATTCATTATTTGTAGAGTTAAATGTTTGTCACATTAACTATGCGCGTGTGTTGGAAACCACGGTGTCAGCATATTATTCATTATTTGTAGAATTAAATGTTTATTACGTTAACTTATATTTTAGAAAAGAGTTTAAATCAATTTTTGAAATTTTGTGTAAATGACTTTTGATGATCTTTTTATATAATAACACAATATACATGCCCGCTATATATAGATTGTGTTAAGTATTAAAATAGGAATGTTTAAGAAATAAATGTAGTATATGAATTATATATAATTTAATAAAATAAATGTACGTAGACAGTTCAACCGCCTAGTGTTGTGAATTGAAAACGCAAACCAACGACAAACAAGACACGAGAAGCAATAGAATTTCGTATAGAAAAAGTATTGCTTCTCGTGTCTTACTTGTCGTTTGTTTGCGTTTTCGATTTACAGCATTAGGCGGTAAGAAATAGAACGCTTCTGATAAGCTGACTGTAGTTATTATTTTGCAGGTGAGTGTAAGTGTTTTTATGTACATATATATATAAAGTGTTTTAAAAATACTTCGATTGTCATATGCCGACTGTAGCTACAAAAATACATCTACAAAAAAATTTAAAAACGCAGAGAGAATGACATGATCACAGCGGTTGCGCAGCGTTAGAGGTTATGAACCGAATTTATTTTTATTTTATTTATTTATAATGGTGTACATTAAGACTTGGTCTTTTTTAGTATTACATAAGATGTGGACAATGATATTTAAAAAGTAGCTTAAAACTAACATCAGATAAAAACTGTTTTAAGCAACAATAAATATATTATGATATGAAAACGATATTAAAAGACTTGTAAGGATTTAAACAAATTAAGTTAAATACAATAGTTAATCGATTGTATATAATGATCTTAGTGCCTATATATTACTATAGAACGCAACTAGAAGGAGGTATTTTATAGAGAGAGAGAAATAAAGCTAGGATTTGAGCACAGATAAGATGAGAAAACTAGTATAGAAAAAGAAACATTGTTTTATTGGTTTAAAATATTGAAATAATTATAAATGGAATGTTTAAAAAAATTGGCGACGAAAAATAAATAGCACTTTGCTTGCTATTTTTTCTGTTTGCCTGCTAGCAAGTTCTAAAGTGGAGACATAAAAAGAGACTTCACGACAGTCAAAAAAAAAAAACAAATATGAAAAACTGAAATTTCATTTTATTTCAGCAGTTAGCTCTGAAGTCTCTTTTAATGCCTCCCTCCACTTGAGATCTTGCTAGCAGGCAAACAGAAAATTTAGCATGCAAAGTGCTGTATATTTTACGCCGCCAATTCGGTTCATCCCCTCTAACGCTGCGCAACCGCTGGGATCTTGTAATTCTCTTTGCGTTGTTGTTGTAAATTTGTTAAGTAGTTATTGTTGTATAGTAAGCTTTAATTTTTTGTGGATGTTTATTTGTAGCTACAGTCAGCATATGACATCGAACTAATTTAGAAAACAGTTTATACATATGAATTAAAGAGTATATATAATATTGGCAAAACTATTTGTTTTTAGTAAAAGTTTTACCGTATCGAAAATACATATATATATATACATATATATATATATATGTATATATAGTTCATATATATGAACAATTTAGCTCAATGAGGAAATTTAAGAAGTATTTATGTATATTTATATAATAACAATTACGTAATAAACCTGCAAAATAAATTAATATTTTCAGTTGTAATTGGATAACTAAAGTGTTGCTTATCGTAAGCATTCTATTTTATAAACTGTTTAGCATCAATTTTTTATATGAATTAAATATAATTTATATGCTATAGATATTTCTTAATCTGAGAATATTCTATTCTTAATACACAACGCAATATAGATATGGTGTTCATGTTTATTGTGTTAGTGTTATGATATAAATAGATATAAATAAGCTTTAATTTTTTTATATTAATTCAATAATGAAATAATTTAAGTAAATTACTTTAATTATATGTATTTTTGATATGGTAACACTTTTGCTTAAAAGAAATAGTTTCAGTAATATATAAAAAATTTAGTAAATTGCTATAAGCTCTTAACAAAAATAATTCGAATTTCATATGCCGACTGCAGCTACACAATTAGAATTCACAACGTCTACAAAAAATTTCCAGCTAACTGCGCCAGCAACAATTACCAAGGAAATCTTCAAACAAGGACGCTCAGAGAAGAACAAGATCATAGCGGAACTTTTAAAACTTTTTGATTTTCATCCTACATGTAGGCCGGGCTGCATTATTAGCTTTCGCACATCCTACATGTCCGTCTGGCCTGTAAAATCCGTCCTACATGTAGGATAGTCCGAAACCCCCTATTAGTATGAAAATTCTTATATAACAGTAAGGCGGTCCGTGGCAGGACAACGTCTTCCAGGGAATACTAATATTTTATATATAGGGTTTCGCTTCGGTCGGCAGTCCCCTCAGTGCTATACTTTTTTTTATAACATGCAAGCCTCATTCCCAGAATTCCCCTTACCCCTTCTGATTTGCCCTTTCAATACAAAAGAGTACAATTTCCTATCAGAATTTGTTTGCAATGGTCATTAATAAAGCTCAGGGTCAAACTTTTAAAAATGTTGGTGTGGATTGCTTCTCACATGGCCAACTTTACGTCGTATTATCACATAGTGATGCTTCTAACCAATTTATTTTAAACACCGATAATAATAACCACACAGCAAATGTAGTGTATAAAAAATATTGTACTCTTAACTACTGTATAAATATTTCCAACACATTCTCACTAATATCAATTTTTGTATTTTTTACCCGACTACGGCGAAGCAAAAAGAGAGGTGGATGTGTTTGACGGGTATGTAAGTATGTTTGTATGTATGTATGTTCCACTCTCACTTCTAAACTACTTATCATAGTCTTCATAGTCTTGATAGTCTTCTGTTTAATGGCCATGTGACGTCACATTTAATTTAATAAAGCGCCCTCTAGCGGACATAAGCTTATAAGCAAAAAATTTTTTTTTAGGGACTTAAGCAAATAAGGTATCGTTAGAAGCGTTATGATTGTACGATGAAGAAAAGTTATGTGACGTCACATAAAGTTAAATATAGCGCCCTCTAGCGGACAAAATGTCAACTAAACCCCTAATTTCTAAGCTACCCTAACTTCTAAACTACCAATCATAATTTGACAAATGAGGTATCGTTAGAAACGTTTTCACCGTGCGTTTGTTAAAGGTTATCTGACGACAGCAAGTCAACTAAACCCCTAACTTCTAAACTACTTATCAGAATTTAGCAAATGAGGTATCGTTGGAAACGTTTTGATTGTGATTGACAAGGATTCGTTTGTTATGTGACGTCACATAAAATTGAATATAGCGCCCTCTAGAGGACAGAAAGTAAAATAAGCCCTATCTTTTAAACTACTTATCTTAATTTGACAAATGACAAAGCGTTTTCCTCGTCCGGTGGTTAAAGGCTATGTGACGTAAAATTGAATTTAATATGGCACCCTCTACAGGACAGAAAGTGAGCTAAGCCACTAACTTCTAAAATATTTCTCATATTTTGACAAATGAGGTATCGTTGAAAGCGTTTTCTACATCCGCTGGTTAAAAGCTATGTGATGTCACATTAAATAGAATAAAGCGTGATCTAGCCGACAGAAAATTAACTAAACCCCTATTTTCTAAGCTACTTATCATAATTTGATAAATCAGGTATCGTTGGAAGCGTTTTCTTTTAGCCCGCTTATTATAGGCTTTGCTACGTCACATTTTTAATTGACATAAAGTCATGCACTAACAAAAAATTTTAAGTGCCATAATGAAAATCTTTGTTTATAAATTGATCATCAAATAGTTAATTAGTAGTTAATACTTATATAATTGTAATAATAATAATTACAAAAATTTGTATCCCAAAAATAATTTAAATAAGAAATAAGTTAAAAAAACTAAAACCCGACTGCTAAAAAGCGCTCTCTAAAAAGTATGAAACAAGAAATATTCTCACCTGAAATTGTTATGTACAAACTATTAAACTTTTTTTGTCTATTAAATAAACAACTTACACATTACGGCGTATCGAATTACAATTTTTTTCGAATTTCACATTCTAAGAGGTCTCAAAAGTTGCATAGGATAGTCAAGATCTCCCAAAAAAATTTTAAAAAAATAAGGATCTCTTTTTCTCCCGCAAGGACAAAGTTGTTTTTTGAGAAAAACTACAAAATCACTATCTCAAAATGCTTTAATTTATGTAAGAAAAACTACATATGTCTTAAAGCCAAAAAAAAATATAGACTTTCACTAACAATATTTTGGCAAACACGATTCCACTCTTGGTTTTTATCTACAGTGTCCTGTGCGAATGATATTCGAATCTAAAGATACACTCGAGATAGCACAGAACTTTTAATTGTTGTCTGATTGTCTAAATTTTGGTAATATTGGTTACAGTGTTAACGTTTTCCTTAAATTTGGCGAAGTAATAATTTGCATATTTTTCGCATATGCATTTTCCTGTTTTGGAGAAATATATACCTGAATGCAATTTTTTAACTTTTTCAAAAAATTAATATAAGGTTCAGCAAATAGTTTTGAACGAAACCCCGTCTTAAAATATCGTTTTTAAAACAGCAGGAAAAGGCCACGATTTTTTTCCTATTTTGATATTTAAAAAAGTGTACCTCAAGCATGAAATATATTTATTTTGTTTATATCTCTTTTATGGTTATTATTTCATTAAAACACTTCTTAACAGCAATTGTTAAGTCAATGGAGACCCATTGAATGGCAAGTTCAGAAACTCAAAATTTTAAGTATAACTTTTTTGTGAATGCTGAGTTGAGGTGTTTTAACGAAAAATGAAATTCATAAAAAGAAGGAAAATTTTTTTTAAAATCGAAACAGGAAAAAGATCGTGGTCTTAACATGGTGTTGAAAATTTATACTCTTGGAAAAGGTATTGCTCAGAAATATTTGAAGAATCTAAATTGTAAAGTTTTTATTTAGCTTTGTTTTCAAAAATAAAGGACCTGCCTCGAATTTTTGCCGGCGCTTAAAAACGCCACTGGCTCTAAGTGTTTATTATTTTTATTTATCAGCCGGCATAAAAATGCACTTAGGCTTTTAATAAAAAGACAAGCTGATTTAAAGCTCGTAGAATTAATAATCTTTATTTTCCAATTTTTGGTGCTTATAAAGCCAAACAACGGTATTTTGTTAAAATCGAAAAAGTGCATAATTCCTAACATAAAAAGTGCGTGAGTGAAAAATAAATATAAACTTAATGCGTAAGTGCGTAATGCAAAATAAATATATAACAAAAATAATAAACATTGAAAGTGCGCGAGTGAAAGAAATACAACACCCAAGTAACATTGTTGGAGCAACTAGGTGCGAGTGAGTCCTAAAAGTGTTCTATAGGTGTATAATATACGGTTAAAGCTTTACCGCAGCTTTGTTTGCAGCTAGTTGCTTTTAATTTCAAAGAAAATGCTCTAAATATGATTTTTTTACCATTTTGAGCTTTAATACTTTATACAGCTCTGTAAAGGATTTTATCAAATTTGCAAAAGAGCAGAACTCTAAAATTTACTACTTGCTCTGTAAAGGATCTTTTAAAGTAATAAAAATTACTATACAGCAGTTTTAAAACTCGTAGATTGAGTATAATATTTGCTTTAATAACAAGTGACTAAAAAATCTGATAAAGAGCTTCTTTGAAAAAAATGGCGATCTTATAAAAAATAGAAAATCTTCGGAGTTGAAGCAAGCTAAATATTAGTGTTTACAATAATATTTAAAACGAAATTTTAAAACAAAATTGATGATTTCTATGATACATATATTTAAGAATAAAGTACTTAAATCATTTTTAGTTGATCTTAAAGAATGTTAAAAATTTTCCAACTATTTTTAAATAATTAACACTTCTTAATTTTAATTATTTGTTAAGCCCGTTGTAGTTTTTCGAAGTACTACATTCACGTTTCCGATAAATTCAAAAGCGCACCGAAATTCGCAGCATATAACGAATACACGAACATGAGTCTGATATAATAATCACTTTATTATTTCTTTAATTTATTTTTCATTCTTATCATCACAAACACTTGTCAAATTTTATATATTTATTGAGTTTATTTTTAACACATACATACTTAAACGAATAATAAAAAAGAGCTTTGCAAGAGCTCTTATTTGGGTTTGACAGGGACTCTTTTAAAAGTTTACAGCTACTTCTACTCCTCATATGAAGTAAAAATAGTGCTTTTAAACTCAAGAAAGTAGCTTTATATATTCTCTGCAAGAGCTTTAGTAGCGCGACTAAAGCTATAGTTGAAGCTTGCTGCTATATAAGATAGCACTATAAGCTCTGCAAGAATGAATATATGGCTAATATTGTTACTTGGGCATTAGCTTAGTGCGAAAGTGCGTAATGTAAATTTAATATATAACAAAAATAATAAACATTGAAAGTGCGCGAGTGAAATAAATAGAACATTAGCTTAGTGCGAAAGTGCGTAATGTAAACTTAATATATAACCACGGGTCATTGTGCGTGGTGAATAATAACAAACATAAATACAGTGCAACCAAATAGTTTGTGTACGTTTGGTTGCTTAACTCGGTGCGCACTACACCCCCATCCTTAAGATAATAATTATTTGAAAAAAGAAAAATAATTTTTAAAATTATACAATTCAAACTTTCTCATTATAATCCAATAAATTATTTAATCTTAAAATATAGTATTTGTTTCATGCATTTCAAATATTCTTATTAACTATAACAGATTATATTTTATATTTTATTACAAAAATGATTTCAAAATAGATATATGATATATGTTATTAAAAATTATACAAATTCAATTTGTTTATGAAATTTATACAATGCAATTGTTTTAATTAATAAATTTTTACTTTATTTGAAAATTTGGAATTAAATCCATCTTTTTAGTAAATTATTATGGTATTCTTTGATTTTACCATCTACATCAACTTTAGAATTTACTCCATTTTTAGCAACTATAATATATGGACCATGATATGGTGGTTGGTTTTTCTTTCTATTCATTTTCTTTATCATTACTTTTTCACCAATTTGTATATTTAATGGTGCAGAAGTGACATTATTTTGAATTCGTTTAATCGTTGCTATATTTATCAATTCTTTCGTTTTTTCTAATGAGTATTTTAATCTTACTCTCAATTCTTGCGCATAATTCAATTCTTCAATTCTTGCGCTGTGTTGTAACATTTTGAATTATCTAGTTTATCATTTGGTAGGTTTGCTAATTTGTCCTTATATAAGTTCAAAAGGAGTGTAATTAGTGTCAACATGAGGTGTTGTATTGTAAGCAAATGTGAAGTATGGGATCCAGTGGTCCCATTCATCATCTTTACAAAAATTCAATAAAAATTCGTTCAATACTCTGTGGTTTCTTTCTATAGAACCTAAAGTCTCATGATGATAAGGCGTGCTAAATATTTGTTTAATGTTAAGTTGTTTGCAAATCTCCGACATCAATTCATTGGTAAATTCTGTACCCCTATCTGATTTAAGAACTTTAAAATGACCATAGATTAAAATAACATTTTCTGTTAAGGATTTGGCTACAGTCTTTGCGTCTTTGGTCTCCATTGGACAAGCAATGACATATTTCGTTAACTCACATTGCATAGTTAATATATAACGTAAATTATTTGATAATCGCAAAGGCCCTACAGTTTCTATTGATATTGTTTCAAAACTAGTTCCTGGTGTGTCTGTCAAAGTTAATTCCTCTTTTGTATGTCTGGTTTGATTGTTGATTTTACATTGTTCACAATTTAATATATGTTTCTTTATCATTTTGTTCATGTTTTTCCAAATGTATTTTTGTTTCATTTTTAAATTGGTTTTTCTAATGCCCATGTGTTCCATGAGCCGAATTATGATATTCTTCAATTAATTTATTTTGTATATCTTTCTCAATTATTCTTGTTGGTTCATTGTATATTAAAATTTTTAAATTTTCATTGTTTTTTCTTTGTAAATTATTAAATATCTCTTTAAATTTATCCATTCTTATGGTTTCAAATATTTTATCATTTTTACTTAACGCGAGCTCGTTTATATTTAACCTTTGTATTTTTGACGACAGTTTCCCCAAAGTCAGCTGTGTGATCGATGGATTATCGCTGCATCTTGCAATAACTTCTCTATTATTTATATGTATTAGGGTACCCTTGTAATTTCTATCAGTTACGAACCTTAATTGTATCATTGTGTTAATATCCGATTTGGATGTGCACTCCCAAGCAAAAAGTTGATCAGACTTTTTGTTAGTAATGCAATTTGTTTTGTCTGAATTTGTGTTTTGAGTATGTTTCTTTGTAACCATACTTCTTGTTATAGCCAGTATTTTGCTATCATCCGTTCCTGTCGGAATCATAGCCTGCAATGAATCGCTGTTTAGTACTATGCGAGGTAATGCGTCAGCATTAGTATTCATGCTGCCTTTCTTGTATATAATTTCAAAATTGTAATCGCATAAGTCTAATCTAATACGTGTCATCTTTGATGACGGGTTTCTATGGGAAAACAGAGACACCAAAGGTCTGTGATCTATTACTACTAAAAATTTACGACCGTAGAGGTATGGTCTGAAAAAATGTATGGCCCAATGTATGGCCAATCACTCTTTTTCTATTACCGGTTTGTTTAAATCGTGTTTGTTGAGAGACTTGCTCGCGTATGATATTGGTAGATCTAAACCAATATCACCTTGTGACAAAACAGCACCTAACGCATAATTTGAGGCGTCTGTTGTCAGTACAAATTGTTTTTCAAAATTTGGGTATTCTAGTATCGGTGGGTTTAGTAATTTTGTTTTAAACGTTTCGAAAGCATTTTGACAATCTTCAGTCCAATTAAATTTAACATCTTTTTTAAGTAGTGAGTTCAAAACTTTAGCTATTTCTGCAAATTTAGGTATGAACCTCCTTTAATAATTGCAGAATGCAACAAATCTTCTGACTTCATCTGTGTCTTTTGGCACAGGGTAATTTTTAATGATTTTATATTTTGCTGGGTCAGTTTTAATGCCCTTAGCAGTTATGAGGTGTCCTAGATAAACAACCTCTGGTTTCAAATATGAGCACTTGTGTGCATTTAGTTTTAAATTAAATTTCCTCATTCTTTCAAAAACTTTTGCTAAATTTTCATTGTGATGCCCTAAACTGCATCCAAACACAATAATATCGTCTACGTATAGAAATGCTTCAGCATCTAAACCGCTCAATGCTATTGTTAGCATGCGCTGAAAGCTGTTGGACGATATTTTTAGTCCAAAAGGTAGGCGTTTGAATTGGTAATGTCCGTTATTTGTTGAAAAGGCAGTTAGTGGTCGTGAGTCTTCGTGTAATCGTATTTGGTGGAAGGAGCTAGTCATGTCCAACGTCGAAAAGTATTTAGCTCTTCCTAATTTGTCTAGTACGTCTTCTATTTTTGTAAGGGGAAACTTGTCGTTAACTATTTTTTCGTTTAGTTTCCTGAAATCGACCACTAATCTCCATTTTTTCTCATCATTATTCGATTTTTTTTGGAACAACTAAAAGTGGCGAATTGTAAGGGCTAACCGAGAGTTCAATAATGTTGTCTTTTAAAAGCTTGTCTACTTGTTCGTTGATCTCTGTCATTTGTGTCTATGGGAGTCTGTAGTTCTTTATGTATACCGCTGTTGAATCAGTAGTATGAATTTCTTGCGTGTTAAAATTGTTCACTGTCAATGGTTCTCCGGGGAGGTGGAATATATCTTGGAATTGTTTTAAAATGTCAATTATTGATTTTTCTGACTCCGGTTCGTTGCATCCAATGTCTAATGTTTTTAAAAGTTCTTGTAATCTATGTGCATTAAATTTATTAGTTTCTTTGCTTGTAAATATGTTGTAGCTTTTTAATGGTTTTGTTTCTATGTTTATATCCTCTAAATTTATTTCTTCTTCTGTCGTGTTTAAAACTTTCACGTGTGCTACGCCATTTGCAGGTATTATGCTATTTGCAATGAAGACTCCATTATTTATTTCTTTGTTAAGGATTAAACCATCTTCATTAACCCTAATATTTATGGGGACCACTGCTTCTGATCGAGCAGGTACTGTTAAATTTTTATAATTTAAAATTATTGGTAATGTTATTTCTTTTTCATTTATTAAAAATGTTACTGTGTACGTTTCAAAATCTATTTTAGACATGTACTTTCTCAACATGTCACGCCCTATTATGCCATCTGTTAATATTGGAAATTCATTTTCTACTATGTGGAAATTGTGTGTTATTTTCTCCGTTTCAATTAAAAAATTTAAATATGATGTGCCTATGCACTCTATACTTTCATTTGTTATACCAGTTATTGTTGAAATATTTCTTGTTTTTATTTTGTTCACGCTTCTTTTCTTGCAGATAGAAATATCTGCTCCCGTGCCTATTAGGAATTTTAGATTCTCATTTGTATTTTTGCACTTTAATATAATAAAATTGGTTAAATTTTTAGTAAGTTGTAGGATCAGTTTTGGCCTCTGTGGGTAACAATTCCTGCTACCCGGCCATATCCGTTTCCTTGCGCATTGTTGCTGTTTCTAACATTTGTATTTCTATTGAAATTATTATTTCTGTTATTATTGTTTATAAAATTATTATTATTATTTCCGTTTTCACGGTAAAATTATTGTTATATTGAAAATTGTTGCTTCTGTAATTGTTATTATTTCTGTAATTGGTATTTTGATTGTTGTTTTGAAAATTATTATTGTTTCTGTAATTATTATTTGAAAAATTTTGATTCCTGTTTTGAAATGTATTATTTCTATAATTGTTTAATCTCTGTTGGAAAAATATTGATTATTGTAATTTCTGAAGTTTTGATTAAATCTATTATTTTGTTCATTATAATTTCTTGAATTATTTCTGTTCTGTATATGTAAAATATTGTTTCTATCTGTTGAAAGATTTTTCTCAATATTCAAGCATCTTTCAGTTGCTTCATTGAAAGATTTTGGCGGATTTGCCTGTAAAATAGTTTTATATTCTGTCCTGACACCTTTTGAAAAAATATTAAGTGCCATACTTTCGTTGACCTTATATATTGCATCTTTTGTCTCTTGACTGGGTTTCTCTAAGCTTTGTAGCTCTAAATTGCTTAATTGCTCTGCTAATCCTGTTATTTTTTCTCTAAATTCTGAAATTGTTAGATTATTCTGTGATATAGAACTAAATTCATTTAGCATTTGCTGTACTGTTTTTGGATTAGGATAAGATTTCACCAATAAAGATTTTAATTCAATTAATGTCGAAGGTCTGTTCAAACGTCCTTCTTTTCTTGTTATTAAATTTTTTATGAATTCATGTAATTCATAATAAATTTTATTAAATTCTAATATAAAATGTTTGCAATCTTCTAAAGTTTCATATTTGACTATTTCGTTTTTCAAATTTTCAATTTTTTGCAATTTAAATTTTTTATATTCTTCAGTATAAGTTCGATTTTTACTTTTTCTTAAATTTTTCTTTAATTTTTCAAGAAATATTATGTTTTCTTTAATTATGTCCATAAATTTATGTCATGACATCAAAACATTAAAATTTTTAATTTTTTATTTCACTTGAGTCACCCTGTGATTCATAGTGCCAATAAATCATGCATGCCAACATTTAAACATGTGTCTGCAATGATTAATTGCGAATATGAGTATAAAGAAAAAGTAAAACTGACGTTTCAGTTTAATGAATGAAAAATATAATGGCGGTCGTGAGTAGTTTTCGCGAAGTGAAAAAAATTTTTTTTTTATTTTTTATAAGTGTCGGTCGCGACTTAAGTAATATAAAAAAAAGGTAATTTTAATAAAATGTAAAATGAACATATTATAATCCGTGCGCGTAGTTTGCGTTAGCATATATTTGCTAAATGTATGCATTTAATTCAATTTTGAGTGTAGTGTTTCGAGCAACAAAGCAACAAAAAAAAATATATAGAAAGAAACAAATGTTGTTTTTGTTGTTGGCAAAAAATTTTGTTTTGCTAAAATAGTGTTTGTGTGTGAGTCCAAAGAAGTGCAACAAGTTGTTCTTGAACAAAAAAATTTTTTTTGCAAACTATGTGCGTGCTGTGTTTGTATAATATGAAAAGAAAAATAATTGAGTTTAAGCAAAGTGCAATTATTTTAAATATTACTAGTGAAAGCGAAGAAAAAATATTTTTTTTTGTTTTTATAATTGTTACCAAAAAAAAAAATGGATTAATCTTCTTTTTTTTTGTGCTTTAAATTCGATTTTAAATACAGAAAATTGAGCAAAAATTAATAAATGTTAAATAAGTGTTTTCTTATGTTTTGCCGTCGGCTTTTTAGTTTTTATTGTTTTTCAAAAAAAAATTATTAAAGTATTCATAAAATAATTTTTAATTAATAAAAACAAAGAAAATAATATGAAAATTTGTTTTATTGTTTGCGACGGCTATCCATTTGGGTTTCCAGTTCATCAATTTGTTTCCAGATTTCTGATGCAATGTGCCATGGTGGTGGAGGATCACTATTGACTATGCGCCTTCTAGTGGCAATGGCCTTACGTAGTTTTACCAGCTTACCGCTCCTCTTGTGTTTGGGCTTCTTTGTTGCTGGTATTCGGGTCAGCCGTTCGTTTTTATTCTGCTCCTGACGCCGTTGGTACTCCTTAATCGTCAGCCGCCTAGGCTGCTGTTGAGCGCAGCTGGATGGAACGTACTTGGGTGCGTTGGTGTTGGCGCCTACAGGTACGTACTCCGGTACTGATCGTTCCGTCGTTGGTAACGCTTGTTTGCCGTGAGTTGGTAGGATCGCCATGTAAAGTTTTTATTTAGTTTTGTTTTCAAAAATAAAGGACCTGCCTCGAATTTTTGCCGGCGCTTAAAAACGCCACTGGCTCTAAGTGTTTATTATTTTTATTTATCAGCCGGCATAAAAATGCACTTAGGCTTTTAATAAAAAGACAAGCTGATTTAAAGCTCGTAGAATTAATAATCTTTATTTTCCAATTTTTGGTGCTTATAAAGCCAAACAACGGTATTTTGTTAAAATCGAAAAAGTGCATAATTCTTAACATAAAAAGTGCGTGAGTGAAAAATAAATATAAACTTAATGCGTAAGTGCGTAATGCAAAATAAATATATAACAAAAATAATAAACATTGAAAGTGCGCGAGTGAAAGAAATATAACATTAGCTTAGTGCGAAAGTGCGTAATGTAAATTTAATATATAACAAAAATAATAAACATTGAAAGTGCGCGAGTGAAATAAATAGAACATTACCTTAGTGCGAAAGTGCGTAATGTAAACCTAATATATAACCACGGGTCATTGTGCGTGGTGAATAATAACAAACATAAATACAGTGCAACCAAATAGTTTGTGTACGTTTGGTTGATTAACTCGGTGCGCACTACAAAATTAAGGAAATTATTTTCGGTACCACTTCTGGTGCCCGAGATATAAGACCTTACATGAGCTTTTTTTAAAAAGTGAAAAAATTGCATTCAAACAACTTTGTCCTTGCGGGAGAGTAAGTCATGTTTATTTTTTTCTAAAATTTTTTTTTGAGAGATCTTGACCACCCTATTCAACTTTTGAGACCTCTAGAATACGATCTAAATTTTTCGATACGCAATATTACACATACTATATTTTATTGCATATAATACTTATTTATAGTGATGTTTAAAAGATATCCGTGGTCGTACGCCACCTACTCTAGCAAAACAATGCATTCTAACAGTAGTAAGCGATCAAAAGCTTTAGGGCAAAGTGCATTATACATCTAGAGGGCGGCACATAATAATATATATGAGGTGGCATACATACTACCACGCATATCTTTTGTACATCACTATAAATTAATATTATATGCAATTTTATATATATATTGCGCAAACGCAAATTTTGTCAGGCGTAAGGCTTTTTAAGTACAAGTTCAATCTTAATAAACTTAGTTTGGTTTGGTAGGTTTAGACTTGTAGATGTGCAAACTGGACTTTTTATTTCTTAAAAAATTTATATTTTTTAAGTTATAGCTAAAGTTTGCATATAATTGTTAATATGTTGCTTTTCCTCTACTTAATTTCAGGATATGCCTAAAAATATGTGAGGTATTTAGCTCCACCTATCGGCTAATAGCTATGAAACTGTTATACTGACGAATAATCTATATACGATATATACAAATAATCAAATCGGATACTTCCTTCTACGGGTTTGTTCATAATTGCTACACGAAGGTTTAGGAAAAAAGAAAATGTTACCACACTCCCTTTAACCGCCCACACATAAAAAAAATGCTATACTTAAGACGGTTTTGGTCGTATTAAACTAAAATTTGGTAAATAAGTTCGTATGATAGCTGTCAGTAACTATACTAATAATGGGCGTGGGCACACTATAGCTACGCCTACTTTTAAGAAAAGATCAAAAGATTTCGTAATAGATTTGTTTCAGGTACGAGATGGTTTCAGAAAAAATTTGCCACACCCCCTTCTACCGCCCACATTTATATAAAGAATTTGCAATATCGTATAGCTTTGTAGTCATGGGTCGCACAGCCTCAAAATTCGGTATTCGACCACAATTTACCGTTTCACTAATGACATTTTGTGAGAGTTGCACGAGAAAAGGCGGCACCTCCCATTCAAACCGATTTTGTGATATCGAATTGCTTTAAAGTTGTAGGTCGCACAGCGTCGGAATTCAGTATTCGACTTATATTTACACATGCAGTTTATTGATTTAATTTTATGAGCGTTGTACAAGTGGGCGTGGCACCTTCCGAATTGAGGTCGAATACTGAATTCGGAAGCTGTGCGACATATAACTACAAAGTTATTCGATATCGCAAATTTGGGTTGCAAAATTCGGTATTCGACCACAATTTACCGTTTCACTAATGACATTTTATGAGAGTTGCACAAGAAAAGGCGGCACCTCCCATTCAAACCAATTTTGTGATATCGAATTGCTTTAAAGTTGTAGGTCGCATAGCGTCGGAATTCAGTATTCGACTTATATTTACACATGCAGTTTATTGATTTAATTTTATGAGCGTTGTACAAGTGGGCGTGGCACCTTCCGAATTTTGAGTCGAATCGAATACTGAATTCCGACGCTGTGCGACCTACAACTTTAAAGCAATTCGATATCACAAAATTGGTTTGAATGGGAGGTGCCGCCTTTTCTTGTGCAACTCTCATAAAATGTCATTAGTGAAACGGTAAATTGTGGTCGAATACCGAATTTTGCAACCGAAATTTGCGATATCGAATAACTTTGTAGTTATATGTCGCACAGATTCCGAATTCAGTATTCGACCTCAATTTACACATGCAGTTTCACTGATTTTATGATTTTATGGCTTTTGTTAAGGAGGCTTTGCACCTCACATACAACCCAAATTTTTGCTATCGTATAGCTTTGGACTTATAGGTCGCACAGCGCCGGAATGAAGTATTTGACCTCAATTTACACATTCAGTTTCATTGGTAACATTTTATAGGCGTTGGACAAGGGAGCGTGGCAGCTACGTGCCAGGTTTCAGCTAGTCTTTTAAAATTTCACAGCTAAAACAATGAATTGATATATTCAATATCAAAGTGATACTGGAATGATATCTTACAGTTGAAAAAAGATTTCGAAGCTTTTGGTTGGAAAATTTTTTAATTTTTAAAAATTTACACAAAAATTTAAAAATAAATTTTTTGAAACATTTTTGTTCAAGCATTTTTCAACTGGAAATCAAGAAATATTCTTACTCCTGTATATTAAAAATAAATTAGGGTATGAAATTAAATATGCTAATATTATATCGTCGTTGCGCGTGCAATACCGCGTATATTGCAAAAATGCCAAAATTAATTTCATTTCAATTTTGATCAGTTGAAAATCTATTAAATAGCTTCAAATAAAATCTAGGTATGTTTAATTTTGGAGTCTTAACGCCACACGGGCTTTCTAGTAAAATATATTATGTGTACCTAAGTTGAACATTTAATAGAAAAAAAAAAATTAAATAGTTTGTACATAACAATTTCAGGTGAGAATATTTTTTTTTCATTCTTTTTAGAGAGCGCTTTTTATAATTTTCGTCGGGTTATAGTTTTTTTAACTTATTTTTTTCTTTATAATTTTTAATTAATCCTGAACATGTTTTACTCATTAACCTTCCCCTGGCATGCTCATCCTGCGTTACATACCTGGACCCGTTCGTTTGTACCCCAGTGATTAAAATCTTTGTAAAAATTTAAATATTAATTATTTGTCTCAAAAAAATTCAGAGATCATCTATAGATACCACTTTCAACTGTAGAATAGTCCAAGTTGAAAAAATAAAGATCTTACTACTTACTTACTTAGTTGGCGCTTCAACCGTATGTCGGTCTTGGCCTCATCTAAGAATATGCGCCAGCCATTTCTGTCTTTCGCTAGCTGGCGCCAGTTGGAAATTCCAATCTTCGTCAGGTTGTCCTCCACTTGGTCTTTCTAACGAAGATGCGGTCGTCCTCTACTGCGTTGACCGCCGCTGGGTACCGAATCGAATGTTTTCTTCACTGGAGCATCGTTTTTCATGCGCTGAACATGACCAAGCCAGCGAAGCCGCTCGATTTTAATGCGCTTGACTATGTCAGCGTACAACTCATACAGTTCATCATTCCACCGTATTCGGTACTCGCCATTGACGCAGATTGGTCCGTAGATCTTACGAAGAATCTTTCTCTAGAATGCTCCTAAAATCCTTTCATCTGAACTGCTCAGCGTCCATTGATTTTGTTTTTTTGATTTCGCGACACTCCTGGTCGTACCACTGGTTTCGACGAGGGCGGTGGTAGCCAATCACCTCTTCAGCAGACGCACGCATAGAGTTGGAAATGTGTGTCCACTGCGCGCATATATCATCGATTGGAGGAGTGCTTTGAAGCAGCAGTGAGAGTCGAGTGACGAAAGCATCGGCTGTCTGTTTCGATTGCAGCTTGTCGACGTCTAGCTGTCTTTGTGTAGGGTTCGTGTACGGATCGTGTACGTGTAAGAGCATTACTCTTTTTCTTAAAGGTTTAGTGTTATAAAAATAGAAATATGTATTTCGTTTTCTTTTCCTTTATTCCACACACACAGAATTCGTTCGGAAGTTTAATTATCAATTTTTGGCTTAAGTATCTATAAAATTTTAATGGTAATTGCAATAATGATGATAATATCGAAAATAATAGTATCGAACGCATAAAATTAACCAAAATGTTTTGCGTTAACTCGATAAATCAAATTATAGACGAATTCATAATTTTTGTTTTGTAGAACGCGTTGTAAATATTTTTATTAAACAAAACGATTTTATTAAACTAAACTAGAAGATCGATTGATCGCGCTGGAGGCTTCTCGCAAAGAGGTACGTGAAATTCAATCGCATTTGTCTAAGGTTGAAGAAAGTGCTATTGCGTCTGACATAATTATCCGCGGCATACCAATAAATGATACCGAAAATGTAAATGAAATATTCTCTAACCACTATTAATTGCCAAAACCAAAATATAAAAAACATTTTTCGTATTAAGAGCAAAAACAACACAATTAGAACTGATGCTGGCATAATCGTCAAACTTTAAAGCACAGCTGATAAAGCAGCTATCCTCAAGGCAGCGGCTAACTTTCGAAAACAAAACAAGAGTACTCTCTTACTTACTCACGCTGGCTTCGACTCTTATGCTCCTATTTACATAAACGAATGCTTGACCAAAACAAAAAAACAAATTCTCAATGCTGCGGTTAATCTCAAGAGGAGTAAGCAATTGTGGGCCGTATACACTATGCGTGGTTGTGTGTTCGTCAAGCGCCAACAGGGAGATAATCCAATTGAGGTGACCACTATTAATGTGTTAAATAATTTACATAGCGATACTAACATGCAACGATTTTTTCATGATCCAGATATAGTCCATTAGAATGCTCTTAACTATTTTTTGTAAAGATCATATAGTTTTGTCTTATTTAGTGACTATGTTTATTTATGTACAGGGATGCCATGTCGATAACTTTTGTTTGGTGTTTATTAATACCTTCGATTGCGTTGCTAGGTCCTTTTTAAATATTTTAATTGATGGTTCTGAATTTTAACAATCGTAGGAATTCCAGTGAAAACACCCAAACTATGTTGAAGATCTTCGGTAAACAAAAGCAGGGTTTAAATATCTGTCATTTCAATGCGCAAAGTCTCTATTGCAAGATAGATGAGTTTAGACAAATATTTGAAAATTCGGATGTGGATATCGTATGCATCTCCGAAACATGGTTCAGACATGACCTGCCTGACTCATTCATTATTTTACGGGGATATCGTGTTTTTCGCTCTGATCGTAAAAGTCACGGAGGTGGGGTTGCCATCTTTATCAAGACAAACATTAATTGCAAGGTTATCCTAAAAAATGATGAAAATTCTACGATGGAATACTTATTCTTAGAAATATTGTAGTAATAAATAATCAAAAATCTCTGCTAGGTGCAGCTTATAGGCCTAATAGACGGATTGATGTGGCCCCACTTGTTGATCTAATCGAAGCTGTTTCTATCAAGTACGCAAAAGTTATAATAGCAGGAGATTTAAATAGTGATCTGCTCACTGACAACACCATAAAAAGTAAGTTTCACGGTCTTGGACTCTTCGCAGTAAATGAGTCAGCTGCAACACACTTTACTTCTACCTCCAGCACGCTTTTAGATGTTTTTTTTGTAAGTGACAAAAGCCATGTTTTGTTTTATAATCAAATTTCCGTACCTCAATTTTCTTATCATGACTTAATTTACTTGACTTTAGATCTTTTTCAACATTCCGTAGACTCTATAATGACATATCGAGACTTTAAAAACATACAATTTCAACTTCTTAACGCAGATTTTGACAGAACTGATTGGCAAAGAATATTTTGTATGACATCAGTAGATGACCACGTGGATTTTTTAAACGATACTCTATTGGTTCTTTTTGAAGGCATGTACCCTTAAAAACAATACTTATAAAAAATTCAAGTCAGCCATGGTTTAATCACAATGTTGGTTCCCTTATCGAAAAACGTAATAAAGCTTACTCTAAATGGAAAAGATATAAGACGTCAACACACTTTGAGGCATTTTCAAATTTGCGCAAACAAGCTGTTAGTGCTATAAGACGAGCAAAATCCCAGTACTTCTTCGGAAAATTTTCAAGAGCAGCTAATAGTAAGGCTACTTGGCGATCTATTAGAAAAATAGGCTTAAATAAAACTTGTACCGACAAATTAAATACTGACCTCAATATCCTCAATAATAATTTTGTAGGAAACCAAAACTGTGATAATATAGAGATAACAAGGCAACCCATCTGTGATATAATCGAGTCTAACATGAATTTTTTCCGTGATAACCCCCTTCAAAGTGCAATATCTACAACATCTAGTTTTAGTTTTATATGTGTTACTGAAAGTGATGTGCTCTCTAGTCTGATTTATGTAAAATCCAACTCGACAGGCATTGACGGTATTACTCCTAAGTTCCTTAAATTGTTTTTACCTAAACTTGTACCTGTTATTACACATATTTTCAATACAATCTTTACTAAATCAGTGTTTCCAAAGAAGTGGAAATTAGCCAAGATAATTCCAATTCCAAAATCAGGCGATGAATTTCGGCCTATAGCTATCTTACCCTTTCTTTCAAAAGCATTCGAAAACCTTGTTTACAAGCAAATTAATTCTTATTTTACCACCAATCGTCTACTTACGGACAGACAGTCTGAATTTAGACCAAAACGTAGTTGTACAACAGCAATTACAGATGTGTCTGAAACTATTCGCCAAAATATTGAAGCAAACAAACCTACTTTCCTGGTTCTTTTAGATTGCTCAAAAGCTTTCAATTCTATTAATCATTTAATATTTTGCCATAAGCTCAAAAATTGGTACGGTTTTTCTCCAACAGCAATAAAATTGATTTGGTCATATCTGTATGATCGTTTCCAATGTGTTTGTTCTGGTGATTTGTACTCAGACTTTATTCAGACTATTAAATGACCAGGGGTCAGATCTGGGACCCTTTTTGTTTTCCATTTACGTAAATGATTTTCCGTTAATCCCGAATCAATGTTTCACACATATGTACGCTGATGATATACAGCTTTATGTTTCATGTGATAAAACTGATCTTTGTAGTGGTGTGAGTATCCTTAATCAAGAACTCCAGCGAATCGGTAATTGGGCCGCAGAAAATGAGCTTGAAATTAATCCAAGACAATCTAAGTGTTTGTTGATCTATAAAAAACCTATCAACTATAATTGTCTTCCTGATATAGTAATGAACGACTCGATTATTGAATATGTGTGTAAGGCTAAGAACTTGGGTTTTATTTTTAATAATACCTTGACATGGAACGAACACATCACCAGTTCCTCAGATAAGGTAAATGGTATGTTACGAAGTTTATGGCCTACCCAATACTTTACGCCATTAAGAATTAGACTGCTTATAGCAAAAACATACTTAATACCAATTCTCTTGTATGGCTGTAAAGTATTTGCAAACGCTGATTCTGTCCATAAGCAAAAATTAAAAGTAACATATAATAATATCGCTCGGTATGTATACAGTCTGAGTAGGTTTGATCATGTCTCGAAATATGCTTACCAAATGAACAATACCACCTTTGATAACCTTTTCAAGATAAAAGTCCTACAGTTTGTCCACAAATTAATATTTTCCGCTGAACCTATCTATCTTTTCGAGAGACTTCGATTTACACAATCGCGCCGTAATAATAATATTGTATTAGCTAGACACTCCTGCCTTGTCTCAGAAAGACAATTCTTCATATATGGTGCACGTCTTTAGAATTCCTTAGATCATAACACACAACAAATTAGCAACGCTGTCAATTTTAAAAAGAAACTATTATCGTACCTTAATTAGTTTAACATGTCATCCATTAGATATAAGTCCTTTTAAAGTATTCAATCAGATTTCATATTTATTTGTTATAATTTTGTATGTTTTCGATTTTTTATTGTAATAAACTCTTCATGTTAGTTTTAAGTTTTCGTATATTAAATATAAGTGTTTCGTATATTAAATATTTACTGCCATATTTCCTTTCTTAATGATTAGTGCTAGTTAAAAGATATTATATCTTGTAACACTAAGAACTGCAAATAATAACTAAATAAATAAATAAATAAATAAATAAAACTTATATATTTGAATTAAATGACTTATGCAAGAAATTTTGGTACAAGTCACGAATAGCGACAACTCTCTTTTGTTATATTTTTTTGTTGGATTATACGGATTTTAACCTCCTAAATCCAAATCCAAATTTCAGGCCGCTGGCAATTGGTTTAGAAGTTATATGCCTCCAAAGTTGCAAAATGGGCTACAAATCTTTCTGTTTTTTTAGTGTTCACTATTCAACGAGGCTTGATACATAAATGAAAACTCATTCATAACTTTTTAAGATATACCTATTATAATATTTACAATTTGTCAGGAAAATTAGTGGTTTCCCTTTTACGAAAGCACGACACTAAAAATGTGTATATCTTTAAAAGTTAGGCATGGATTTTCATATTTGAATAGGTACCTTGTTGAATAGGTACTTTAATTACCTTTCTTATGATACCCATAGAGTGTAGTTTTGTTGGAAAATTTAGAAAAATAGCAAGATTTGTTGGCTATTTTTTTCCAACTTTGGAGGCATATAACTTCTAAACCAATTGCGAGCGGCCTGCAATTTTTAAGATTTGGAGTAAGGAGGCCAAAATCCATATAATCTAAAAAAAAAAATAAAAAATTATAGTTGTCGCTATTCTTGAAATGTTCCGAAATTTTTACCAAAAGTTTCGGCCAGCCAAAAAAAGCCGAAGTTTTTGGCAAAACTGCCAAAAAAGGCCGAAACCGAATATTCGGTCGAACACTAGTTGCAATACCGTTCACCCCATTGCGATAAGACTTTGTCAACTGATTGCTTGCAATTTTCCATACCCTCTTTTACCGCCCACAAATAAATAAAAAAGCGTTATTTAAGACGTTTTTGATCTAAATTTGGTAGTTAAGTTCGTATGGTTACTGTCGGCAACTGTACTAAAAATTGGCGTGGTCGCCTATATCTACGCCCACTTTTTCGAAATCATGCCTACTTTTACCGCCCACAAATCAGTAAAAATTTCACATATCAGATGGTTTTTCCTGTATAAAACTTAAGCTCGTAAACGGCTTAACCGATTATCATTAAACTTTATGAAGTTATTAAACACATACGAAGGATAGTTTCTGCATTATAAAAGAGGCATCGAGACCTTCCATACAACCCAAATTTTTAATATCGAATGGCTTTGTAGTTATAGGTCAATTACTCAATTTACACAGGCATTTCACTCAAAACATTTTATGGGCGTTAGACAAAGAGGCGTGGCACAAATGCTTCGGGTTTCAGCTAGTGAACCATAAAGAAAACTTTTGTGGCAAATATTATATAGAATGCTCCATTTACATAATTATTTTTTCAAAATATAGTTTTTTTAAAAAAAAGCTTGTATGAAATATTTATTTATTTATTTATTTATTTATTTTATTTATTTAATATAATTCATTGTACAAATAAGTGAATCTTTTAAAGATGTACAAACATAACTTAATAGTGATTATATAATATATCAGATAAAATGTAAAAAAAAAAACAAAACAATATATTGAACGTTATTTTATATAAAAACTAAAAATATAAAAACTATAAAATAAATTTTAATATAAACTAGATTTAAGGAAGAAATAAGATAAAGTGAATAGCACAGAAATCGAAGTGAGAAGAGAAAACGAAAGTAAGAATATTTTATTAAGTTTCAATAAAATATTGAAATAGATTGCGTTTAAAAGCGTTTGTGCTTGATGAGTGTTTTATAACGGTTGGGAGCGCATTCCAAAGATTAATCGCGTACACAAAGAAATGTCGTGAGGTAGTGAGATATTTATACCGTGGCAAAATCAGTTGCATTGTTCGCTGAGTCCTTGCGAATCTTAAAATATCAAAGAGATAATCCGGTTTCTTTGTTTGTATTATTTTGTGTAAAGATACTATTGTACGGTAGTGTAGTAAGTTTTTTAAGGAAACGCCAGCTATTTGATTAGAGAGGGCGGAAATGTGGGTATGTCTATTTATTCTAAATATAAATCGGGCGCAACTATTGTAGGCTACATTCAGTTTTCTGTAAGACTCTTGATCCAGGTTGGAAAAGACTTCACAGCTATAGGTTATGATGGGTAAAATAAACGATCGGACAAGTTTAAGCTTTACTTCGTTTGATAAAAAATTAGAGGTTGGATTAAGTCCACGCAGGGCACCATATATCTTAGAGACAATTCGGTTGATATGAATGTTCCATATAAAGTTACTGCTCATGTATAATCCGAGATTTTTAAAGCACTCTACATATTCAATTGGAGAATTATTAAGAAAAAGTGAGGGTTTATCGTTGTTTTTGCGTCTGTCAATTAGCATTGCTTTGGTTTTTATAGGATTAAGGCTAAGATCATTATTTACTGACCATTCGAAGACTTTGTTCAATTCGGCGTTGACTTCGTTTGCAGCGATATTTAAGTCCGGTTTAGAGAAAAGCTTATAAATTTGTATATCATCGGCGTATATATGGTGCTGACAGGTAGAGAAACAGCCGATAATGTCATTTATAAATGTTGTAAATAACAGAGGGCCTAATACCGAGCCCTGCGGGACACCAGACAACACTTTAAGTCTGGACGAGCATTTGTTGTGCAGGTGAACATATTGTGAACGATCATCAAGGTAAGATTTGATGAGTTTACAAAGAGAAAATTGGAATGAAAATTGCATACCAAGTTTTTGTATCAAGATGCTGTGATTTATACTGTCAAATGCTTTTGAAAAGTCAAGAAAAACCATTAAGGCCATATTTTCATTGTCTAAGCCCGATCTTATGTCTTCGCAGACTTTCAGTAGTGCAGTTGTGCAACTGTGATTTGCTCGAAACCCGGATTGATGCCTTGTTATGAGGTTGTTATTATTTAAATATGTTTTTATTTGATTGCTTACAATCAATTCAAAAGCTTTGCTTAAAAATGGTAGTATCGAAATTGGGCGAAATTCTAAATTTGTTTGCAAAGACGATTTAGGCAAAGGCAGTATTTTAGCAACTTTCCAACCTGAAGGAAACATAGAAGTAGTGATTATGGTATTAAAGATGTGAGTTATATGGGAAAGAATAACTGGGAGAAGAGTTTTAATAAACGCAGGATTAATGTTATCTGCTCCAATCGCGTTTGATTTAATTTTAAAAATTGCTTCACCAACACTAATATAGTCAGTTCCTGAGAGGGCAAAACCGTTATGCTGCTGTAAACTAATAGTTGAGTTGAACACATTATCTGTAATCGTGCGGGGTTCTGTTGGTTGAATAAACTTATTATTAAGTTCATCCAGGTTTATGTTATCTGGAACAGGCAGGCTTTCTTTGGATATTCCAACTTGCCGAATGTTTTTCCAAAATGAATGGCTCGACTTACACAAACCAAATCTACTTTCATAAAAGCGTCTTTTGTTTCTGCGAATAAGAGCAGTGACTGCATTTCGGACACGTTTAAACTCTAAATGTATGGCTGTGCACTTGTATCTTTTCCATCTGTCATAAACATTTTCTCTCTTTAAAATTAGAGCCTTGACTTCTTCAGTAAGCCAGGGGTATTTGTTTGGTTTTATTCGCTTGCTTCTCACTGGGACATGTGTGGAATACAAGGTATTAATATTATTATTTAGAATTTGAATTTGTATGGTAGTGTCATTTGTGGTATAAATTGGAGCCCAATCTAAACTTTGACAGTCCGCGAACAATTCGTTGAGGTCGACTTGTGTAAAATCCGGTGTGTATATTAAAGTTTCCTGACATGGGGTATGGTGTATATCCAGAGAGAGAAAAATTAATTCATGATTCGAAAAAGCAGGTGCTGAAATTTGGTCGTAATGCAAAACTAATTTCGAATTAGAAACCAAGAAAATGTCTAGCAGAGATGGTATACAGTTAGGTTTAAAGTGCGTTGGAAAAGAGTTGTTGGCAAGTTTAAAGTTAAAAAGATCAATCATTTCCATGAAATGTAAATTCCTGTTATTTAAAATATTAACGTTTAGATCCCCACAGATAACAGCATCCGAGTAAAGAGGGGCTAACTCTTCAAGCAGGTCTCTTATTAATACTGAGTTGGCAATGCAGGGGGCCATATATATGCATCCAATTAACAGTTTTCCCGAATTGTGCAAAACTTCAAGGAAAATGTGTTCAGTTAAATCATTAACACTCGACTTTTTTATGACATGACACTTTAAGCTATTTCTTATATAAATGCAAACCCCACCACCGGTTTTGTCATGTCTATCAGCTCGGAACAACTTATAATTATTTAACTTAAATAGAGTATTACACATTTCCGACTTTAACCAGGTTTCAGACAAGCAAACAATATCAACGGTACTGTTATTAACAAGCAGGCGCAGATCGTCAATTTTGTTTTTTAGACTCTGAGCATTTAAATGACAAATATTTAAACCATTACTGTATTTACATAAAACATTTAGTAGGGTATGCGACAAATCAATGGAGCTTCCCCATGGTTGAGTTATATTATCCATAGGACGAGCAATTAACAAATACATAAGAAACAAGAGGCACAAACACTTTTACGACGTACTTAGGCGCAGAGATAGTTGTGTTAAAGAGATAAAGAAGATATTTAAGATGTGAAGAAGAGAAAAAAGCGAGGGAAGAGTGTTTACAAATAAAAGATATGACTAAATATTGATTTGAAAAAGCATTATATACTAATTTAATGTTATTATATATCACCCACAATATCGTTGTTGCGAAATGAATTAGGAATCCCAGGAATCCCAGGAGTGCTTTCGTTATAAGCAATGTTATGCAGCATATTCTGATTAAGAATTTTAATCGGATTTCCGTTCTTGTGTGTGGTGACCAAAACAGAGCCGCCTCTTGTAAAAACAGAGAAGAGCTGCTGCCGGTGTTTCATTCGAACAGCTTGTTGAAAGATGGAACGGTTTCCTTGAGTCAGACTCTCATTCAAGTAGATGTATTTGTCTGAATCCAATCCAACATCGCGGAGACAGAGTTGCCTGTGTTGGTTTTTACGAAAGATTCCAATTGATTTTAGAATCAGATTCCTATCCTGAGGTGTTTTGAATTTTAAAATTATTGGCGTATCAGTAGAGTTATTGCGAAGACGGAGACGAAAAATGGATTTAAGAGCAGGGGGCTTACACTCAATAGTGTTACAGAGGCGAAGAAAACTCATTGTCAGATTCTCATCATTAAGTAGTGGAATTCCAAAAAGAACAGCATCAGCTGCTATGTTGTTTTTTTCTAGGTCGTCACATCTACTGTTTACTCTCATTAATTCATCGCTAAGAGCAGCAACTTCGCTGGCAAAGGTTTGATGTTTTCCAGTTGCTTCTTCTTCTACCTTCTACCAAAACCAAAGAATTTACCATTTTACCAATTCAAAAATTTTCTATTAAAAATGGTAATATTTTACCAAACTGGCAACCGTGAATGTAAGGTCAGCTTATTTGAATTACATGTGACGGAAAAAAGCAATTGGAAAGGGCTGGGTTTAGCTTCAAAAAGTCTCGCCGCTGTGAGTGCTTTTCGTATCTGCCTCCGATTCGCGCTAAGAGTGTGTCTAGTCAGTGCTGGTCTATTAACTGACTCTGTTTGTCTGTCTGTCAATAAGTTTTTATATATATTTTTTTCTCATAATAGCCATCAAGAATTTTCTGAAGAGGTTACAAGAAGTGGAACCAAAAGTGCCTGTCTACACTTTTGATTGCATAAATATGGCCGCATAAAGCAACAACAGCAACAATGACTACAACATACAAAACTCAGACATTGTATTCAATGTAGGCTAGACATTGGCGCACTTGTCACTGCAGTGTTTGCTGTCAGTGAAGCTCTTGCTTCGCACCTCAACACAATGCGACGCGTTGTCAGTCAACAGGATTAAGGTGTCTACGGAAACCTTTTAAAGGTTAACATTTCTGTTTTTCTTGCTCATTGTATTTTTATTGAATTACATTCAATAGAAAATAAATGCTGTAAAAAGGGGGTAGAAAACTTTGTCTGTCTTGATGGATTTAAATATAGTTTTTGACTTGCTCTGTCAATTTTAATTATTATGGGAATGTTGTGCCCACGGAGGTGGAGGTGACTGGTTACAATTCTATGCTACAACAATAGGAATGTGATATTATGTTTAGGCACCCTAACAAGAAAAGTGGCACAAGTCTAAATTTGCAAATTTTGACTTTTTCATGTAAAACTATTCGTAGTGATTATGTCCATCACTTAAATTGTCTTATGTCTTTTATCATTAAAATAAAAAAAAAGATTTGTTTCTTTGTTCTTTATAGAGTCCTTTAAAAAAAACAATATTGATCTAAGCTTTTCTTAAAAAATTTAAAAAATTACAGTTTTTCCCTGTTGCAGATAGGGTGGTATATGTTTGCATGCACGAAAATAAATAAACAAATAAAAACACAGATGCGTCATGTTCAGGTTTCTATTTAACTGTCTACTGCCTGCTCGCGTGTATGTACGTTAAATTTTGTTGGTTAAGTTTTATTGAAAAAAAATTTATTATCATATTTTTTCCTCTTACACTTAACTCTTTCACTTAACATTTAAAATAAACTTAATGTTGAGACTGCAGATGGGTGCAAGACTTAAAAAAGAAACTTATATTACGTTTAATTGGGCTAAATGACTCATTTGAAATGAGTCATTCCAAAGTGTTAACATTGGTTTTTTTTTTGCGAAAGTATCTCATTTCATTTGACAACTGGTTGTTTGTTGTTGTTTT
The DNA here is from genome assembly GCA_963920525.1 of Dichetophora obliterata. Classification (NCBI taxonomy): domain Eukaryota; kingdom Metazoa; phylum Arthropoda; class Insecta; order Diptera; family Sciomyzidae; genus Dichetophora; species Dichetophora obliterata. Next base: position 3,096,229 of record OY986440.1, read on the forward strand.
TTTGTGTATGTTGGTTGACGTTTGCCTTTTGTTTTAAGTGGGTTCGATTTTTTTTATCCGTTTTTCATTTAAATGCGTTGGAAATAGTTTGTTATAAGTTTCAAGAACGTATGCAATCCCATTCATTTGTTTCATATGAGTTGAATTGAAACTGAGAATTTGTATGGGAAATGAGATGATTTCGTTGTTCACCTGGCTGAATAAGCTGAAATGAATCATTTAGCCATTAAACTCATTCTCAAAAGACTTAACTTCTGAAATATCCAAAAAAATTGATTTCATAAAAAATCTAGACCACCGGCCGGCCTGCCTTAACCACACTGCGGTACTCTTCGCACGTTGCGATAGCAAAATGCATTGCTCCGTAAGTATTCATTATTCATTATGCTTTGTTCGTTGTTGTTGTTTTCGCGTACGTGACTGTAGAAACTGCAGACACTTCGTCAGCATTCTATTTTGTGGGAATGGAATTTTGGTTCTAAGTTGCAATTTATTTGTTCTTAACTCTTCCCCTCCTGATTTCAACCGTCCTCGGTTGACCCGTTAAAGATTTGGTTAAGCTTTTCTATGGCCGATTCCGAAAGTTGGGGGTGTCGTTCCTTTAGGCTTATTGTATTTGTTACTTGACCTTTAATTTTCCTGCGTATGTGGGTTACTGTCACAATTATCCCAAACAGCGTTAAAAGAAGAACTACTACTGTGCCAGATGTCAACATTTTGCTGCGCACATCCAATAGTTTTATGTATTTGTATTTTCGTGTTCAGTTCTTTCATCATTTCTAAGGACAAGATCTCTTCTACATTTCCTGATATAGGTTTTGGTTGTAACAAAGCAGGTAATGGTGCGTATTTTTTGATTTCATTTGAGGTATATATTATGTTCCTGATATCAATGGTTTCATTATGGTATTTTATTAGGAATGTTCCTTCTAGAATGCTTGTCTCGTTATTTATAATGATGGATCCATTAAATTGATTTAAGAAAATTAATCCTGTTGAAATTTTTTCTATTTCTGGTATGTGTAGGTTGTTAATTAATTGGCAGGAAGACTTTTGGCTTGCGAGTAAATTTGGAATGCATGATGAATTTCTTAAGTCTATTACATTTTTATGTAAGCAAATGGATAATTTATTATATGTCTTACAATTATTTTTGATTCCATAAAACTGATTTTTACATTGCAATATTGAATTATAATTGATTTTGTTAATTTTTGTTTTTAATTTAACTGGTTTTACAATAATTTTTTTACAATATTCAGTATCGGTTTCTGGCAAACTAATGATAAAAATAATGGTCTCATCATTCGTGGCTATTTTAATTTCTGCAAATTCTAGCAATTCACCAATGTTAATGTAGGGTATGTTTTCTTTATTGAAAATGTCTTTAGCAATATTTATTTCGGTATTTGATAAAATATAAGAATTAATTACGTTGGCCTTTGCGCAATGAATGGCATATTCTATATTGATTATTTCTTCTTTCATGGGGTCAAGTTTGTATTTTAGTTGAATGAAAGATTTATCATCACTATTCTTGTCTGATTGAATCACCTTTAAAATTGTATTAGTTTTATTAGTTATTTCGTTTATTTCGTCTATTGTCATTCTATTAATGAATAGTTGTTTATTATTATTTTCGAGAGCGTTATTAATTTTTTCCGTCAAAATTATTTGGTTAGAGTGGTCCGGATTTCCGGCTATCCACTTCCATGCACTGCCGATAAAGTCAAGTGATCGTTTGGTCCTTCTGTTTATACTGAGTCTGTTTAAGTGGGTTTTTATTTTTTCAATCTCATCGGAAATAAATGGGTATAAGGAGTGGTCCGTATTAATTTTGGCTCTAAATATTGTTTCGATGTTATTAATTGAATCTTCGTATTTCTTTAAATCTATGATGTGAATGATTTTGAATGTTCCTGTTTGTAATTTAGCTAATCCGGTCTCTATTGTCACTAGTTGCGTGCTTGAATAATCCAATATTTGAACATAGGCTTTGCATAATGCAAAGAAACAAATAATTAACTATAAAAAAGAGAAAAATGATCAATTTCTTATCAAGCTTTTGTGTACTATTCTGCCGGTTTCTGTTACTAGAACTGGTTCTGTTTTCTTTAACTATTTCTTTTATAAATGATTTGGACAACTTTGTACCTAAACGTCTATTTCTCTTGACATAAATCATTTGTACAGGTAGATAGCGTTAAGGTTCCTGTCTGTATTTGTTATGATATTCAAGATCCTTTTTTTGCTTTTTTTCTAATGTTTCCAAATTTGCAACTCTAACTTTTTCGAAGTCTTCGGGTGTAAAATCTACATGCCTGCTGAAAAATAAGTCGACCGGTTTTTTCCCAGTCACCGAATGTATTGAGTGATTGCATTTGGAAACGGCGCGTTCTAGGAGTTCCTCGAAATTTCGATGCGTTCCGCTTTCTTTTAGGCAACGCATTATTTCTACTAACGTTGAGTGGAATCGTTCCACTTGGCCGTTTGCTTGACTTTTGTAGGGGGGGGAGGGGTGGCTGTATAAATATTAATGTCTAATTTGTCTTGCATCATAAATCTCATCGAATTTGAATTGAGAGATGGTTCATTATCGATTATTATTGCTTTCGGTACTCCGAAGAAGAATATAATGTCCCTAAGGGGCCGTCTTAAATCCTCTATTGACCTACTCTTTACTATTTTGGTCTGGGAATATTTTGTAAACTTGTCAAGTGCTGTCATTACTACTTTGTTCTCTGTCAAAAATAGGTCTATGTGAATTGTGTGTCCTGGAAAATTTGGTAATGGTGTTTCGTTTAATTTGATTTGGTGTCTTTCGTACTTATTTTCTTTGCAAGTCCTACAAATCGTTGTAACGTTTTTGATTTTGTTAATCATTCCTGAGAAATAATACCTATCAATAATTTGTGATCTGTTTTCGAGAGCGTTTCGGTGAGCACGATTATGCGTCTCGAGGATTATGTTTTCTTGTTCCTGTTCGTTTGTTACGTCTTCAACAAGTTTTTGGGTGTATCGTGCTTTGTAATTTGTAAAATGAAGTGGATAAATATTTTGAATACTGCCCATAATTGTTTCTTGGGTTTAAATGCCATTTATAACGGAAGGGTTTAAATATCTTTTCAAAAGAGCTAAGAGCTTTTCCTCCGTATAGTGCTGTTCTGCTATTATGTGTCTGTGATAGCCGGGAAATATTATTTTAAATTGGTAGGACGGTGTGTTATCAAGTTCTAGAAAAATCTGATTTTTAAATACGTTGATCGGAGTCTCAGTGCAAGGCACTAAATTATGGTTGGAGCTTTCGTCGCTATGGATTGTGGGTGTTAATGAATTAATATCGGTTGGTATTCTAGAAAGGGTATCAGCTACAATATTTGCCTTGCCGGGCTTGTAGATAAGCTGATAGTTATATTCTTCTAAGATGGCCTTCCATCTTTTCATTTTACTGTTCGCATTTTTTGTACTTAGAGCGTAAGTAAGTGGTTGATGGTCTGCGTATATGTTTACTTTTCTTGAACCATAAAGATAACTCCTGAGTGAGTTTAATGACCAAATGATTGCCAACATTTCTTTTTCATTTGTGGCATGATTCTCTTCAGTTTTGGATAAGGATCTAGAAATAATTGGTTTATCATTTTGTGATAGCACAGCTCCTATCACGAAATTGGAGGCATCGGCAGTTAACTCGAATTCATTTTTGAAATTGGGATGAGAGAGGATTACTTCTTTTGAAGTTAATGAATTTTTTATTTTGTTAAAAGAGTCAATGACATCTTCATCAAGGTTTATTGCTTTGTTTTTTGAGGCATGCTTGGACACGCGTCCATCTTCCCCCCGTAAGAGATTTTTTAGGGGCTTTGCAATTTTTGCATAGTCTCTAATAAATCTTCTATAATAACCAGACATACCAAGAATTGACCGGAGTTCTTTCAGTGTCTTTGGTATCGGCATTTTTGCTATTGCTGCTCCTTTATTACAGTTGGTTTTTATTCCATTTATCCCAACCACATAACCTAAAAACTCTACTTCCTTTTTTAAAAACTCACATTTATCCAACTGCACCTTCATATTTGCAGCTTCCAGTGTTTTTAATACAATTTCTAAATTTTTTAAATGTTCATCTAAGTCTTTCGCAAAAATTATTATGTCGTCCACGTAAGCGTAACATTTATTGCCAATGTGTTGACGAAGGATGTCATCCAATGTTCTTTGAAAAATAGCCGGGGCGTTTTTAAGCCCAAATGGGAGTCTTACAAATTCATATTTTCCATTATTTATGAAAAATGCCGTTTTCTCTATATCAGATACCTTTAGAGGAATCTGATGAAACCCGCTATTTAAATCAATGATTGAGAAAAATTGATGTCTGCCAAGATTGGCAAGAACTTCCTGTATCTCTGGGATTGGGTATCGATCTGGAATAGTAGCTTCATTCAGCTTGCGGCAATCGATTACCATTCGATACTTGTTTTCACCTAAAGAGTCCATTTTTTTTTTGGGAAAATCCATACAGGAGCGTTATATGGAGATCTAGATGGTCTTATGCCATCAGCTAAAAGTTCTTTAACTTGCTTCTTTTAACGCCATTGGATATGGATAACTTTTGGAATAAATTGGGGTGTCATTTGTAGTTCGTATCTCACCTCTTACAATAGATGAATACGTAAGTTTTTCATTAGGTTCGCAAAGTAAGTTAGGACATCCTTCAATTATTTTCTTAAGTCTTTCTGTTTGTCGTTCGGTCAAATGCGACGTACGTAGGTTAAGGTTATTTACGTCCTGTGCTATGTATTGCTTTAATGGAATAACAAAGTTGGGTGAAATTGTCATAAAATTTCTATCTATGTGAATTACGGCACCTAATTGCTTCAAAGTGTCATTACCTATTATTCCATGGAATGATTTTAATCCAGGTAAAATAAAGAATTTAAATTCTTGTGTTTGTGGTCCAAAAATTTTTAAAAATATATGCTGGGATATTTCAATGCTTCCTGCTACAGAGTTAACCGAAAATAACTCATCATTGGGTAAAGGCTTCCGAATTTTAGTAGATTGAATGTAATTTTTATTGGATCCCGTGTCTACCAAAAAATTTACCACATCTCCACACCCAGTAACAAACTCAAAGTAAGGGAGTGAAGACAGTGTTATCCTAAAAAATGGATGCTATCAGTCTGCTGAGAGTTATTCTGAACGTTATCATTGGTCTGAGTTGGATTAATATTACTTCCTCGGAATGGATTTGTTTGTTGTAAGTCTATAGAATATTTTTCACCAGCTTCCCATTGTTCTACTTGCGAAGCGAGAATGTCGTCGGGATCATAAGAATTGTCAAATGATGGAAAAATATCTTGGAAGTGTGTTTCCTGGTTTGCAAAATGTAAATCAGGATTGTAAGTGTAATGGGGAGCTAAGGGAATATTTTGAAATTTGACTTCTTGGTGAGCCAGATATGTATAACGATCATTATATGGATATTGGTACATAATTTCAGGATAAATTGGGTTATATGTGTTCGTGAAGAACGTTTTTTTATTTTATTAGGAACGTGGTGTTGAGTTAGAGATCGTTTTTGGGTGAAGTTGTTATTTTGAAAACTTGGCCTATTTTGAAAGTTTGGCCTATTCTGATAATTCACAAGACGCTAATGGATTGATGAGTCGACCTCCATTGGTTGGGGTGGTTTTGGAGGGAAGTTTGGTCTTTTATTAAATCCGTTTCGATTCGGTCCGAAAATATTATTTGAAAATAGATTTGCCTGCCTGTTTTGTAAAAAGGGGTTTGTATTCCGTGGGAACCTATACGTATTTCGGGATAAAGAATTGTTATTGTTATGATTATTTCTAATGAATGGGTTGTTAGCTTATATTGGTGGCCAGTGAGTCATTTCTGGGTAAAATTTCTTTTTATGTGGGGAAAAATTAAATCTCGCCGGTCTGGCGGTCGAGGTGACGCATTTCTGAAACTACTTGAATTGTTTTGAGCATAGTTCATCCTAAATAGCATGTTGTCTAGTTTCTGACATAAACTAAGTGCCTGTGGTAATGAAGTACGTTCGCGTATACTTAACAAACGTAGTAAATTCCCATTAAGTCCGTGTATGAAGGTATCTAACGCCTTCTCCCTATACAAGTTAGTCATAGCTCGCAGTGATTCTTCTCCTAACTCCAAGCAAGCAATTTTGTCCAGGATTAAAGATAAATGTTGATAAACATTTTGATAGAATTCATGGATTATGGAATTTCTCTGAGTAAGAGTGGTTGCTCTAAGGTTCCAATATCCCTCCTGTCAGAATAGTGCATCATAAGGCATTTTTTTATTTAACCCCATTCTAAGGGAGTCTTGTATGACTCCAGTGTTGTGTCGGCTTCTCTGACAATTTTGTGTCTAATCATATGCAATATAGCATAGTACTTGGGAGATCCTTTAATATGGTCGTAAACTGTAAATATGCGGTCCACAGTTTTCCGCCAAAAATTAAATTCTCCTGGAATTCCGGAGAATTCCCTGAGACATTTAACTATGTCCGGAATTTTGTCGAGTTCGTTAGCGTTCGTTGCATTTACTTGAATAGTGTAGTCAAAATCGGACTCGGTATCTGTTTCTAAAAATGGATTGTTAAGATTTCTAATGGTGGAAGTAACCAACTCGGTTATTTCCCTAGCTAAATTTTCATTCATAATTTGTGGTTGGACTGTACCAGAGGTAGAAGGTGCAGTGCCAACATTAAGTTTTGCCAATTTTTCAATCAAATCATCTGGCATTTTTCTTAATTTATAAAAACAATTTTTACTTCAACTTTTTCGTTTCTTTAGTCTCTTTAAAATTCCTTTTATTCACTTTTTCACAAGAATATGTATTAAATTTGCCTTTTAGTTAATTTTTCACGAATACAATTTTTTCAAACTGTTTTTCCTTGTTTGTAAAATTTTTTTATACACTAGAGTGATCAGCTTTAAGGAGCACAGTGGGAATTTTTTACTATAGGTTTTCTTAATTAATTGTAGTTTGAATATGACCCTTGAATTCAGACAATTCTTGCAATCTTTTAATCGGAATAAATTATAATGTGCTGTTTTCAGTGGAAAAGATTTAGAAATTATCAAAATAATTTCTTTGTAGTCACTTTCGGATATAATATCTAAATAGAAAATTTATATATTTATATGATTAAAGTTTTCTATTTTCTAGGCTGAGTAACTAATTCTTTCCTCTTTTTTTTATTTACTACAGTTTTTTCTGATCTCTAATCTTTTTATAAGTTTTGTAAATTTTCGTTTTTCAATATTTTTTCTTTACTTTAAAATTATTATTAGTTTTTCTTATTATTTTTTCCTTTTATTAAAAAAAAATATTCTTTCACTTTAAAATTATTATTGTAAATTATTAAAAAAAAAATTATTAGAACTCCTATTAATTTAACTTTTTTCAATACTTTTCCTTTAGTCTTAAATTATTATTAATATTTCTTTTTTTTTCAAACAAATTTTCTTCACATTAGAACCATTATTTAGAAATATTATTTTTCCTTCTTTCAATTCTTTTCTTCACTTTGGAATTATTCTTTTTTTTTTACTTTAGAATTATTATCAAATTTTTTTTTCTTAATATATTTTTTCTTTCACTAAAAATGTCTTAAAACTAGTCTTACGAATATCATTCCAACGAAAGGAGGTTGAGGTCAAAGGAGGTTGAGCTCTTGGTGTTCTCCGTTTCCGTTCGTACTAAGGCACCTCGTAGTTACTTTATTCCTCGACTTTTTTTGTTGAAAATCCGCCAACTGTTGTCCAAGGATCGATATTATCCAGAACTTCACTGTAGGGTTTTTGGCCCCAAATTGCTGCTTCAAAGATTTAATGTATCTCAAACTTTACACTTGGGTCCCTGCTCGGGAGCCAGTTAAGTTTTTTACGACTTTGAGTTGTTTTTAAAAAAAAGGCCGAAGCCAACTTTATTGTTTCACTAATAATTGACAACTGACTTAATCTAAGATAATTGAATAAATGCAAACCCAAATTTACCAACTGCTCTGCCGGACGCGTGGATCATATTCCATATGGAATTTTTATGCTATTTTCGTTGTTGTTGTTTTCGCGTACGTGACTGTAGAAACTGCAGACACTTCATCAGCATTCTATTTTGTGGGAATGGAATTTTGGTTCTAAGTTGCAATTTATTTGTTCTTAACTTATATAGTAGGTATATTCCACGTGCAGAAAAACCCCTCTCTTGGTTACTCATCGTCATAGTAAAAGCGTACGTAAATTGGTAAGTTCTAAAGGCTTATATAAATAGAATTTTTCAAATGCATTTATATTTAAAAGCTTGATGCACCGATGTCCGCGATCCCTTATACAGGTTTACTACACATTATTAGTGGCATTGGATATTTTAGTAAGCTTACCTGTGTATAAACTGCGATCCATTATACTGGTTTACTACACAATATCAGTGCCTTAAGCTTTTAAATATAAATGTATTTGAAAAATTCTAAATTGATATAAGTCCTTAGAACTTACCAATTTACGTACGCTTATATTACGATGATGAGTAACCACATGATGGGTTCTTCTGCACCTATAATATACCTACTATATACATTAGGGCGGGCCAAATTTTTTGTCGATTAAAGCCACCCCCTGGGATGATTCTATAGACAATTCTAAGCAACTTTGGTGAAGAAACCATAGGTCTATCTCGATTTTCGAGTCTCCCACTTTTCAAAAAATGATTTTTCCCCTATAACATCATTGATTCAAAATTCGATTTTTTATTCATCGTTATATTATCTTTTTTATGTGTATATGGGGGGTTTTTGGGGTCGAGAAATTCATTTCTGATCTTTATTTCCACCTATGACCACCGCCAGAGGGCGTTTCATGCATATTTTAACTATTTTTCGTCTATTTTCTGAGAAAAATTTAAATTTTTTTCGGTAATATTGATCTTTATTTTATTTTTTGTCTACAGAAATTCAACCTAAAAACTAAGAACATGTGCAAAAAAAACAAAAAAATTAATTTAGTGGAAGAAAAGCGAAATAAGTTATTTTTGAAAGTCTTTCTTGCTTTCCAGTGTGGGGTATTTTGCACGGCTTTCTGATGTAACTGCCATAACACTGTGTCGATTTTTTTGTAAAACACGTTTAGAAACGCTAGTCAGCAACTGAACATGTCTTTCCGTTGCTTGTATGTGTACCGGAATTCTTGGATCAGGCAATGGTGGATCATCGTATTCTATATATTGTTCCAAATGATCATACGGAATGGTATGCGTAAACGGTGGTTCGAATAAGACATCATCTTTATTTAAATCAATCATATTCGTATAATCTGTACAATTGAAGTTTATCAAAGGTTTTTGATAAACTCTAAGATGTGCCGGGTCGTAAAGATTTCTTCGGTAGTGTTAAATTTTCTTGATTGCGATGTTTCGTGTCTCTTTTTTATCATCAAATAACATCGCTAACAGAATATTTTCGGAATGTGCGTAATATGAATTGTCTTTAATGACATTATTCACAACTTGGCGTAGATTTGTATCCAAATATTGTGTCCAACGAATGAATTTGTGAAATAATACACTACCGAAGACCACCGAATTATAGTACTTGATGTTGAAGTGCATCGGCACATACACTTTCATTATGTATGTTGCCAGAATTTTCAAATTCCTTGATGGATTTTCAGTTGACACATACAACCGCAACAATCTATTCGCCTTGGTGAGCCAACGTGAATGTGCTATTGGTCCTGGTTTAATGTGAGACCTGGTTAAACAAATGACGAAATGGCAGCTCGTTGAAGTGCAGAAGGCATACAAACCAATGCAGCGGTCTATTTAAATGCAATTCAAATCGACGCAAAATCCCATTTCTTACGCCAGTATTTGTTGGCTCACCATCACAGCATATGCCGATTAATGCATCGAGAGCAATTTCTTTTTCGACGAAGAATCCATTCAATGTCATCAATTTGTGTTCAGCATCTTCATTTTCGACTTTTGTGTAGCCTATCAATCGAGAATTTGGTTCCTTCAAAACAACTAGATGTGGTTCTTTCACCATCCTTGGATGCAACTTCTCATCGATTTTTTCCATTGTTAAAGCATCATTTTTTCGGCCGTCGAATGAAAATGCTATCAAATTGGATGCATCATACTGCTTACGAAGCAATTCTTCTCTGCATTTGGCTTTTTCTCGACGCACTTTATTTTTATCCATGATGATCGGACTGCCATGTGCATCTTTTACGTCAATGTCTTGCATAAGGGATGTTGCGAGTGCTGCTGCTATTCTATCTGACACACCAAATCGATCACACATCGCAGCGAAGTTCGAAGCATCGTATCTGGGAGTATACGGTCCTCGTATCAGTGGCGGAACATCTTGTGGATTTGAACTTGGCTCATCTGCATCAGTACTTGGTTCATATGCTAAATGGGTCTCTTCAACGCTTGTTGGTATTATTGTTGACGTTGGTGCTGGCTCTTCAACTTCTGGCACGAATTCCGGTATCGTCAATCTTCTGACATTATTTTGATCTCGCATAAACTCTTTCAAATGATCTGGAATCAATCCACATGAGCATAATGCTGCCTTCAAGTCACATTGACATTTGCCGATGTAAAATAACTCTTTTGTAGATTGCACGAACGTTCTGAATGTGGCGATTTTTGAATGTTTAGTTTCGATTTGATACTTGTCAATCAATGTACCCAATTTTCTACCAACACTTTTTTTTGTTATAATTTCAACATTAAGTTGACTCCAAATTTCAATCAATTTGTCTGTTACGTGCGGTACGAATGTTTTATACGAAAACATTTTGTTTTCGAGTTTAGCACGTTCGGCCAAGAAAAAAAAACATCTTAAAATATCCTGTTTCGTTGGCAGATTGAGTCCACTCAAATCTCAAGATGCACCAAAAACAGCAACATCGTGCGAAGGCAAATGCTTTAAATGAGTTTCGTTACTTGTTGATGTTGTTGCGGTTTGCGATGTAGACGGCAATGCATTTAGATCCATTGCATACATAAGACTTAAAAAATAACTGAAATTAGTATATTTTAAAACATTTGGTTCGAATATATTTTTTCCACCTGCAAATTGGTAAAAACGCAATGGTAAAAATGATGAGAATTTTATTTATATTAGTTACGTTTCTTGTTAGAACGTATTAGTTTTTACACACTATGTGGGTGTTACTGGTGTTGCCTGGTTTCTCCTGGGTGCGTTGGTAGTCGGTGGGGATGATGTTGCTGCTGGTGGCGGAGCCTTGTGTCGTTAATTGCTGCGGCTGTCTGGTGATGTGCCGTCTGGTGGTGCTGTTGGTATGCCGGGTAATGCACTCTGGAGTATGCGAAAAAACTGACGCGTTTAAACAATTATAAATACGAACACAATTTCTGTACTTCATTTACTTTAATTTTATTTATTTAAAACCAACTAAATTCCATACGCAAAAAAACGAACCAACGCGGTTAAAGGAATGCGAGAGAAAAGCCAAAACGGGAGAAAAATCACTAAACATATGACAGCAAGTGTCAAAAGGCCGCACTGAACATCAACAACACAAACCCATCGCCGACCGTCAATACACATCAATGCAGTTTGCGGTGGGCGACGAGTTTGTTCAGTGCGGATATAAACAATTAACTTACTTAAAATTAAGAACAATAAATGTCAGAGATAAAAAGTCCGCAAAGCAGCAGAAATAATTTTGGTTAAAATAGGCATGAAACGCCCTCTGGCGGTGGTCATAGGTAAAAATAAAGATCAGAAATGAATTTCTCGACCCCAAAAATCCCCCATATACACATAAAAAAGATAATATAACGATGAATAAAAAATCGAATTTTGAATCAATGATGTTATAGGGGAAAAATCATTTTTTGAAAAGTGGGAGACTCGAAAATCGAGATAGACCTATGGTTCCTTCACCAAAGTTGCTTAGAATTGTCCATAGAATCATCCCAGGGGGTGGCTTTAATCGAATTTTTCGGATCCATACAAATTGGCCCGGCCTAATATACATATATGACAACTGTCACTTAAATTAATTTTTTTCTTTTTAGTTCACGTCTTGTTTAACATTTTTTTACTTTTTTATTTAATTTTTACTTTTTAGTCTTAAAGGTTTAATATTAACATATCTTATTTTCAAAACTTAGCAAATACTACAGCATTTTAATTTTTTAGACCATTAACCTTATTAAAGTATTAACATTATTTTCACGATTTACACTACTTACGTTATAAACATTATTTTTTAACAGTATTTACATTATTTACACCATTTACATTATTTACACTATTTGCATTATTTAAAATATTTACACCATTATTATCAACATTTACATTATTTATATCACTGACTTTATTTAGTTAGTTATAAATCTACCTATTTGCTTTATGTTTTGATTGTATTACTCATTTTGTTTGCTTACGTGTCTAGTAATATTTCTCATTCTATTCATTTCAGCTAGTGCGCTTATGCCCCGTAGTTTTAAAGATATAGGATTTTTATTTATTTGTGGGCGGTAAAAGGGGGTGTGGCACCATTTTTTTCCGGAACCATCCTTTACTTGAAGGAAATAAACTGCCAAAATTTTAGCTTAATCAGCCCCGTAGTTTTGGAGATAAAGGATTTTTATTTATTTGTGGGCGGTAAAAGGGGGTGTGGCACTATTTTTTCCGGAACCATCCTCTACTTGAAGGAAATAAACTGCCAAAGTTTAAGCTGAATCAGCCCCGTAGTTTTGGAGATATAGCATTTTTATTGATTTGTGGAAGTTAAAAGGGGGTGTGGCCAAATCTTTTTTATAAACCCATGCTTTATTTGATGGAACGTTACTGTTTAAATTGTTTTAATTTATCTTTATACCGAAAGTGGGTAAGCCCTCTCACACTAAATCGAATGACTTCAGACCTATAAACCATCTCTTCCTTTCTGGTTCTATTCTAAGCTTATTGGGCTTCTTCTTAAGCCGAAACTTGATAGGCTTTTAAAATCTCAGCATGCTTATATTAAAGGCAGATCTTCAGAAACAGCTCTCCACTCTATTGTGTCCACCATCGAAAAATCACTTAAGAACAAAGAATATGCGCTTGTTACTTTTCTAGACATAGCAGGAGCATTCAATAACGTCTTTCCATGTGCGGTCACCTCAGCCTTGTCGGAACTTTCTCATACACTAGTTGTTCTTGGGCAGGGTGGTGAACTCAGAACTGGGGGATCCTCTACTCGCAGGTTTGTAAGAAGAGGAACTCCGCAGGGAGGAGTCTTGTCTACGCTTCTGTGGTCCGTGACGGTTGACCAGCTGTTGCGTATCATGGAGGGGGGAGGCTACAAAGTTGTTGCTTATGCAGAAGATATCGCAATCGTTTCAAGCGGTAAATTTCCCGAAACTCTCTGTCAACTCATGGAGAGAGCAATCTTTATTCTTACGAGATGGACATCCTCGTGTGGTTTAAGTGTAAACCCGGAGAAAACAGATCTCATCCTTTTCACTAGGAAAAATTAAATCCCCAACTTAGAACCTCCGCGTCTGAACGGCACGAGGTTGCTCTTTAGCGATAGCACGAAATACCTAGAAGTTATTCTGGTTAAGAAGCTTATCTGGAATGTTAACATTAAAAAACGTGTTAAAAAGGCAAACGTAGCGCTATTTGTAAAAAAAGATAGGTAAAAAATGGGGTTTTACCTCCAAAATAGTACGCTGGATTTATACAGCAATTGTCCGCCCCATACTTATATATGGCTCATTGGTATGGTGGAGGGCCCTTGATAAGACAACTGCACTTCATAAATTTGCAAAAGTACAAAGGAGTGCAGGTCTATGTATTTATGGGGCATTGTCTTTAATACCAACCAGCGCCCTTAATTTCATGCTTCACTTTCCTCCTCTCGATATCTTTGCCAGGGAATGTGCCAATATAGCAGTCCACTGAGAGAATCTGGAAATTGGAAAGACTGACTACTGTGTGCCTAGCTTAAATCGTGAAAAGAACTACGCAATTCTTATCCTTTTACGGCTAGACTGGGCAAACAAAATCCCCCTCAAAACCTCCGGGATAAAAATTTTCACAGATGGAACCAAACTTCGAGAACAAGTAGGAGGAGGTATTTACTCCCAGGATCTCGAAATTGAAGCGCCCTTTAGACTTCCTAACTATTTTAGTGTTAACCAAGCGGAAATGATGGCTATTCACGAAACTGCTAAGATTCTAGGCCAAGCTGCACTGAAGGCACTGAGCTCAAATATCGACAACTCTAAAACACGTGCCGCAGATCTCTTAACGAGATGGCAAGGCTACTCAGGATCCACCTCATATGGGTACCCGGACATAGGGGTATCGAGGGAAATAATATGGCTGACGAATTGGCAAGGAAGGGTACGACCACTCTCTTAAATGAGGACTTTATTGGTATACCCATTTTCTCCTATAAGCTCCAGTGCAAGAACAGATCCTTAAGTCTTGCACAAGAACGCTGGGAACACCTTGATACATGTAGGATAACTAAGCTAACATGGCCTGCCTACGACTTAAAACGCACCAACTCACTGCTTGAGTTATGCAGGTTAAACCTGTCAAAAATAGTAGGAATCCTAACGGGTCATTGCCTGAGAGGAGTGCACGCTCTTCGGTTGGGACTGGCATCAAACTATTTCTGTGTGAGGAGGAGGTAGAAAATGTTCAGCACCTCCTCTGCGAATGTCCGGCTTTAGCTAAAAGGAGAATGGCAACTTTGGGCCATCCCTTTTTAAATGGACTTGCCGAAGTCTCATGCCTGGAAATCAAGCATATCCTTAAATTCATTATCCTCTCGAGCTAGTTTGTGGAGGAAAATCTCTATTAGGTTTTAAAAAGAGATTATGTGGTTTCACAATGGGCCTGTACTGGCCTAAGTGTAAGAGTCGTCTACCGACTCAGCCTCCTGTACCTAACCTAGCCTACTGTTTAAATTTCAGCTGAATCAGACCCGTAGTTTTAGAAATATAGCATTTTTATAGATTTGTGGGAGGTAAAAGAGGGAATGGCGAAAAAATTTATCATAATATTGCATTGTCACCGGACTTACATATGTATGTTAAATTTCATCGGATACCAACAAGTTGTCGAAAAATGGCTTGCAAGTTTTTACAGACATACATACATGCATATGAACGAAGCAAGTTAAATAAAAGCTTATAAAAACAAAAACTATTAAGCTGAATCATCTGAAATTTAAAAATGCTATTCATAACATCAGTGGCTATCGCTGGAACTAGAATCAATGTTTTATTTCAAAAACCCGTAACCCGTAGACCCAAGCTTTTTTAAGAACTTAATTTTCAAAAGCGCGTCATTCTGTCAATTTTCAATAGCTGCCATAGCTGCACTCATAGTGATTAATAATATTCTTGGCTTTTATTTTTCAGATAAATAGAAAAGGGAAAATCTACAACACCGTGCCTGACCCTTTTTTTTTGAGAGGGTCTCATTGAGCGCCATTTTGAACATGATCAACCATTTTTTACATTAAAATAAATTTTTTTTATGATGAATGAATGAGTGTTACAATATACCTTAAAAGTTTAAATATCGTTGTTCAATATTTAAACTTTTTACAAAATTCCTAAAATTACCTTAAATTTTCGAACGCTAGACCACCGGCCTTGCCTTAAGCGCATGTCTGAATTTATGTCTGAATTCGCAATTAAAATCTACAACAAGAAGAACTTAATTGGCATCTTGTGATCATTTTCAACCCATTCAATGGAACCTTGCTACTCTCGTTGTGATAGCTAATGCACAAGGATCTGTTCGGAAATGCATCATGATGCGCAAAATGCTTTTTAGCATAAACAAAATATTCGAAAAAGGCCCATTTTGCAGCACTGTAAACGTCAAACATTCTAAAATGTAATTTTTTCATCAAGTCTAACTCATCATTCGCATCAAATAAATTCACGCTGCAATTTGGACGCTTAAAAAAGTGCCAGTTGTTCGAATATTGCATCACGATTTGCAAATTTCCGAACAGACCATTTGATCGATTATTGTGATTTGCTCCATCATAGCTTCACGTATTCACAATAGAATATATAGGATAGCAAATGCACAATCCTTTTAATATATTTTTGTCATATGACATCACAGCTTCAGTTAATACTTATTATTGAATGAACCAACTGACTCAACGATGTGGTTTGAATTAGACGGTAGCGTGCTGTTCTATCAGTCGAAAGGGTGCGGGTTTGATTCTCACTGCTGTGATAGTAATATTTTTAATTTTATATTCTCTAGCTGTAATTGACGCAAGCCAAAAACAACAACCCTTCTAAGAAAAAGGTGTATGGAAAAAAGTTTCATTTTTGAGATTTCACTTAAGCAAATCATAAAAGAACGCATAAAAAGCTTCGCTTCAAAAATGTTATGAGCTTTTGTATAATAACGGTTCTTTTTTCTACTCTTTTATCAAAATTAACATTTTTTGCAGTCGCATATCCATAAATCCAGTAGTTCTTTGCAGATAATGGAAGCGTTTCAAAGCTAATTTCTGTTTTGGAATATTAACTTGGAATATTAACTATTATGTATCACCTTATCAGATCGGACCTTATCAGTGTGGTTTCAGACCTGGAAAGTCCACCATCGACCAGATTTTCACGCTAAGACAAATCTTGGAGAAGACTCAAGAAAAACAAGTCCACACCGTCGACTTTGTCGACTACAAAGTCGCTTTCGACAGCCCAATAAGGAAGCACCTGTACTCCACCATGTCTGAATTTGGTATTCCTGCAAAACTAATACGACTTTGCAGGATGACACTGAGCAACACCAGCAGCGCTGTTAAAATCGGGAAGGACCTCTCGCCACCATTTGTTACCAAACGAGGTTTCAGATAAGGTGATTCCTTATCGTGCGACTTTTTCAACCTAATGATGGAAAAGAGCATCCGAGCTACTGATCTGAGACGTTTGGGCACAATATTCTAAAAAAGTGCTATGCTGCTTGCGTATGCTGATGACATCGATATCATTGGCCATAATACGCTCGAAGTCAGTGCAGCATTTGCAGCATTTGCAGTGCAGAAGTCAGTGTAGCATTTTCCAGATTAGAAAGAGAGTCAAGTCGACTGGGTCTGGCAGTGAATGCCGATAAGACGAAATACTTGGTGTCAACAAACAAACAGTCCCTGCGTCTTGGAACCCACGTTACCGTTGACAATACCTCCTTCGAGGTTGTGAAGGACTTCGTTTATCTGGGATCCAGCATAAATTCAATCAACGACATCAGCATTGAGATCAAACGAAGAATAACTCTTGCCAACAGGTGTTACTTGGGGCTCAGTAGGCAATTGAGAAGCCCTCTCTCGACGAACGAAAATCCCGTCCTACTTTATGCATCACAAACCTGGACGATGTGTAGTTCAGATGAAAAGACTTTAGGAGCATTCGAGAGAAAGATTCTTCGTAAGATCTACGGACCAATCTGCGTCAATGGCGAGTACCGAATACGAAGGAATGTTGAACTGTATGAGCTGTATGCTGACATCGACATAGTCAAGCGCATTAAAATCGAGCCGCTTCGCTGGCTTGGTCATGTTCAAAGCATGAAAGACGATGCTCCAGTGAAGAAAACATTCGATTCGGTACCCAGCGGCGGTCAACGCAGAAGAGGACGGCTGCATCTTCGTTGGAAAGACCAAGTAGAGGACAACCTAACGAAGCTTGGAATTTCCAACTGGCGCCAGCAAGCGAAAGACATAAATGGCTGCCTCAAATTTTGAAATGAGGCCAAGACCGACATACGGTTGTAACGCCAATTAAGCAAGTAAGTAAGTAAACTGAAATATTTCATCAATTAAATTTATTCCATGATATGAGCTGCTCAGAGCACAAGTGGCGTAAGTCCATTTTAGGTAGTTTTGAGAAAATCGAACACTTAAAAAAATTCTTTTGAATAATTTCAAGTGTGCAGAACTCAGTTTTGCTTATAAGCTAGGTCAAGAGCATAAATGAAGCTATTCATATCGTAAAAAATAAACTAAATAATACCCAAAAATTGTACAGAATATTGCATATTAGAAAAAAAATTTGGACTTTCGCCACTGGTTCACTGAAATTTTTTTATATTTATCATTTCCGCTGTAGGAATCTAATGGGAGATATTTTTTAAGAATGTTTTTATGAGAAATGACAGTATTTTTACCTTGAAGTTGGACAAAACTACCCTTTAGCGATTATATTCATTATTAACCCTGGATTACTAACCTATAAAAACAGCCATAAATGAAAATCACAATTATAAGACTTTAAGTGCACACATGTAAAAAATGTTTAAATTCGAAATTAGTTCAACCTTTTTCTTTAGTAGTTATAAACAGTTTTTTATTAGTTTCATTTAGTAATTCTAAGTTCATAATAATTTTAATTAAGTGCTACTGGGTGTAATCTACCCAAATTAGTAATGGGGGCTTAAGGGAGATAAAAAATGAATGGACTTACGCCACTTTTCCTCTGAAAATTTTTTATAATTTCTCGTTTTCGCTTTAAAAAGGTAATGGAAAATATTTTTAAGAATTTTTTGATGAGGAATGGCAGCATTTTTACCTAGAAAATGGACAAAACCACATCTTAGCAACTATCTCCATTATTAAGGGAGATATAAAATGAATGGACTTATGCCACTTGTTCTCTGAAAATTTTTTATAATTTGTCATTTCCGCTTTAAAAATTAAATGTAAAATATCAAAAAGACAATTAGGTCTTGTTGTGAATTAGGTCAACGATGAAAACTTATATTTGTAAAGATTTTTGATTAAATTTTTTAATATATTAATAAATATTACATATTATTACATTCCTACTAAATAAAAACAACTGTGTTTTATTTGAACTGTGAAACTTTTATAAGAATAAATGCACTCTGGCCTCCTCAATTATTCAGAAAATCACAAACGGATGTTTAATCGTTCTTGTGAAACAAAATTCAGTCAATCCTTACCAAAAAATTCTTAAAAAAATATTTCCCATTAGACTTTTACAGCGGAAAGGAGTAGTTAGAAAAAGTGTTCAGAGGACAAGTGAAGTAAGTCCATTCATTTTATAGCTCCTTTAATAATGAAGATAATCGCTAAGGGGTCAATTTGTCTAACTTCTAGGTGAATATACTGCCATTTCTCATCAAAAAATTCTTTAAACTATATTCCATTTTGCATAATTTTTGGGTATTAGTTTGTTTATTTTTTACGATATGAATAGCTCCATTTATGCTTTTGACCTAGCTTATAAGAAAAACTTAGTTATTTTTACTTGGAATTTATTATAAGAATTTTTCTAAACGTTCGATTTTCTCAAAACTACCAAAAATGGACTTACGCCACATGTGCTCTGAAAAAATAATGTAATTTGTCAGAGCAATAACAAAGTATTGCATTTTGTTCAGAGATTACGTAAGCTAGGAATTTCTAGCCCGTACTCATAAATAGGTTAAATTTTCCTCTTCACTTCTACGTACTTAACTCAATTTCCCTAAAAAATGGACTTACGCCACTTGTGCTCTGAACAGCTCATATCATTGCATTAGCCAACCGCATTAAAATAATACTCGGATTGCAATTTGTGGATAAGGTTTGTGTATTTAATATAAACATCACTAAGTTTTAAGTGTTTAGCATCAAAACAAGTAATTGTCAGCATGAATAATATAACCGTGTATATCAGCCATTTTCATAAATAAAGCACTTATAATATTTATATTTGTTTTTTATTTATTGTTTATAGAAGAACCTCATCAAATTTCACACGAAATTGTCTGTCACTTGTTGCAATTTCATATATTCCCTTTTGCTTGTATATCTTTTTCATCACGGACCACTATTTACTCGCTTATCAGTTACAGAAACACTAGTTTTCGCAGAAGTGAGTATTTTGGAATGAAACACTGTGACGTCAGAAGAAGTGACTACTTGTCGAACTAGTTACAGAACCGAGCTGCAGATCTTTTACTTCATTGCAAAAGTATTTGCTGAACAAATACAATTTAACTTTTTCGCTATTTCTTTCCTTCTTCAGTCCGCTTTTCTTTGTTTTTTTTTTAATTAATGCTAGATTCTCTTTTTATTCTTCTCTCTTAATATTATTTTTGCAGAGTTTCCATTTCTGGTTCGTCTGTTAAATCGCAGGATTTTCTTTTGCGCTATTTCCGGTTTGTACGTTTTTTTGGAACTTCATAGAAAGGCCTTATTTTTTAAGGTGAAAAAGTAGGTGTGCTGACTAATGGACTTTCAGTATATTCGATAAAGTATTCGTTCACATTGATTGTTTCCATGCCGCTCATATTTTTTTCCGGAGCAAATTGCGAATGTTCAGAATTTTCGAGCTCAAGCGAAATAAGAAACATTTTCAGCCATACTCGCATTTCCTTCGTTTTCTCTTTCAACAGGGTTAGGATAATCCGTGACATAATTTATTTTATTTATTTATTAAAAAAAATAAATTTATAAATTTATTTAGTACAAATAAGACTTCTCTTTTTTAAGTTGCACAAACATTAAACTAACATTGCAAAAGGTGTGATAAATACAATGATGATTTTAGAATTAAGGTTAAAGTATAATTAGAAAGATAAAGAGAAAGTTTGAAGAATATGCAGTATGCAGTAAAAAAGGAAATAGTTATTGAGATCTAGTAAAGTGTTGGAAAAGTTTATGTTTGAAAGTGTTTGCGTTATCAAGCCATTTTTAATTGGTTGGAAGCGTGTTCCACAAATTTCAGCATGAATAAAAAAATTTCGGGAAGTGGTTAGATATTTATGTGATGGTACGATGAGTTGCGCAGTTTTTTGCGTCTTTGCGAATCTTATTATTGCAAATATATCATTTGGTTCCTTAGTTTTAACAACGAGTATATATCTATAAGAGTTTTCACTCGTCGCTCGTTATTTTTTGCTCGCTAATATTAGCCATCCATCGACAGAACAGGCTATTTTGATGGGACATTTATTTTATACCCCTTCAAAAGTGCGATTTTGTTTACATTTAGTTTTCTATATTTTGATCATTTTGGCTGCGTGCACAAGGGAGCAAAAATATCGGTATATTTTTAACTCCTTGCCTGTTTCTTCCTATTTGAATATCTGAAGAAATATTGCAAATTTTATGAAAGAAATAAAATTTTACAGCTTCTTATTTGCATGTGCATGGTTGCCGAATTTATTTTGTTTCCAGCTGGACATTTTTGTTGTAATTTTGTTGTAGCTATATTTTGGTTGTTGCTGCAGAGAAGGATTTTAGGTATTTCATTAG
Source organism: Dichetophora obliterata (assembly GCA_963920525.1). Classification (NCBI taxonomy): domain Eukaryota; kingdom Metazoa; phylum Arthropoda; class Insecta; order Diptera; family Sciomyzidae; genus Dichetophora; species Dichetophora obliterata. The sequence goes on from OY986440.1 coordinate 3,117,528, forward strand.
CTGAATAGAAATACAAAATTCTGATTCGGCTAATGAAATAATTATTGGATAATAAAAAAATTTAGCAATAAAAAAGAATTGGTTTAGCAGTATTTTACAAATTTAAAGTAATATTTTGGGTGCTACTTTGGATACACAAGCATAATCTTTAGATACTTCATTAGCCGAATAGATAGACGGAATTCTGATTCGGCTTATGAAATAATTATTGCTTAGTCAGGACTTGAAAAAATGTTTATTAATGGGACAAAGAAATGCATTTTGAAAAGGTTTTCTCTGATTTATTTAGAATATAAAAGAAAATACATACAAATAAAACCAAATTGATTTCAAAGTATTTGCGCTGTAGTTGGGTTCTCCGGCCTTATTTTCAAGGTTTATTTCGGAAATTTTTGTCTGTATATATAAAAGAAAGTGACGTTAGTTACTACGCTTATAACTGGAGAACGCCTGGACCGATTTCGGTGATTAGTACCAATTCGGACAGGTCCAAACAAGGAGAATACTAAAGAAAATTGTGGAAAATTTCCCGGAAAAAAAATTTATGAAGAAAATTAATTTTCACATACATTTTGTATGGAGCGATTTTACAACGCCATCTTAACTCAAGAACCCATAAAAACGAACATGATTTTAAATCCTGTATTGCCAGTAGATGGCGTTGTGTGCATCAACTTTTGACTTTGCATTTGAAATTCATAATTCATCTATAGTAATAAAACTCATTTTCTGTTTGTTTGTTTGTTTGGCCTTTATACAAATCTAAACGGCTCAACGGATTTCGCTCAAACTAGGTACACATATTAAGTTTATCCCAACTTAAAATGTTACATACTTAGTTTTTGCCACGCCCCCTCCGAAATTTTTCAACTAACGGTAATTTTTTATTATAAAATTTTTTACCATCGGAGATTTTTGTGTATTTAATTTTAAAATTTTTTGTTATTTTGACATCAAAAAAACTCACATATCTACAAAATTGGAGAAATTTTTAGTACAACGACTTTTTCATAAAACATCGTTACCTAAGAATGAGAAAAAAACGACATGAAAATCAAAGTTTGGTCTTTCGATGCAAATATGTCCGCTGTCCATTAATATATTTCATTCAAATTTTTTTTGTTCAAAAGTTCAATAAAATCACTTCACAAAAATAGGTTGAACTGTACCATTAAGTCAGTGTATATATGTTTTATGATTATGTCAAGAAAGGTCCAAAATATTGACTTTTTACTCAAAAAATGACTCAAAAATTGTTGTTGTAAAAATGAAATCAATTAAAAATTGCACATCTGGCTACTTTTCATATGACATAGCATTTATTTGCAAAAATTCTTCCAGCTAAGCGCAAAAATTATTTTACTGTTTTTGTCATCAAAACAACAAGGGTAACCTTTGATTTTTTTCGCGAAATTTTTTTTTCCAAAATGTTGTTTTTATATTTTTTTTACAAAAAAGTCAAGTCTCAAAAATAATTTATGTGTAAAAATTACCCCAATATCTCTTTGCAATCAAAAGTTATGGCTAAAAATCTATATTTTCATACCAGTCTTTTAATAAAATTGAGTTTTGTTTTAAAATTCTCTATAAAATTTGAGCGTCCTCATTTATCTTTAAGAATGAAGTTGTGTGTCTAGAGTAATTATAAACATTTTGGTTTATATAAAATATTCCTTATCTACTTACTTTTGCAAATTTTCTACTTACAAATTTTTCGGTTCAATTGAAAATATTATAAGTTAGAAATAAGTACTGCATTACCGACACGATTCCAATATTTAAGAAAAGTCGGTAGCTGTTACTCAATTTAGTTCTTTTCGCACACAGCGTAAACTTGCAGCAAATAACATACTGGCACTTCTTGCACTGTTCTTGCAGATTTTTCAGCTGGATTTATGTCGATCAACTGTTAACGTCGATAATATTGTTACAGGTTGCTGTATAAACTATAACAAAAATTAAAAAGCGACTGTTTTCTTAACTTACACCTTTTTGCATTACAATTCACATTAAAAAACGACTATACAATTTTTCGTATAAAATAGGAATTCAGAAGATTTCAGAAATTGCATCAACTATCAGACTCAACTTATATTAATTTTTAATTAAGAGACAATCCAATTGTTATTTTCCAACTGTAAAAACTACTAAAAAATTTTAGGAAGATTTTTATAAATATGATTTTCATTAGCGAAGTGCAAGTAACATGCTTACCAGTAACCAGTAAATTCAGTTCGAAACTAAAAAACAGTTTTTGATTGTGAAAAAACAGTGATAAAATTATTTCTTCGTTAGAAAAGCTTGGTAAATTTTTTAACTAATATTTTTATAGTGGTCTCAAATTCTTAAATTCAATTCAACACGTTTTTACAAAATTCCAAAATTTACAAAAACATTTAATCGAAAAGTGTATATTAAAATGTTTATATAAATGACTCTCGAGTAACACTGGGTATATCAGCTAGTTTATAATAAAATACAATAATTGAAATTTTTTTCATGATATTTTATAATATTTTTTAAAATTATTTTACGTCCAAAGTGGACACCTAAAAGAAAGTTGTATTGCTAGCACAACAAATTTTCTCAAAGGAACGGCAAGGAAAACGACTCGTAGAGGGCACTATCGTTGCAGTCAAAATTAAATTCAAACAAGCAATCATGATACAGTAACTATTAGGTATCATGAGAACGTGTATCGTTCAAAACTGTTGTGAACTGTTATGGTAACGGTACCTTAGTGAACGATGTTTTTCTCTGAATGTGTTTTACTCTAAACGTCAGAAAAATTGTAAATTATTTAATTTAATTAATAATATTATGCAATTATATGCAATTATATAAATAACTTAAGTGCAATTGTTGGCTCCGCCGAATGCGTCCAATGTGTGTGACACACGCGGTTTGTTTTGTTTAACATTCGATGGTCGCAGCTCGTAAGAAAATAGGTAGCTGTCATGGCTACCTAATAGTCATTGTATCAAACAAACAAATAATTCAAAAAATGAAATGACAGCTCATAAAAATATACAGGTGCGGTACTTGTATTTCAAATTTTTTAAAGGCTATATCAGAATTTTATATGGATAGCAAAAATAATCCTATTTGTTATAGGATTATTATTTTTGTTTTTGTTTTACATGTAAACAAAATAATCTGGATTAATTTGAAGCGAACGGAACGCAGCTATTTTTCTGCGAGTTGTCATTCTGGCAGGTAGTAGATTTAAATATTATGATTAAAAATGAAAAAATGGCGAACTTCTAAGCAGACATTTACAAATATCAGGTTTTTTTTTTCATCAGGGTAAAAAACACGAAAAAAAAATTAAGAATTAAGAACTCTACTATCTGCTAGAGCCATTGACTGTAGAAATATGAATTGAAAATTCAGCCCAATCGGCTTGATAGATTTTTTTAAACACCCTGGTCAAAAAAGTCAAAAAATCCATAAATCCAGTAGTTTTTGCAGATAATGGAAGCGTTTCAAAGCTAATTTCTGTTTTGGAATATTAAATTGGAATATTAACTATTATGTATCACCTTATCAGATCGGACCTTATCAGTGTGGTTTCAGACCTGGAAAGTCCACCATCGACCAGATTTTTTCGCTAAGACAAATCTTGGAGAAGACTCAAGAAAAACAAGTCCACACCCACCATCTTTTTGTCGACTTCAAAGTCCCTTTCGACAGCCCAATAAGGAAGCACCTGTACTCCACCATGTCTGAATTTGGTATTACTGCAAAACTAATACGACTTTGCAGGATGACACTGAGCAGCACCAGCAGCGCAGTTAAAATCGGGAAGGACCTCTTGCCACCATTTGTTACCAAACGAGGTTTCAGATAAGGTGATTCCTTATCGTGCGACTTTTTCAACCTAATGATTTAAAAGAGCATCCGAGCTACTAATCTGAGAGTGCTATCTCAATATTCTACAAGAGTGCTATGTTGCTTGCGTATGCTGATGACATCGATATCATTGGCCATAATACGCTCGAAGTCAGTGCAGCATTTGCAGTGCAGAAGTCAGTGTAGCATTTTCCAGATTAGAAAGAGAGTCAAGTCGACTGGGTCTGGCAGTGAATGCAGATAAGACGAAATACTTGGTGTCAACAAACTAACAGTCCCTGCGTCTTGGAACCCACGTTACCGTTGACAATACCTCCTTCGAGGTTGTGAAGGACTTCGTTTATCTGGGATTCAGCATAAATTCAACCAACGACATCAGCATTGAGATCAAACGAAGAATAACTCTTGCCAACAGGTGTTACTTTGGGCTCAGTAGGCAATTGAGAAGCCCTCTCTCGACGAACGAAAATCACGGTCTATAAAGCGCTCATCATGCCCGTCCTACTTTATGCATCACAAACCTGGACGATGAGTAGTTCAGATGAAAAGACTTTAGGAGCATTCGAGAGAAAGATTCTTCGTAAGATCTACGGACCAATCTGCGTCAATGGCGAGTACCGAATACGATGGAATGATGAACTGTATGAGCTGTATGCTGACATCGCATAGTCAATCGCATTAAAATCGAGCTGCTTCGCTGGCTTGGTCATGTTCAAAGCATGAAAGCAAAGAGTAGTAAAGAGTTGTCAGTTCTGCACAGTTGCGTTTGTGCAGACATTTATAATCAGTGAGGATTGAGCGAAAGTGGATGTGAAGGAAAATAAAATTGAAATTTTTCGGCTGACTTTGCTCAGCTCTGCTTAGCTGACGTAGCTTTGTGGTTGCGACGCTTAGCGATGTATGAGCTGTATGAGTGCGAAGAAATAGAAAATAGAGAGCGCGTGATGAAGCGAAAAGAAAATAGTTTGCTATTGTTTCTTTTCGCTTTGGTATGACTTTTTTTGTTTCCTATAAGAATCTTGCACTCATATGAATATTTACATTTTTAAGCTAGATTGGATTTGGTAAATTGAATGAATTTACCAATTTCAATCTTTTTAAATGATGAGTACATTTTTATGCCCCCCTTAACCTATAAATTTATTTTAATTCTTGCAGGTAAAAATTTTTTTCATTTTAAGCTACATTTTTTTCCAATTTCCAGGTACTATGAATTCAGCAAATTTTTTCATTTGAAGCTAAATTTTTACCAATTTCCAGGTACTATGAATTTATGAAATTTTTTAATTTAAAGCAAAATTTTTTAACTAGATTGGATTTGGTAAATTAATTGAATTTACCAATTGCCAGCTATTTAAATTATGATAATATTTTTATATGACCTTAACCTATAAATTTCCTTTAGTTCTTGCAGGTACAATGTATTTAAGAAATTTTTTAATTTAAAGCTAAATTTTTTAGCTACATTGAATTTGGTAAATTAAATGAATTTACCTATTTCCCTCTTTTCAAATTATTATAAATTGATTTAAATGATTTTTAAGCTACATAGTATATACACATATATGAGATGTATATACTTTCTTTATGTAAAAATATATATACAAATTTCTGTCAATTGTTGCAGGTATTTAGAATATTTTTTCATTTTAAATAAACTCAGAATGTTTTAATAAATTAATCAATTAATAAAGAAAGCAACAAATTCATCTTTTATTCATTTTAAAGCAAAATAATGTCTTACATACATATGAATTTATTTTGCAGTTTTGGTTTTGAATTGTTGGTGTTTTAAAACTTACTTCATTTTATTCTTCTAATTCAATAAAAAATTAAAAAATTTTTAAACTTGCTCTTATTATTTAATATAATACGGTGCTTATTATATAATATACTATCTTAAAACCTACAATGAAATCTTATTGCATAATGTCATAATTTAAAACTAAATGAAAATCTTTTTACAGAATGTAATAACTTAAAACTAAATTGAAAACTTATTACATAATATAATAAATTATCAGCTAAGGCAAACACTTTGAATGGATTTAACTAACCTAAGTAATACAATAAAGTAAATATTTACAACTTAAAACTAGAAAAGTATAAGTATTAAATGTACTTCCAATATTTACAGTATTTACATATTTACAGATATGTAAATTACATAAAGTAATTTAATAAACGGTTATTGCAACCACAAAAATTTATGTACAATATTTACATTATAAAATGTAATTTTTACAATATTTACAGTAAATATTTACACAAATGTAATTACAATATTTACAGTATATACAAAAAGCTTTTGTTGGTCCGGGAAAAAAAGACAAGTAAAAATTTGTTGTGTTTGAAAGAAGGAAAGAATTTAATAACCTGAAATAGTAGATAGAAAATTTTGAAAATTGTAAATGAGTTTACCGAGCCCAAAGTTGAAAACGGTCATTTTTATAAAAGAAAAAATAAGTTTGTAAGCGATGCCATAAGAAAGATTTCGAAATATTATGATCGAATCAGCCATTTTCTAACAAACAGAGCATTCGTTTTTAATGTATGTAACAACGCGGCAAACTGGTAATTTTTTTCCTTGCGGAGTTCTTAAATTAGGCAGGACCCCTATTATGTCTTTTTTTATTAGAGGTCGTCTTTTGGGAAGTTTGTTAGTATGATTGTCATTGTGTTTTAGTGTTACAACATTGAGCCCTTCATTGAATGTTTGACATCCGCTAGGTTCGCCTGTCCGAATGTCCGTCCGCCAGGGACTCCGATATTCGTCCGAATGTCCGTCCGCTCATCCGAAGCAGCCTCCCGAATACCGCCAACTAATCCCATTTCAGTCTAGTTGCATGTATTTTGGAATGAACGGACGTATGACTGAATGTTTGTATGGTAGTATGTTTGAGTAAAGTATTCCTAATACTTTTAAAAAGTCAAAATTTTTTCCAAATTAAACTTCGCGGTGCCTTTAGACTTTCTCACCTTCACCTTTTCCACATTCAAAATTGACCTCAAACTCCTTAGGTTTTTTTCTTGGAGTTTCGATTCTTTTTTGAAACTACCACTTTTCCAAAAGTTCTTCTAATGCTCCAATTAGCCCCGCATGGCATAGCATTGCATTGCTTAGCAAGTATCACTTACATCTCTAACTACTTATCGCTCGTTTTCTTCAATAACGTTATAATCCGAAAAACACTTATTCGACTTTGTGATTACATCAATTTAATAAATTTTTATTTTACTTATATTGTAAAATATATGTAAATGTATATACAATTTAAGTATTGTAAATACATTTCTGTAAATATTTACTGTAAATATTGTATATACTTCTTTTTATAATGTAAATATTGTAAATATTTTACTTATATTGTAAATGTATTTTACAATTTAAATATTGTAAATACATTTCTGTAAATATTTACTGTAAATATTGTATATACTTAATTTCATAGTAAATATTGTAATTCCTTTAATTTCTGCTTAAGACTTAAAATTCTTGTACTGAAAAATAATTTCTTTTTAATTGTGACGTTATTGAAAAAAACGAGAGATATGTTAACGTAGAAGTTCTATTTCATTTTGTCACAAATATATATTTTTGCATATTTTGAAACATTAATAAAATGCCAAAAAATGTGTCTGGTAAACGCCCCTATTGGGGTCAGCTGTGTATTTTCTCAGTTGTGTACTAATGAAATATAATATTCAGCTTAAATCATGATTAGTACGGATTTTTCATAATACTCAGTATTTTTGAAAGTTTCGAGCATTAAATTTTGTTATTGGTAAAATGACTACGTTTTGCATAACCATGATTTTTTTGCCGTATACTAGCCGCTTATATAACTTGCATTCGCTGCTGTACCATGCGAGGCTAATTCGATCATAATATTTCGAAATCTTTCTTATGGCATCGCTTACAAACTTATTTTTTCTTTTATAAAAATGACAGTTTTCAACTTTGGGCTCGGTAGACTCATTTATAATTTTCAAAATTTTCTATCTACTATTTCAGGTTATTAAATTCTTTCCTTCTTTGAAACACAACAAATTCTTACTTGTCTTTTTTTCCCGGACCAACAAAAGCTTTTTGTATATACTGTAAATATTGTAATTACATTTGTGTAAATATTTACTGTAAATATTGTAAAAATTACATTTTATAGTGTAAATATTGTACATAAATTTTTGTGGTTGCAATAACCGTTTATTAAATTACTTTATGTAATTTACATATCTGTAAATATGTAAATACTGTAAATATTGGAAGTACATTTAATTCTTTTACTTTTCTAGTTTTATATAATATTTACTTTATTGTATTACTTAGATTAGTTAAATCCATTCAAAGTGTTTGCCTTAGTTGATAATTTATTACATTATGTAATAAGTTTTCAATTTAGTTTTAAGTTATTACATTCTGTAATAAGATTTTCATTTAGTTTTAAATTATGACATTATGCAATAAGATTTCAATGTAGGTTTTAAGATAGTATATTATATAATAAGCACCGTATTATATTAAATAATAAGAGCAAGTTTAAAAATTTTTTAATTTTTTATAGAATTAGAAGAATAAAATGAAGTAAGTTTTAAAACACCAACAATTCAAAACCAAAACTGCAAAATAAGTTCATATGTATGTAAGACATTATTTTGCTTTAAAATGAATAAAAGATGAATTTGTTGCTTTCTTTATTAATTGATTAATTTATTAAAAAATCTATAAATAAATTCATAATTCATAAAAAGATGAATTTATTGCTTCCTTTATTAATTGATTTATTTTATTAATTTATTAAAAAATCTGTTTGCTAAAAATAAAAACCTTTTAAATACCTTCAGCAAATAGATTTTATACAAAATTTTAATAAAATTTCAAAATACAAAAACAAAACAAGGAACTTTATGTCACCATAACAATTACTGTTTAAAGAAGGTAATTAAAATGAAAAAAAAATATCTTTAAATATTAATACCATTTTTGGATTATTAAACAAACACAATTAGTTTTATATTATGGATTTGAAAACACAACAAAATACTTTCATAAATTTTAATGTTTCAAACTTTTAGATGGTATTTAATATTTTAAACACTTTCGTAAACATTCTGAGTTTGTTTAAAATGAAAAAATTTTTTAAATACCTGCAACAATTGACAGAAATTTGTATATATATTTTACATAAAGAAAGTATATACATCTCATATATGTGTATTTACTATGTAGCTTAAAAATCATTTAAATCAATTTATAATAATTTGAAAAGTGGGAAATAGGTAAATTCATTTAATTTACCAAATGCAATGTAGCTAAAAAATTTTGCTTTAAATTAAAAAAAATTCATAAATTCATAGTACCTGGAAATTGGTAAAAATTTAGCTTCAAATGAAAAAATTTGCTGAATTCATAGTACCTGGAAATTAGTAAAAAATGTAGCTTAAAATTAAAAAATTTCTTACCTGCAAGAATTAAAATAAATTTATAGGTAAAGGGGGCCATAAAAATGTTCCAATCACTTAAAAAGATTGAAATTGGTAAATTCATTCAATTTACCAAATCCAATCTAGCTAAAAAATGTAAATATTCATATGAGTGCAAGATTCTTATAGGAAACAAAAAAAGTCACCAATACGAAAAGAAACAATAGCAGACTATTTTCTTTTCCATTGGTGTCGGAAGGGGGCAAAGGGGGCAGTTGCCCCCACTTTTTTAGCTAGACAAACAATTTAAAAAGATAACTTCAAAAGTTATTCAAAATATCAGTTTTTTTTACAACGATAATATTTTTGTATTATATATTTTCCTCTTCTTTCTTTCTTCTTCATAAGCATGCTTGCGGATAACCATTTTCTTTCTCTGTGTTTGTAAATAGATAGAACAAAATGTAGAGTTTCTACTGCAAACCCACCACTTCAGTTTAAAAGCACCCTTAAGTATGTAGCTTATTACTGTAATATTGTAATCGAAGCCTTCAACGGAAAAGTGCCTTCTGAACAAAATCTAAAAACAAAACTAGATCTTTATGCAAATGACTTTGATGGGAGCGATCTCCACGCGCAACTTAAAATGCTGAAGCAATTGCCTGGCCAAACACCTTCAAATTGTAGTGGCATTGTATCCCAATTTGCAAAAAATTACTGTAAAATACTGTAAAAAATAAAGATACTGTAAAAAACTATTAAATTAAGTTGAAAAACTTATTGCTTTGCTTTTGACTGTGCCTGCATCAGCAGCTTCATCTGAGCGTTTGTTTAGTGCACTAAGACGACTTAAAACGTATCTTCGAGCAAATATGACATAGAAACGACTCACTCATGCGGCACTTATACACATTCACAAAGATAAAACCGAAGAATTGAATTCGATGGAGGTGGTGAAAGATTTTGTTTCTTGCAAGGACAGAAAGAAACATTTTGGAATAATTTAAATTGATATAACTTTTTGTACCTTATTGCATTTAAACCATGCAAAGATATGCCTAGTCTTGCTTTATAAAAGCAACCATTATTTCTTATATTTTCATATTACCATATGAAAGATCCTTTAAAGATTGATCTCTAATATTGAAATTGGAAGAACTTTTAAAAATAAAGAAATTTTAATATTTTTTTATATATTTTTTTTTATTTTAAACTAAAATAAAAAATTCGTTTATTCACATTCATGTTTCTTTGAAGAAATTTTGGTGAACTTTTTTTGCACCACCATTTGTACTTCCCCCCATTTTTACTGCCCCCATTTGTACTTCCCCCCATTTGTACTGCCCCCCAGATGAAATTCGCTTCCGACGCACTTGTTCTTTTCGCTTCATCACACGCTTTCTATTTTCCATTTCTTCGCACTCATACAGCTCATACATCGCTAAGCGTCGCAACCACAAAGCTACGTCAGCTAAGCAGAGCTGAGCAAAGTCAGCCGAAAAATTTCAATTTTATTTTCCTTCACATCCACTTTCGCTCAATCCTCACTGATTACAAATGTCTGCACAAACTCAACTGTGCAGAACTGACCACTCTTTACTACTCTTTGATTAAAGACGATGCTCCAGTGCATGATAGAATGAGTTGAAGGTAGTATTAATCGAGCTGAAACAGCTGTTCAGCGTGGGCATATATTGTCAAAATGAGGTGATGACATTTAACGATGTTGTTTTTCTTAATTAAAAAAGGGATTTTTCTTAAAAGGGAAATAATAATTTTTAAAACGGCACAATTTTCGGAACATTTAACCTATAGCAAAAATGGTATTTTTTATTTTTATTTTTTCAAAATGTGTATTTGGAGCTAAAAAAGGTAGTAGTGAAAAAATTAAGGGCTGCTCTCAAGTCTTTCAAAAAATTATATGGGACCAAAGTTATTGTAGAAAAAATTACCTTAACAACATGTGATTTTTTTAAATTTTCCAACAAAAGTAATATTTATGGGTATCAAAAGAAAGGCAAGTATCTATTCAACGAAGTATAAATCTTGAAAATTCATGCAAATCTCTTGAAGATATAGCTCTTTTTGGACTAAGAAAATTTTACGTTTGAAGATGTTTTTGTGATAAAAAATTGTTGTCCTTGAAATAATCCCAAATTGATGTAAAATCGAAGTTTTTACAATAAATAAGTTTAGTGTATAAATAGCATTGTGGACATAATGAGAACAATATGACGCCAAAATGCTTGCTTTAAAAACAAAAAAAAAACCCTTGTTATTTTTGTTTCGGTGTACATCACTTGTTTTTGACATCTTATGCCCACAGCTTGGCAGCGCAGTCGCTATTAATAATACCTGGTCATTGTATCATGCTCTAGTGAAGAAAACATTCGATTCGGTACCCGGCGGCGGTCAACGCAGAAGAGGACGACCGCATCTTCGTTGGAAAGACCAAGTAGAGGACAACCTGACGAAGCTTGGAATTTCCAACTGGCGCCAGCAAGCGAAAGACAGAAATGGCCGACATACGGTTGCAGCGCCAACTAAGTAAGTAATAAGGAGTCCAATCCCGGAAGCTTTTCTCGATCCCGGGATTATCGGGATTGAAAATCTCAATCCCGGGATTAGTTCGGGATTGAAAATTTTAAGAAGTAAATAATTCAAAACATTTTTAATACAATTTTTTGTTATTTCTTACTTGAAACTAAAAAATGTAAATTAATTCAAGCATAAAGTGACAAAAACAAAACAAAACAAAATACATTAAAGATATTTACAATTGCTTTGTTTTCAGTGTAGTTGTAAAAACCCCGTGGTATTGTACCACATTTTACCAAGCGGTTTTTATATTTTTTCTTGTTTTACATGAAATCTCTAAAAACCAAAAGTGTGGTCATTTTAAGTACCCCAATGATATGTTTAACGAGTGTGGTTTTTAAAGTTCCATACACAACTGATAAACTTTTTCAGTTGTGAATACTCTTATTGTTAATAAACACAAAAAACTTAAATAGTATTAATGACTAGCACATTGTATTAATTTAACCCTTTCAGTGGATTTTCCCAATATATTGGACACTTCAGGCAGTAACTTTTATATGTATATATTTTGCAAAGCTTTTTCTAAAATCAAATCGTTTGGTTCAATGAAAAAAAGATGAACCAACATGGTAAAAATAAATTTAGAGATATATTTGACATCAAAATCAGCTGGATTTTTGTTTTTGTGGCGAAGAAAAGTAAAAACAATTGGTTTAGCTTTTTTTATAAGAAAAAATCAACCGGACGAAGATCAAATTTATGTTTTTTCATCTTTTTGTGACTTTAATGATAGGAATATTAAGAGGGTTTAAAAAACAAAGACCTAAGGGTTCAGAATTTTTTCTTTGTACAAGCTTGTAAAACGTAAGTAGCGCAGGTTAAAATGAAAGGTATGTTTTTTTGTAGGCGACCGTAGCCTAGAGTGCGTCGCCCCTAAGCTTAAGAACCGCGGTGCCCGGGTTCAATTCCAGCTCAGACAGAAAGTTTTTACAATTGAATTAACTTTTCTGTTCGATCGTCACCTCTCTGCAGACAATGGCAAACCTCAGAGAGTAAAAATTGCCATGTTAAGTTTCTTGAGAACATAAGCCGTTCGGAGTCGGCATAAAACACGTAGGTCCAGTTCTCGGCCACTTGTGATCAAACATTTATTAACACGCACAACACGATTGATCAATAGAAGCTAGGTCAAAGTCCTTCCAAGGGCTGAAATGGCAAGTTTATATATTATTTTATTTTTATATGTTTTTTCTTCTTTTAAGTATCTAAATGATAGGAATATTACCTCAAAAATATTCTTTTTTTCTTAGTTTAGCCGAGCCATTGAAAGAGTTACAGAACAAAAAATATAAAAACAAATACAGAAGAGTTTAAGGTATTACTATATAAATGTTACACTTTTTTTTTGTACACCGTCTTCATGTGTTTTGTGTTTAAGGCAAATTAGGGTTGGAAAAGACTTTTCAAATTAAATTTTTGTTTAATGTTTTAATTATTTTTAAAGTAATACATTAAGCAGATCAACGCGTTTTATTTTTTTTATTGGAGAGTTTTGTTCAAATATTATTACAAATATAAATATGAGAAGCACCGTTCTGATTCTATGCTAGTTTGATAAATAGTTGTTTATTAGTCGTAACTATTTATAAGTTTTGATCACGATTTCCTTCACCATAAAAAAAAATTTATTTCCTAGGTCAAAATATCTGACATTTTTTAAATACATAGCAGACTTCCCGATGTTGCATATTCTTCTAAAACTTTGTAAAGTCTTTGCTCCAGTGATTCACACTCATCGTCCGAACAATATTTTCCAGCCTCAATAAAAGTTTTTTCTAATTCTATATTCATATCTTATTCACTTAAATGAAATGTTTGCATTTACACGAATATTTGTGATAGAAATTTTTATTTAAAAATCCCGGGATCCAGCAAAGACAATCCCGGGATTTAAAGGGGCTTAAATCGTCCGGGATTGACTTCCCTAGTAAGTAAGTAGTATTCTGTATCACGAAGCTGTACGCCAACGAAAAGTTCTCGCAACACGAGAAGCAATACTTTTTCTATACGAAATTCTATTGCTTCTCGTGTCTTGCTTGTCGTTGGGGTGCATTTTCGTTATTCAGAATAAAGCAGTAAGAATCGTGTGTGCGTGTGTATTATTTTAATACGCCACGTGCAATCAGATGAACAAGTACTGATGGGGAGGAAAGATAACTGCTTTGAATTTGAAAAGCATTGGTTTTAATGAAATTTCTCGAAAAATCGGTCGAAGTCTTAAATTAATAAGCTCCTTCTTAGGTAATCCTGAAAGCTATAAATGTGCAAAAAGAAGTGGCAGAAAAATTTTGAAATTTAGTTCATATAGTTACTATAGAAAACTGTACAGAATTGGGCGTGTAGCGCCAGATCTATGCCTACTTTTCAAAAATCATAAGGGAAAATAGGAAATAAGGGAAAATATTATAAGATAAAGAAACTACACAATATTTTCTGGTTTCAAAAATATGAGTTGAAAGATAAAATTTCTGACTATCTTTGCATAAAAAAAAGTTTTTTAATAGAAAGCATTTTTAGCTGGGGGACTTTTAAAAATAAAATTGCTGGCGTTACAACTTACTCCGTATATGAGGCTAGATTTATTTTATTTTATTTTTAAATTTCGTTTATTGAAATAATAATTTTTCTTAGAGGTAATTAATACTAGTGAAAGGATAAACAAGTTACTTCTAAATGTTACTTAGCTTAGCATCCTAATCGGATTTTTAAAAGTTCTATGTTATTAATTTAGTAATTCGATTTCTCGCATTGATTCGTTCTTATTCTACGCAAATTATGCAACTTAAAGGAAAAAAATAGTAAACCTTTTATTTTTTTGTTTTTGTATAAAACTTAAACTACGACTTAGAAATAACTGCTCCTAGATTAGCCTGGGATTTTTTTTTTATACAATATCATGAATGCTATTTATGTTATCTCTGATTTTTGGTACATAGTTATAATAATTTTGTCTTAAGTTAAACTAGTAAGGAATTATCTTCGACTGGGCCGAAGTTAAAATACCAACACGGCCGAATTAGAGTATATATAAAGGCTTAAGCAAACTGTTAAATATATTTAAAGAGATTTCCCCGTTTTGGTTAAGTCGCTTTGTGTGGGAGATAGGCGTGGTTTCCATCCGATTTTTACAAATTTAATACTCATTAAATTGATTTTTGTGGAATTTAAAGAGATTTTCCCGTTTTGGTTAAGTCACTTTGTATGGGAGGTAGGTGTGGTTTTCATCCGATTTTTACAAATTTAATACTCAAAATAAATATTCAATATTTAAGACACTGTGCGAAATTTGAAGTCATTAAATTGATTTTTGTGGAATTTCAAGAGATCTTACCGTTTTGGTTAAGTCACTGTTTATGGGAGGTAGGCGTGGTTTTCATCCGATTTTGCTGATTCGAACTTCACCTCCATGTATGAAAAGCTTACATTTTGAATTTCGTCATGATAGCTCAAAAATGACGGCTGCTATCGTGTACACAGACGGACAGACGGACATGGCTAAATCGACTCAGGAGGTGATGCTGATCAGGAATATATATTCTTTTCTATACCGACCACGCCTCCTTATCGGCGTTACAAACGGAGTGACAAAATTAATATACCCCCAATAAGTTTTTTAAACGTGGGGGTATAACAAGTACTCAGTGTAAATTAGAGGTTTGCTATTGTAGTAATTTAATGAACTTAAGTATGTTTCATCTTGGACTATGTAAGTTCTAAGGCGATACATTTTGTTTTTCTTTAATGAAGAATTTTAGTGCATGGTTTACGATTTCATTTTCAATTCCAATTGTTTTACTCTTTTCGTATAGTACTTTATTAGAATAATATTCCACACAATTCGGCTTCCGGTAAAAACCAGTACATGCTCTAAGAATTTTTCTTTCTAATATTGCAATTTTATTAATTTGGGGCTTGGATACCTGTAGTCAAACTGGTGCTGCATACATTACGATTGGCCTGATAATTTGCTTGTATGCTAGAAGTTTTAATTTTTGATTTATTTTTTTGTTAAAAAATATGGTTTTTAGTGCAAAATAAGCTGCTATTATTTTCCGCTTTATTATTTGTAAATGTACGTTGAATTTAAAGTTTTTTGTCGAATGTACACCTAAGTACTTTAAACTTGAAGTTTTATAGGAGTATTGCTTAATTGTAACTTAATTTTATATGCTGTACTTCCAGTTAATCGCGCCGTTTGCTTTGAATTTCCCAGTATTGAAATCTCTTCACACTTACTCTCTTTAACCTTGATCTTCCATTTATATAGGTAATCACTTATTTTAGTTAGATAATGGTTGATTTCTTCTTCAGCAAGGTCAGTCAGTTTAGTTTGAGCCGATAGAAGAGTGTCATCTGTGAATTGTATAGTCGAAATATGTAGGAAGCCGTTGTGTTTCGGGAAATCTGAAACATAAAGAATATACAATATGCAAGATATTGCCGAATCTTGGTGTGTTCTAGATGGTGCTATATATGGGTCAGAATATATTCCATTGACTTAAACTTTATATGTTCGATTTTTCAAATAATTTAAGATAAATCTGCAGAACGCCAGGCTAATACCAAATTTTGCAGTGCATTTTATATACTAATCCCTTAATTCAAAGAGTAACATAGGCTTTTTCAAAATCTAGTTCTGCTAAATGTGACGGTGTTCTATTATTCAGGCTATTAGCTATTGTGGTTGTTAA
The DNA here is from genome assembly GCA_963920525.1 of Dichetophora obliterata. Classification (NCBI taxonomy): domain Eukaryota; kingdom Metazoa; phylum Arthropoda; class Insecta; order Diptera; family Sciomyzidae; genus Dichetophora; species Dichetophora obliterata. The sequence continues at coordinate 3,134,096 of OY986440.1, forward strand.
CTTTACTAGTGCATGACTCGTTGTAAGACCTGGGCGAAAACCGAATTGTGTGTCAAAATTTATTTTTAATTTTGAACATTCTACGTTAAGTTTATTTTGTTCAATTTTTTCAAGTACTTTGGCTAAGCAAGATAATTTACTAATTGGTTTGTAGTTGCAAATAAATTTATTTTTCTTATAAGGTTTGGTAATGTTAAAACAAATGGCGCTCCATTAAACGAATTTACTATGGTCGATAACTCATTAGTGTCAATGCACTATGCTTTTTGTAGATAGAAACAAAAATCATTTCAGTGAAAAGTTAATGATGGCATATTTTAATTACAATATTGTTTTTAATAATTCTAAAAAAAATAATATTTTTTAGAATTATGTATAAGCTTAATGCCAATTAAGTTCATGAAGCAACAGGTTGCAACAACAATAAGTTCTTTGCAGAACAGTTTTCTTCTCAAACGTAACTTTGATTGCACTATACTCGATTGTGACTATTGAATCGATGTTTTGAAGATGAGTACTAATAAATTTTAATATAATGAGTATACCAGTTCCTCCTCTATTGTCCGACACCCTATCGTTTCTATAAAAGTTGTACGGGATTGCAAACTTGTAAGTGGTGTTTAATTTCGTTTCACATATAAGCATGATATCTGAGTCATGGTTTTTTTACAAAATTGTACAGCTCATGCTGTTTTGATTTACTTTTGAGCGAATTTGCATTCAACTCGAAACATTTAACTTTGTTGAAGTCACTCATCTTTAGTTGTTATAAGTCAATTGGGATGCTAATTTCATCATTAGTTCCATAGTGTAAGAAAACCAGGTGTTAGTGAGTTTTTGACAACAACATGAATTTCTTTGCTTCTGTCAAAAAATGGTGAGCGAAAGAGCGGAACTGTTGATAGTTTGCAAATTGTGTTATTTGTTTGAGTTGCTAGATGATGTGTTATAGTTTTTATTGTGCGAATTAAGTATAAATAAATATTAAATGCAATTAATTGTGCTGTGTTGTGTTGACAAAAAGTTATTGCTGTAGTCTTCGCCGATTTGCCAAGTTTGTCATTGAATGTTTTGGCCATTTTATCAGAAACGTGCTCTGGAAGGTGCCGCCGACATGAAGCTTTGGCCAGCATGCAAATTTTCTTGCATTCACATCGTTGTTTTTTTTTTGCATAACGCACAGCGTCTCAAAAATTGTTTTCCATATCACTTTATTCTCACTTTGATCTCAGTAAATATCTTATACACTTGCAGAAATTTGTTTCTGCATTGAAAATTTCACAAAATTTGTTTTCATTGCAATTTACCATCAGCTGTTTTTGACAAGAGCGGGGAAACATAATTTTATCATTTTGAGAGAGAAGTGTCAAACTCACTTACACCTCTATTTCTTACATCATGATTAGTTCATTCAGCAATATTTGCTGAGCTGTCAGTTGTTTTAAAATCGCTATAACATCGTCGTTTGAACTTGTATGTCCAGTTGTTTTGGTTTGTTGTTGGTTGCCGCGAACAATATTTGCAAATGTAGTACGAGTGTTGGGTGAGCTAATACAACTCGGTGAAAAATATAATCGGTTTTGGCGACGGATTGATTACCTTCCGCTGCTTATTGCCAGGTGTATTTCTTCTTTCAAGAATACGTATACAGGGTTGTCCATATTCGAAGCGCCCATCTGGCAACACTGTAACTTTCCGCAGTGATGCCAAATCGACTAATGACATACCGCGTTTGAAGCGTCATTCCAAGCAAATGTTTACAATGGAACAGTACACGCCACGCGAACGCTCTAAAATTATTGAAATTTACATTCAACAAAACAAGTCAATAGTGAAAACTCAACGTGCTTTCAAAAAATGAGCGATGAAGCTCATTTTCAGTTGAACGGAACGGTAAACAAACAAAATTGCCTTATTTATGCCACTAAAAATCCACAAGAGATTCAAGAGGTACCTCTTCACGATGCAAAAGTCACTGTTTGGTGCGGCGTTTGTGCTAAAATACTCATTGGGCCGTTCTTTTTCGAAGATGATAATGGCCACAGAGTTACTGTCAATCAGGAGCGTTATCGCGATATGATAAACAATTTTTTCATGCCAATCGTTCGTCGAAAGCGTATCAGGCACTACTGGTTTCAACAAGACGACGCGCCACCACACACAAGCCGCACTACAATCGATTTTTTGAAGCAATTGTTCCCTGGCCGTTTGATGTCAAAAAATGGTGATTTCGATTGGCCGCCAAGATCACCAGATTTAACGCCTCCAGACTTCTTTTTGTGGGGTTATTTGAAATCAAAGGTTTACGTCAACAAGCCAAAGACCCTAGAAGAGCTGAAAACCAACATCCGTCAAGAAATAACCGCCATTCAAGAAAACCATGGAAAATTCTGCAAAACGGGCACAATATGTCGTAGAGGCCAATGGCGACCATTTACGAGATATCATATTCAAGAAATAATGTAAGCAAATCTACTTGAACCCAATTAAATGATATTCATGACGAACAGACAAAAAATTGTGGTTTCTTCGATTTATTTAAAAATAAAATGGGCGCTTCGAATATGGACAACCCTGTATAAGAGCACCCATGAAACATATGAAAGGTGCCTTTTTCTGATTTTGTTCGCTCCCCGCCCATTTTCTGTTAGATTGACGCTAAAAAATAAGATCTGCACAAAAAATTTGACTTCGGTAGTGGAAAAAACCCAGGCCCCTGGGGTTAAAGACCCAAAAACGGCTGAAAAATGGTACTTGGCTTATTTACTCTATATCTCTTAAAATAACAGTTTTACGCTCTTAATATGCATGACATTTTAATGCAAAATAAACAAATACACATTTTTTCATAACCAATTTTGAACTTGGAATGACCTTTCGCAGTGTTTTACGCAGTCAAAGTCACGATTTGTAAGTAATATATTTTTTGAACGACCCTCGTAAATTTTTGGAAGGAGATATTTCTGAACAGTTAACACCATATCAAAGAGCATAAAGTTTAAAGAGAAATAAAGTTGAATGTACAGTTAGTTTTATTCCAAAATATTGATTTTTGGAGGTATGAGAGAATTTCAAATTTTTTCTCAAAGTATTTTTCAAAGCAAGTGACTAATTTTCTTCATTGCAAGCACATTTTCAGATGGATTGACACGCTTAAATATAATATTTTCAGAAAAGTGAATACATTTAGCTTAAAAAGTCCAGCTAAGCCTGGCTTCCCGCCAAAAACCAATGTATGTATTTAAATTTTTTTCTTTAGATTGTATATCGACAAACAATTAATTTCTTTGCAATAACAACATTTTCTCTTCACAGTTTAAAAGTAAGTAACGCGCCATTAAATGTCTTTAAATGTCTCATTACACTGCTCGATGTTCAAAAAGCGTTACAGTAGCGTTGTCTAATAAAACTAAAAGACTCAAAAAGTGGATGACATCTGAGTTGCTTAATAGAATAAAGATTAAAAATAAACTTTATAAGAAAATTAAAAAATTTCCTTCGAATGCTTATCTAAAAGCCCGATATAATAGACTCTGTAGAGAAATTATAACCGAAACCTCCAATGTAAAAAGTGAATATTTCAAAAATGAATTCAATAAGATCAGTGGTGATGCTAAAAAGGAATGGCAATTAGTAAACAACATTTTAAATAAATCTAACACAAATAATATTATTCATGAGATTGAAGATGATGGTAAGGTTTATTCTAGTCCATGTGACAAAGCAAATTTATTTAATAAGTTTTTTTCTACTATTGGTAGTGATGTCGTTCTGGATAATGGCCTTGTAAATTATTCTTGTAATTGCGTAGAAAATGAAAATACAAGCCTTAAGAGTTTCTTTTTTGAAGAAATATCTTCTTTGGAAGTTTATAAAATTATCATGTCTCTTAAGAATTCAAATTCCGACACTGAAAATGGTTTTTCTAGCAATTTTGTAAAGAAAATAGTATTCAATGTTGCAGATATTCTTTGTCATTTGTTTAACAAAAGCATTAATTCTGGAATTTTTCCTGATGAACTAAAAAAAGCTGAGGTTATTCCACTTTTCAAAAAAGGAAATAGATCGATGCTCAATAATTATAGACCGATTTCGATTCTTTCTACTTTTTCGAAAATTTTTGAAAAAGCTGTCAAATCACGAATGATTGACTTTTTAAATAAAACAAAATTTTTTAGTGATTGCCAATATGGCTTTAGACAAAGTCTGTCCACTGAAGATGCCCTTATGAGTTTTTGTACTAACATTTACAATAGTTTGAATTGCAAACAAGTCTCCGCGGCCGTATTCGTGGATATAACTAAGGCATTTGATACAGTTGATCATCAAATTCTTTTAAATAAATTGTTTAAATGTGGTTTTCGTGGCATGGTCTTAAATTGGTTCTCGTCATATTTGTCGCACAGAGTACAAAGAGTCAAAATTGATACTTTTTATAGTAATTTTGCAAATATAACCATTGGAGTACCTCAAGGGTCAGTATTAGGCCCAGTCCTTTTCTTGATCTTCATAAATTCACTGTTTTCTCAAAAGTTTTCTAGTAAAACAATAGCATTTGCTGATGATATGGCTTGCACTTTTTCCTGCAATTCAACTTTTGAAGCTGTTCTTGAATTAAATCATGATTTGGAAATCTTGAGACACTGGTTTACATCACACAAACTTGTTCTAAGTGACAAAACAAAAATTATGTTTTTTAACGTGGCTGGTATAGAAAGCAAACTTCCTGTATTTAATTTTCACTCTGCAAATTGCAAAAAATATTCCATCTGCCATGAAATCTGTAATTCGTCGAACTATACATATACATATGACTCCCTTGAGACCTGTTCCACAAGTTGTTTTCCGATTGATTGTGTTAAAACGTTTAAATATCTTGGTGTAATAGTGGATTGGAAATAAAATTGGTTAGATCACTCTATTGCTTTAAAAAAATACTTAATGGCAGCTATAAGACAACTTTTTCTTTTAAAGTCTTATTGTTCAAACAATTTACTTAAATGTATATATTTTGGAATATTTCATTCTAAGCTGGAATATGGTCTGACCTGCTGGGGCGGTACACATATGAATAAAATTAAACCTTTACTAACGGTCCAGAAGCACGCAATAAGAATTATATGCAAAAAAAGTATTAATGAAAGTAGTCTTCCTCTGTATAAAAATTTAAACATCCTACCTCTTAAACACCTTTATTATTTTAAAGTCTTAAAAATGTTTTTTGTAAGATCTGGTTATCTTGTCAATAGGAATTATATGAATTATAACTTAAGGATTAATAATCAATGCTTAGCGTTAGTTCCACCGCATAACTTACAACATTTCTTTTACTTTTATACCTCGGTTGGTCCTAGATTGTTCAATTGTCTTCCTAGTTATGTTAGATGTATTCATAATAAGTATGTTTTTTTAAGAGAAGTGAAATCGTGGCTCTTAAATTTATCCTATGTAAATGTTAATACGCTTATTGATGTAGTAAATTAATTAACTAATTAACTCCATAAATTAAACTAAGTTAGCAATTATTATTATTAATATTAAATAAACATTTTTCTCATTTTTTCTCATTTCTTCTTTTTTCCATGTTTCTCAAAATCAAATTTAAAACTAATGTTCAAGCTTTGCTCTAACGACCCCTTGTCTACTTATTTGTATACATAATTGTAAACATAAACATAATTTGTTTTCTTTTCCATCATATGTAAACCCGCATTCGCCTCTAGTTCCTTTGGAACTACAGAATGTGGCATTATTGTTATTAATTAATGTATGTAAAAATGAATTTTAAACAAATTGTAATTATAATAAGAGTATTCTTTAGTAACATTAATAAAATAATAAATAATAAATAAATATTTTATACCAAATTCTTTAAGCATTTCCAATTATTTAATAGTGCTTAATAGAATCTTATACTTGCTCTTATTTACTCGCGCGAAGTAATATTCTGTATTAGAGCATATTTTACGATTTTTGATACGCTTACTCATACGCTTGTAATCGTTATCGAAAACAAATATTGGTGGAACGTTTTTTTCACGCTTCACTTTATAATTATGTACATTTTTTTGGGAGTTGTTTTGTGCATTAGCGTTTAAACTTTGACTTGTTGTTGCATTAGCATTCGATATTTTTTCGCTCTCGTTTACATTACTTTCATTTCTAATGACCGTGTACACGATTCAGCGTCACTTGATTCGGGAGTAAGCTCACAAACGATCATTCCTGCATCGTACTTATTATTTTCGTTGTGTTCAAGGTTTTGTTTTTTATTAATTTGTACGAGTAGTGTAACAATGGGAGTTCTGGCACAGATTTCCCGGTTCGAGTCTTTGCTAATTTGGAGGGCGCGGCCTAAGAGTATGCAATGAAAAATTGTTATAAAAATACGTTGCTTAAAAGTTTTGTGTGTCGGGTTTCTGAGCTTTGTAGCTTGTGACGGCCTAAGAGTATGCAATAAAAAATTGTTATAAAAATACGTTGCTTGAAAGTTTTGTGTGTTGTGGGTTTCTGAGAAGATAAAAACTGTAGTAGGCACTTTGAAGTAATGTGATTCATCACGCATTGCTTGCTGAGTTGAATTTATCTTGAACTTGAGAATACAAACCATGTTCTTGACCTTACTCAACTATGTCGATATGAATAAAAATCAAAATAAAAACAAAAAAGGGTTGATTTATACATGAATCTTTTAATATATAGATACATTCATATTACATTATAAATAAAAATAGCTAATTTTATATTTAAATAATTCTTATGATTTCCTTTGTTAGAGGAGTGTATTCAATTAAACGATCATGGATTACCAAACAGTAAGCTGACGTTTTGTCTGGAATCGGTTTGTTTGCTTCGGTGTAAAACTCAATTCGTACATCAATAGGTCCTGTTTTAACTGCTTCATTTTGATGTGTTACATCAACAACAATAAGCGGCGCTGTTGCCTTATATTCAACAACATTGAGCAATGGTTGAGGTTCCCGCATATAATAATAACTTTGTTGAAATTTTGCATACATATCATATAGAATAGCATACTGTCCCATTTCAAAGCGTGTATGTAAATCATCATAGGGATATGAATCAGAGTTTAAATGAACTTTTAAATTAGTTATATTACAATGGTCGAATGTATTTCCTTCCTCTTTGCTCCTCTCATTTTGTAGGCCAATAATAAGAAATCTAGGTCTTTCATTTTGCTGACTCAGTTTTACATTCCATAAAACCTTTGTACTTTTACTTTCTGAAATCCTAGGATTTACATGGCAGTCCCAACTTCGAAAAGCCATTAAAATAGGGTTTTCATTATTATCTTGTACATTTCCAATTTCGAAAAGTCCGATAGTTGTATGTGAGGCATTTTCCATGTTATATCCAGTATTGTCAATTTTAATTGATCTGTTGTATGAATCGATGGATGAAATGATCTCTCATTAGATGATGAACGTTGAAGGATAAGCTCATGTTTAGAATTTAATATTATTTTATTATAATCTTCAGCAAAACCCAGCAACATTTTTAACGGCACACAACAACTAAAGTGATTTTTTTCCAAAGTTAGACTTTCATCAGGGCACCAACCAGCGTTTTTTAATGCATCGCTTTCAGCTTTATTCAATGAAACAAAATTTTTCATGGTGGATGAAATTCCAAGATTGCGTGTACGATCAACTTCAAAACCATTAATTTCATATCGAATTTCGTCAAACAAATATGACACAAAGTTTTTTTTAAATTTCACACCTGTTGTTGCCACATCTTTTCCACCTTCACGTTTTACTATGAAGCCATGAATGTAAATCATACTCTCACTTGGTAAGACAAAGAGGTCCTGATTTTGAATTGGTATACGAATCTCATCGTTATTATTGAATGATTTTATATGGAGAGTAGCTATGGTAATCCCTCTTTATAATACTCTCATCATATATTGGTTTTTTAAGGACATTTAATATTTCGTTCATGATTAAAGCTGAAATCCCAAGAACTTACAATTTTTATGTTTAATGTTGATAGCAGATTCTTTTTTATATGTCCTCGATCGAGAGTTGATGAAGGACTAAATGGAAATACTATTTGAATTATGTTTTAATTCTATGTAACAAACGCCCAAATAAAACACACATATGAAAATAGAATCAATTTATCGTTTTTATGAGAATAATCGAAAATGTTGCCATGAACAAATTAGTTAATGTCAACTAGTTATTAATAATTGTTAACGACTTGCTACATCTAACTGTAAAACTGTTTACTACAGTATCGGATCAGTATCAGATTAGCATCAGAACAGTATCAGATCAGTATCAGATCAGTATCAGATCAGTTTCTGATCAGTATCAGATCAGTATCAGATCAGTATCAGATCAGTATCAGATAAGTATCAGCATCCGATCAGTATCAGCATCAATATCAGATAAGTATCAATATCACTATCAGTGTCAGTAAGTATCTTCATGTTTTGAGCAAAATTTAATTTGAATATGAATAAAGAAAATTGTAAACTATTTTAGTAATTATTTAATACTAAATCGGGGGAAAATATGTATAGATGCTCAGTTCATTACGTCTACTCATAATGTCTATAACAATCTCTTTAAGCGGAACCACGCCAACTCTTATTGGAAAATATTTTCCACCAATTTAATTGTCAACAAAATATGTTTGCGGACTTGTAGACTTTGTAACATTTAAGTCTATACCCAATGTAGATGTCCACAACAATTTATTTCATATCGGGCCGCATACTATTACAATACCAGTTGGTTCATATGAATTTGAGGATATTGGGTTTTTCTTGAAATCAGCCGTAAGAGACCTTGATGATTCAATTTTCCTGGAAATTAAATCAAATAACAACACTCTTAAAATTGAAATTGTATCCTCCGTAGACATAGATTTTTCAAAACCAAACAGTATAGGACAGGTGCTGGGATTCAGTATAAGAAAGCTGACAGTAAATGAGTATGCGTATGAGGAATTTATAGAAGTGGTTCCTATAGATCCGTTACAAGAGATAGAAAAAACGGAATATATACATATAGGTCAGTCAGATAAAACTAAAAAAAAGTTTGAATCTGATTTACCTTTAAATATTACAAATATGAACACAATACGAATTGAATGCAACTTGACAACCGGATCATATATTAACAACATATCAGTTCATACTATTCACGAATTTCCTCTCGATGTCTCACCAGGATATAAAATAAATGAAAAACCTCGAAATGTCATTTACTTACCCGTCAACTGTCAACAAATAAACAGCATAATGATAAAAGTCTTAAATCAAGACGGTGACCTTATTAATTTTCGAAGGGAAAAAATTTCTATAAGACTTCACTTTAAGCCAGAGTAAAAATATTGATCATTTACGCTATAAATTCCTCAACATCCGCTCAATGTTGTTGAATATAAGGCAACAGCGCCGCTTATTGTTGTTGATGTAACACATCAAAATGAAGCAGTTAATACAGGACCTATTGATGTACGCATTGAGTTTTACACCGAAGCAAACAAACCGATTCCAGACAAAACGTCAGCTTACTGTTTGGTAATCCATGATCGTTTAATTGAATACACTCCTCTAACAAAGGAAATCATAAGAATTATTTAAATATAAAATTAGCTATTTTTATTTATAATGTAATATGAATGTATCTATATATTAAAAGATTCATGTATAAATCAACCCTTTTTTGTTTTTATTTTGATTTTTATTCATATCGACATAGTTGAGTAAGGTCAAGAACATGGTTTGTATTCTCAAGTTCAAGATAAATTCAACTCAGCAAGCAATGCGTGATGAATCACATTACTTCAAAGTGCCTACTACAGTTTTTATCTTCTCAGAAACCCACAACACACAAAACTTTCAAGCAACGTATTTTTATAACAATTTTTTATTGCATACTCTTAGGCCGTCACAAGCTACAAAGCTCAGAAACCCGACACACAAAACTTTTAAGCAACGTATTTTTATAACAATTTTTCATTGCATACTCTTAGGCCGCGCCCTCCAAATTAGCAAAGACTCGAACCGGGAAATCTGTGCCAGAACTCCCATTGTTACACTACTTGTACGTTCTTCGAGGTTTTTTTTTCTTTTCGCTGTTCTCTTTACTTTTGCCGGTTGTTGTTCTGATTCTTATTTTAATAGTTCTTTTCTGTTTTTCTTTAAGAAGTTTAGTAAGAGTTCCAATTCAATGCTTAATGTATAATTTGCATTATTTTGTGATTCTTGAGTTTTAAGGTGGCTTGGTATTAGCTCTGGCATAGAGAAACTCTCAAGATTGCTAGATTGTTTGCACAAAATTCCACTCTCTCGGATAGCAATCAGCCACTGCCCTTTGTTGAGGGTGGATCTTCTGCAATGCAGGAGATATACTTTCGAACGAGAGCAGTTAAAAGGGTCCTTACAAATCTCAACGTTAACAAAGCCTCTGGTCCTGATGGCATACCGCCAATTGTACTAAAAATGTGTGCTTCTTCGCTGGCTCGGCCTTTGCGCAACCTTTTCAACATCTTCTACAGAACAGAAATATTTCCATCTTGTTGGAAGGTGGCAAATGTCCAGCCGGTACCTAAAAAGGGTGATACCACGAACCCTGCAAACTACCGACCCATTGCGATATGCTCTACGCTTTCCAAAGTTATGGAGAGCGTAATAAACTTCAACGTTATGAACTATCTGGAGCACAACCAACTGCTCAGTGACCGTCAATATGGTTTCCGTAGGGCTCGCTCTACTGGTGATCTTATGGCGTTCTTAACCGAAGAATGGAATAAATGCGTTCACTTTTTCGGCGAGAGCAGGGTTGTTGCTCTGGATATTTCAAAAGCGTTCGACAGAGTGTGGCATAAAGCGCTCGTGTCAAAACTTGCTGCATATGGTTTTGGTAGTAATTTTGCTCGATGGATCACGTGTTTTCTCAAGGACAGAACGATTCGAGTCGTAGTTGACGGTATTTCGTCCGAGAAGCACGCCATCAACGCAGGAGTATCGCAGGGTTCAGTTCTATCGCCAACCTTGTTTCTGGTTTTTATCAACGACCTTCTGTCGTTGACGCATAACCCAATTCATTCGTTTGCGGACGACAGCAGCATTTGTCATTCATATTCATTCAAAAAACGCCCAAGCTCTATGGAGATAGAAAAAGAGAAAAAGGCAAACTATGAATGACACACTCCTTAATGATCTACAAAAAAATCTCCGAGTGGGGTCTTGCTAATAGAGTAGAGTTCAATACAAGCAAGACCCAGTGTTGTCTGTTAACCCACAAGCGGATGGATTGCCCCTTAGCTCCCCTCAATATGAATGGTGTGGATCTTGTGGAATCAGCTGCTCTTGACGTTCTGAGCATATCGATCCAATGTGATCTTCGTTGGAATGATCATATTTTCGATGTGTCGAAAGAAGCGGGCAAGTGCCTAGGTTTTCTAAAACGGTGCAAAAAATATTTCACTTCAGCTGATCTTCGCATGATCTACACCTCATATATTAGGCCGAAAATGGAGTACAATTCGCACATTTGGGCAGGGGCTCCAAGATCTTATTTGGAGCTTCTGGACCGAATTCAACGTCGTGCGATATATTTGATAGGAGATGAAAGTATTTCATCCTCTCTCAACTCTCTTGAGCATCGACGTAATGTAGGTTGCCTAAGCCTTCTGTATAGGTATTACCATGGGAAGTGTTCAAGGGAGATACATGGCCTGACGCCACCAGCTCGTGTGTTTCCCAGGTCCACTCGGGCAGCTGTCCAAGCCCACCCCTTTACCATTGCATCGATGCCTAATAGAACCTTGCATTACCGCGATAATTCGTTCTTTAGTCGCGCGGTTAAGTTGTGGAATAGTCTCCCTGCGAGCGTGTTTCCTGGCAGTTTTGAGCTGTGCAAATTCAAAACAAATCTTCACCGACACTACTCCATCTATCCACCCTCCAACTAACTATCACCCATCTTCCGAATCAACATAATGCTTACGCATTTATAGGGGGCATCCCCTGAGCGTTGGTTCAGTCTAAAAAAAAAAAAAAAAATGTCACTTAAAGGTACCTTTATTATTTCACTGTCACCTAAGTCAATGCTCAGTGTATGACAATTGTTTCTGTTTTTAAAAATTAGCGAAAGGTAGTTAGCGTTTATGTTTGGTTCTATTGTTGTATTTTTTTGGAATTAATAAATGTTTCCGAAAATGTTCACTGTTCACAAAGTATTTTAGTTCAATGATGCAGTCATTCATTGAATTTCCAGTTCTAATACCAAGACAAAATCTTTTAAACGCAATAATTTCGATATTTTTTTTTTAATTTCACTATTCGGAACTTTCGTGAGATTTGTAAAATGCCTTTGTGCCGATTCTCCATCACTAGTGTCGGTCATGTTGAACGAATAAGAATAATTATTTAAATTCTATTTCTTTTTAAAGTAAGGTTTAGTGTCTATGTACTAAGTGCAAAGTTAGCTCAACTCGCGCACTAATTTGAAACCGTCTTCTCGATGCAAACGCGTAGAGAGAACTGATATGAGGCTAGATGTAACAACCTTGGGGCATGTTGTAACAAGAAATTACACTGAAGTTTTTGCTTTACGCATTTATTTTCAATTGATATAACTAAAAATTATTCAAGTATTAACAACATTTAGCTGAACAACTGTAGTTTAGAGTAGAAATGATTGACTTGTAGAAATATTATCTTCGAAATATTATGCGTGAACATTTCAAACAATATTAACAAAAAAAACAAAAAAACAGATGCGTCGCTGGACACACGAGAGAAGCGAAGTTTTTTCGCAGTTTCATAAGTTCAATAATTTAATGGTTTTTTTAAATTAAAAAATTTTAAATACCATAATGTTAACTACAAAAAATAATATTCTCACCAGTAAATTTTATTACCTTACATTATTATTTTACATTTATTTTGAATTATTTTTATAAATGTTAATGAAATTATTGGTTTTTAATATCTAAGATGTAACGTCATCGATATTTCTAGCAAATATTACATCAATAGTTGTCCTAATCATTTTATGCAAACATTTGGATAGCTTATCATTCGCAAAATATATATTTATCAAAACGGCATCGCTTAGAATTTATATGAAATTGATTTTTTTTATATTACAAAAGTACATTCTTTCTGAAGTTATTTTCACTTCTAAAGCCGATTTAGTAGGTGTCGAGCATACTATTCAGCCGAATCATCTAAAATTTAAACATGCTATTCATAACATCAGTGGCTATCGTTGGAGCTAGAGTCAAAGTTTTATTTCAAAAACATTGTATATTTTACACTTAATAACATGTAGAAAACAAGCTGTTTTAAGAACTTAATTTTCAAAAGCGCGTCATTCTGTCAATTTTCAATATTTTTTCTTTCTCGTGCCAGCCATAGCTGCACTCATAGTGATTAAGAATATTCTTGACTTTTATTTTTCAGATAAATAGAAAAGTCAAAATCCACAATACCGCCCATGCCCCTTTTCCGTGAGAGCGTTGCATTGAGCGATATTTTGAACAAGATCAACAATTTTTTACATAATAAAATTAATTTTTTTATGATGAATGAGTGTTACATTATACCTTAAAAGTTTAAATATCGTTGTTCAATATTTTAACTTTTTAAAAAAATCCTAAAAATACCTTAAATTTTTGAGCGAAAAAACAATTGGCATCTTGTGATAATTTTCAACCCGTTTAATGGAAACTTGCTACTTTTATTGTTTGGATAGCTAATGCACAATGCTTTTGATCGATTATTGTGATCTGCTACATCATAGCTCCACGCATGCACAATAGAATATGTAGGATAGCTAATGTACAATACTTTTAATACATTCTTGTAGTCTGTTGCATCATACCTTCAAGCATTCACATGTAGGGTAGCCAGTGTTGCCAGTAAAGGGAATTTTCCTCGTTTTGCGGGAATTTTCAACGCAAAACGGAAAACGATATAAACACTCTTAAACGATATTAACACGGGGAAAATTAGGTTGACCGCGTTTTTGTGCAAAAAGCGTAATTTCGACACAAAATCAACAAATTATGTTAAGAATTTTTTAATATTTGGTATTTAAATGAATATTAAAATTATCTGAGTCGTCTTGAGTTTTAATTTAATTTTATTACTATTTGAATTAGCCTGTGTGTATAGCATAAATTTATTTTGATACTCATCAGTTGTAAGCTCATACGTAATTTTTTTCTGTTCAGCGTAATTTGTTTTTTTTTTTTTGCTTGGCAAACTATGGAAAATGGGTAAATACAACTGAGAACTTTTACAAGATTTCATTTATGGAACAAAAGCGGAGCATTTAGACTTTTTGCATTTGTGGATCTTATCGTTTGGAAAAACAAAACGTGTCCTTCATTAATTCCGTTGTGCTCCTATTATTTAAAAAACTTTAATATATCGACTTAGAATAGGTCACTAAAAATATTGATTTATGAAATTTAGCTACACAAGATGTGCAAATTTGTTGGCACCTTAACCTTAGAACTACAACCCATTTTTTCCCTGTTAAACTACAAACCGGGGTAAATATCTACCCCATGGGTTCCTTTTTCGTAAAATCATTCTGAAAGCAGTTATCCAACTCTTAAGTGCATGAATTTTTTTTCACGCCAAAGAGAATGGTTAAGGACAAATTCAATGTGATTAAGGTTTATTTGGTGAAATATCGATTTAAATAGCTAAAAGCACTGAAAAACGGTCAGACCTTAATAAGACAAACATCAATTTATGACTTTACTTCTAAACAACCAAATTTAAACTTTTAAACAGGATTTTAAAGATGACTCATAAGGCTTTAAGAAAAATAATACTAACTTGATGTTAAAAAAAAAAATTCGAAATCTTATATATGGAAAAATCAAATCAATAAAATATTGCTTTTCAAGAATATAGTTCGGTTTCTGTTAAGCAAAAAGCAAAAATAAAGAAATATTCAAAAGTAAAGTAACGATTTAACTCATTCAAAGGCGCCACAATCGCCTTTATGGCGATTCAACATCGGGATACACAATCCCAGTGTATGAATACTTTAAATATGAAAATCATCGCCGAAAATTTTATATCTTATGTTATATTGTAACAAAATACGTGAAAACGTATTTACATGAATTAAATTTATTTTAGCAAGAAAAAGGAAAATAGCTTGCCTAGACAAACCACTAACGGGAAGTACAAGCTGGGGTAGATATCAAACCCACACGGGCATCACGTCTTCACTCCGTCACAGTAAACAAGAAACTAAAGGGTCTCGCGACCTAGACCTATTGTTAGAAACTTGAATTTAATTATGGTATAAGTCGTTAGTCTATAACGTCATTGAAAAACTTAGAAACGTAGTTCGAAGTTTTCCTGGGGTAGATATCTAACCCGGTTTGTAGTTCTAGGGTTAAATATAAAATTTGAAAATACAAGTAAAAGGTTCCCAACAATTGAAAAAAAATGATATCGTTCATTTTTCTCTCCTGCATAGCGGAAGCTTTTCCTGCCATAAATTTAAATAAAACCAATATAAGAAAGCCGTCAGACAACCGTACCGTAAATGTTATTTTACACACCAAAATACATATGATAAATTAAAACTGCATAGGATTAGAACTTAAAAGAAAGTGTTTGCAGTTACTCTCATGTAATATGTACATGTATCATGTAATAAATGTGATATATTTTGTATGGCATATATTTTATTATATTAGTAAGGTTCGTATTACTTTTGTTCAATTTAAAATAAAACACTGAACTTCAAAAATGGGAAAAAACGGAAAAAACTTATTGGAATGCATGAACAAAAAGGGAATGATACCTCCCAAAATCTGGCAACACTGAGGATAGCAGTTGCACAGTCCTTTTAATAAATTCTTGTCATCTTATGCAACACAGCTTCAGCACAGATAACTTATAATATCATCTTAGCACCAAAAACCGGCAGTAATTTCTTGAAGCCTGAAAAAGAGCTTTATTTTCAAAGCTCGATTGCAACACATACACAAGCATTTTCTAAAATGCAAGAAGTAGCACAGTTCTTTTCATAGAATTTTTGTTATGATAACTAACTCATTGCTGGTTGTTGTACAACAAATCAAAACCGGTTTTTTACTTATCTGAAGTTCTTTTGATGTTGTGGCCAGGGTTCAGAATATTCACACACCTTCACTCACAAACATTTGCTTGAATCACACAGCACACAATTTTATTTTCATTTCCTTTTTGTGTGTAACGGAGTTATGGTCCAGTTAGTCCCGCATTGCATAGCAGTGCATGGCTTAACAAGCGTCACATCGAAATCTGTTTAATGGAATTTGTGTGTATCTGATTATGCACAACATGACAACGCATGGCAATGCTCAGATAAAAACGGAAGTGCATCTCTGACTACATAGATAAACATGGACGATCTATTTCATTATAATTTCTGTGTATTCTTTTATGCATTTAACGTTTTGGCAAAATAGATCTGAAGTTTTTAAAGTTGTTTGACCAAGTGCGGTTAATTTATAAGTAAAATCGATGTATTCTTTTTTTATTGTTTTATTTTTATTGACATAGGCAATGTGTTGCATAATCACCATTTATTTTGCTGTGTGCTAGTTGCTTATCTACGTTGCATGCGCTGCTGTGCCATGCGAGGCTAATTGGACCATTAGCGTGTTGTTGATCATCAAACATGAATTTTTCGTTTTAATATTTGCTTGTGCGTCACAAACTCAAAAGATCGATCTCAACAATTCTCTGTGTTTCGGCATTTTACACTTATGTTTGCGTCAAAATGTTCATGTTGGAGAATTTAGGCCTTTGTCAAAACCAAAACAAAGACAATTTTTCCAACACGAACAAGTGGTGTTTGCAAAATTGTCTTTGTGTTGGTCATTAAGATCGATCACTACCGTCGCACAGTGGAATTTGTTCATATAATGTTTGGCAAAAAATATAAGGAGAGCTCATAGAATGTTGAAATTTTGCTCTGAACCAAAACAAATGATTTACGCGGATTAAGGATAAGGTTGTTAGCATTAGCCCAATTTGTTATTTTGCACAAGTCTTCGTTTACCTTCATACATAAATCATCAACGTCACCAATAGGTCTGGACAGGTACAACTGAAGATCATCCGCATATGCATGCATGGTAACATGATTGCATATTCTAAATGTCATTAATGAACATCGTAAATAAAAGCGGACCAAGTACCGAGCCTTGAGGTACCCCACAGGTTAAATTTCTGAAAGCGGACAAACAATTTCCCACCCTGAATCTTTGAGATCTTCTGACTAAATAACTATATAACAGACGGACCGCCGAAACAGAAAAACCAAATTCTAACTCTAGTTTCCGACATAAAATTGCATGATCAACTGAATCAAAAGCTTTGGAAAAGTCTAACAGGCACAACAAGCTTACGTGCCCCAGATCATATGGGTGTCTAATGTCATCCAAGATTTTAACAATAGCTGTAGAGCAGCTGTGGCCTGACCGAAAGCCTGACTGAAGTGGGGACATAAGATTATATTTTTTATGTGTTCCGATATTTGCACGGCCATTATAGACTCCAATACCTTAGGCAACGATGATAAGAGACTTACTGGGCGAAAATCAGCTGGTTCATGAGCATTACTTTTTTTGGCTATTGGAATTATTGTCGCTGCTTTCCAAGCCTCAGGAAAACAAGAACTTGTGAAACAGTGATATGTGCGTCAAAGGACTTAATATGTACGGCAAAATGATTTTAATAAATTTTATTGATATACTATCCTCACCGACGGCATTTGATTTAATCTTATTTACACAACGAGCAACCTCATACTCATCCACAGCAACGAACTCAAAATTAAATGGACTTACAGAATTATTAAATCTTATACTAACAGTAGACGCTATTTGTGTAGATAATGTGCTTGTAATAAAAAACTCATTAAGAATATTAGGGTCTACCTGACACTCGTCCGTCTTAACATTACATACCCTAGCAAGCCTTAAGTTGTTCCAAAGCTTTTTGGATGGTTGTCCAGATTCTAGTTTAGACATGAAAAACTTACGTTTTGCTAATTTAACAGACAAGTTAGCTGCATTTCTAGCTCTTTTGTGTTGCTCCCAATTTGCTATTGAGAGGTTTCTTTTCCAACGATTGTACATTTTATTACGTTTTTTTAGAGCCAACTTAACATTATTTGTAAACCAAGGACAACATTTATCTGAAACACGACGAGAAATTAATGGAACATGTAAGTTAAACAACGCACAAATTTTAGTAACGAAGAAATTTAATTTGTCATTAACAGAACTAAAAAACCAACAATCAGACCAATTTATTGAAGATAGATCATTAAACAAAGATGCATAATCGACAGATTTATAGTCACGAAAACAAAAAGTTCCTTCCGTTTCATTTTGTGTGAGATTTATATTTAAAGAACAAAAAATAAGATCGTGGTCAGAAATAAAAGAAAGTTGGTCAAAAAGCAAAACATTAGAAACATCAGAGACAACAAAAAGATCCAATAAACTCGGAGAAGCATTAGTAGCGTAACGTGTAGGTATGCTTGTATTTACTGTATGAAGTCCAACCTCAGCAAGTTTGTCGAAAAATTGCCTAACAAGATTATCTATCGATAAAATGTTTATATTGAAATCATATAACACATATAACAAAATGATCATAGTCAATTGCTAAATTTGACACACTAGCAAAAAAACGATCCAAGCAACAATTACGATACGGATTATACACACACGACAAAAATACTTTGGCACGATTATCACAAATTTCAACATTAAGGAATTCAACCTCTGATCCACTGGACATCCCTAACAGATTAACATTTAAATAGTTTTTGCAGTAAATAGCAACACCCCCACCTTTCCTATCAATTCAGTCATTGCGAAATAACTTATAATTTTTTAAACTCAAACAAGCGTCACTGATGTCTTTGTGAAACCATGTTTCGGAGACACAAATGACATCAACACGAGAATTTTGGAAGCAGTACCGAACACAATCTAACTTAATATCATTGAGACTTCTAGCATTGAAATGAACAATGTTCAGCCCCGAATGTTGCTTAAAAAGAACGCCAATCATGGTCTTGTGGACATCACTTGATGCAAGAGACAATATAACTAACAACACAACTGTAAGCATTGTAGAAAGCTAAGATAGCGATAGAAAACAAAAAGCAGATAAAGCATAAATGAGATATAGAGAAAAGTAGATAAAGTAACTTACTTAGTTGAAGAAGCAATAAAATACTTAAAATAAAACCAAAATTATTCCGAATTGACAGCAACTGTAGCGCATACAACATTCTGCAACTCTTCGATGCTGTTGACTCGAATGATCTCTCCATCTCTATGAAGTCTAACATGGACAGCTCCGCGCAGGGTAAATGAATTGAAAATGCTTTTTCTACGTTTGCAAATAATCGCCGCATGCAGCACTCTTCTGGTATCTGCAGATATACTTTCATGCAGATAAATGCTGTTGTCAGATTCGAAACCTGCGTCTCTTAAATTTACCGCCTTTTTTGCGTGCCGACGGTAATCCCCAAACGCCTTTAACACACGATTTCTATCGTATGGCGTGTAAAATTTAACAATAACAACACCACTCAGGCTATTATTTTTAGTCTTAACACGGAAAATGTCTTTCACTGGTGGAGAGAAAAAAATCAATTGAGCGACAAATTAAATTAAAACTGCTCTTAAGATTCTCTTCGGTAGAAAAAGGCAGCCCAAATAGGACAGCGTCTGAGTTGTGATCAACACTGCTCCTTTGATTATTGATGTTGTTGTTGTTGCTGTTTTCAGTAAGCTGTTGAGTGAGTTGATCACAGCGAGTAGCAAGAATGCTTACTTGTTCTTCCAGTGAGTGGATTTTATTGTTACACTCCGTGAATTTATTTTCAAATGAGTCAACCTCACTCTCCAGTCTGCAGGCCACTCTAGCTATTTCAGACGAAAGCCGATTAAACAGGTTGTCGGTGTGTTGCCGAAGACGCTCCTCCAATTCCCTCATTTCCTACTTTGAGTGTGCTTTTAGACGCTCTTCCGCAGCAAGAAGTTGAGCACCGAAAGTATTTGCGCACCCATTATGCAATTTTGGCGTACTTTCGTTTGTTTTGGTACCGATGCTGTTGTTGTTGCCACGCAGCTCACGTTGACGAGTTTGCATAGGAGTCACTTTGTTTTGAATGTGCAAGCTTTCCTAAATATATCGTCTCGTTTCTCTTCTTGTTTATTATTTTCGTATCAACTAAATCAGCTGTGTGACCATTCTCTAAAAAGCGTTGCGCTCGCTATCGTTTTTTCCTTTCTTATGTCTGCTTTGTGTTCATTTGGTCTAACTCTTAACGCTCTCTTCGTGGTCCCTATGTAGATTAGTTTGCAGTCTTCTCCTTCTTTTCCATTGCATCCAATTTCATACACAACTTCTTGCTGCTGTTCTTTTTCTATGCGTGTTTTTGTATTTGTAAGTATATTTTTTTAAGTTTTGTGCAGTTTGAGAGCGCTGATATGTTTTTTTTTGGTTGTTTATTGTCCTATGTAGATTTCTGCTGTCGGTCAAGTTGGGAATATATGTGATACCAAAATTTTTTTCTTTTTAGGGTTGCCATCTTCTCCTACTCTGTTATTTTTGTGGGCACTTGTGCATCCCAGATTTTTCTTAATAAGATCGTTTTTAATATATGTCGGGTAGTTATTAGATTTCAGTATATTTTTGGTTCTGTTGATGTTGTCGTTTTTG
This sequence comes from Dichetophora obliterata, assembly GCA_963920525.1. Taxonomy (NCBI): domain Eukaryota; kingdom Metazoa; phylum Arthropoda; class Insecta; order Diptera; family Sciomyzidae; genus Dichetophora; species Dichetophora obliterata. The sequence continues at coordinate 3,154,854 of OY986440.1, forward strand.
AATTATTCGTATCTTGTGGCCAATACTTTTCTTATAAAATTGTTTGCCATGTTAAATTTTTGCGCTGTTGGCTGCGTCAATAAAAAATTCATCATTCTTCCAGAAGAAGATGGTTTTGAGAACCAGTTAAATTCTATTTTATTGCTGTGTCTATAATCTTATGTCCAAATATGGTATGCTTTTGTTGTTTTCGATCTCTTCTGTGAATTGTGGTTTTTGATGGTATTGATTCAGTGTGTTTAATATGATTCCTTGTACGTTTTCCTTATTATTGCAAAAATATCATCCACATATTTTGTTAAGAATTTAAAATGTATGTATTTTTTATTTAGTTCTTCAATTGTGTAGTCAAGTAGGTGATCTAAAATTATGTCTGCAATTGTTGGAGAAAGTGGGTTGCCCATAGGTATTCCAAACGTCTGGTTGAAAATTTTTTTTCATATCTAAAATAGTTGTTTTTGTTGAGGCAGAAATCCAAAATTTGTAAAAATAGTCCTCTAGGAACTTTGTGTGTTGCTCTATTGTGCTCCATTGTCTCATTATTGTTTTTCTCCACATTAGACTATCTTAAGAACCAACTTAATATCATTGAAATATCTCAACGATATACATAGATAAAAGTGGTCCAAAACAATCTAAAGTGAGAAAAATTTACCCACCATAATATGGGTTGGGCTGAGGGACAACACAAGACATAAAAACTAACCATGCGTTAATATAGATCTAATCATACATTAGTTTTCAATCTACTTTTGAGTTGACCTTTCGATAAGTTAAAATCAAAAAAACTACAGTTGTTAACAAAGGTACTCATGCAATTTAAAGGAGCAGTAGCCATATAATTTGTGCTACTACAATAAAAGGTAAGTAAATTAAATTGTTAGCGTTTCTACTGCTTCTACAGTTAGTGTTAAAATTTATAAGAGTTAGGAGTTCCGGTGAATTGAAAACACCAGTTATGAGTTGGTGTAAGTAGGCGATATCAGGAGACTTCCTTCTCTCATTTAAGGATTGCATTTTTAATAGTTTTAAACGATCCTCGTAAGGAGGAAGATTTAAAGTGTCAGTACCACTTAAGCCCCTAAGAGCAAACCGAACAAAACGATTTTAAATTCTTTCTATTCGTTCAACATGTACAATGTAACTCGGAGACCAAACTTGACTTGCATACTCCAAGTGAGGACGGACAATTGAATAATACAGCGTTGTTGTTGTAATCATACTATTAAATTCTTTGGCCCAACGTTTTATAAAATCGAGCATAGAAGACGCTTTTTTACAAATGCTATCAATATGAACGCTAAACGATAGCTTAGAATCCATGCATATACCAAGGTCTTTGACAGAATCTACACGATTTAAAGCCGTATATTTTATCTTATAATCAAAAATTAAATTATTTCTTTTTCGCGAAAAGGTCATAGTTTGGCATTTATCTGGATTAAGAAACATATTATTTTTAGAACACCAAACTTCAAAGGATTTTAAATCAGTCTGGAGTAGAACTGAATTGTCTTTAGAATCTACTGTTCTGTATATTTTCATATCATCTGCATAAATGAGCAGATGAGAGTATTTGATGATGTAGGTTACATCATTAATGGCTAAAATAAACAGAAGTGGACCAAGGTGGCAACCTTGAGGAACACCTGATGCAGCAATAAATTCAGTAGACAATACACCTCAAAATCGTATTTGATAAAATCGCTCTGTCAGATACGATTGAATCCAGCTTACAAAAATTTGTGGAAAACCCATTAACTTTAGTTTAAATATAATTAATTTGTGTAGTAGTTTATCAAATGCTTTACTAAAATCAATGTAAATACAATCGACCTGGTTACCAGAATAAACTGAATTTAAGCAGAATGTTGTAAAATTGAGGAGATTAGACACAGTGGATCTGCCAGTAACAAATCCATACTGACGAGTTGTTATGACCCTCCCACAATGAATCTTCACACGATCATACACGAGCCGCTCGAAAAGTTTTGGAATCGATGAGAGTTTAGCGATAGGTCTATAGTTGTTTACATCATTCCTACAACCCTTTTTATAAATAGGACTTATAAAAGATTTTTTCCAAAAAAGTGGAAAATTACATTCCCTAATTGATTTATTGAATAATATGGAGAGTGGCTGGCTTAGAACGTCAGGAATTCCGTCAGGTCCAGCATTAAAATCTTCTTCGATCAATCCAATATACTTTAAAATATCCTCTGATATATCCTCTGAATTAAAAGATATAGGGTCCAACGAAACCCTGGGTGTAGAGTTCGTATATTCAAAATAATCTTCATCAGGATTAAAAGAGTCTGAACAGAATGACTCTTTAAAGAGAGTGACAAATAAGCCACAAATTATAACGGGATCGTCAGTAAATCCGTCAGAAGTCTTAAATGATGAAGAGAATCCATCAGATTATTTTTTTGTGTTTATGAAACCCCAGAATTTCTTTGGATCAGACAATATTCTCAGCTTAATATTGTCTAAATAATTTTGATATAAGGTAGCTGAGCAACTTTCAAAATCCAGAAACAAACGCTTGTAGGTTTCTAGGTCATTTAAGTCTAAGCTACAGACATATTTCTTCCATGCCCTATTCATGTTGCGAAGAGTCTTTAATTCCCTTGTGTTCCAAGGGTAAGCACAATTGTTCGCAAATTTTAGGCTATACGGCACGGACTCAGAAAACATAGTAAAGATTTCCATATAAAAAAAATTAATTGAATCTTCAATATTATTACCATTAAAATATTCTAAAATTACATTAAGTTTACTATGAAGTAAATGATTCAACCTCAGAAAGTCAGCTTTTCTGAAATTGAATTCATAAACTTTATCTATTGAATTGGAATTCAATATATTTTCCCTGTCGGACTTGTACCATATGCTCAGTGGTGGATGGTAGTCATCAACAGAAGTAAGAGCATGAAGGGCCCTCTTAACAATCACGTTGTTACAGTCTGTAGTTAAGACCAGGTCAAGAAGTCTTTCACGACTATTATAAATACTTACTTGTTGTAAGTCAGAACATATATTATCAACAAATATATGCTCTTGGCGTGTCTTCGAATTAGATGCACAAAAATATGTATCATCGTCTGAAGATTCCCATTTCAAGTCAGGCAGATTAAAATAGCCCAACAATAAAATGTCGTCACTAACGTCAAGAATATTTATAACGTATTCTAGCAATGCGCAAGTCTTGCATAAATTTTCACACTGCTCCTTGGAGGAACATAAGCATTAAATACATATACATTAGAATTACAATGTACAACCTTAATGCATATAAGTTCGATATTAGAAGAGCAGGGAATATCGATAATGGAACTAACGAAGGAGTTCCTAACAGCTAATAAGACACCACCACCGACAGCAGAAGTATTGCCAGCGTATCTGTCTTTTCTATATACTTCAAAACTATTATCAAACAATTCCAAGTCAGTAATGCTTCCATTTAACCACGTTTCAGTCAATGCGATAATATCTTCAGACAAATTTTGAGTTATTGAAAATATGTCTCGCGTCTTAGATCGTAATCCCCTTACATTTTGATAGTAAAGGGATAGCCTATTCAGTTTTTTTGAGTTTGACGAACAGGTTGAGTCGTCCTTCTAGACTTATTCTTAGGCAGAAACTCTGAAACGAATATATTATCGGTCCACAAATTAGAATTTAAAACATTTGCAAACTCTTCAGCTGGAACTGTGAGAATGAAGGAAACGTGGGAAGGTTCATTCCCTATTTTTTTACATGAAAAAAAAGTCGTCTTGACTCAACAAGTTGTTATGTTGCATAAACGTCAATACGTTTTCAACAGTTTTGTTAGGCTGAAGACGTGAAATAAAAAAATTTTTCCTCCTTGACACTGCCCTTAAATTTAAATGATTTGTGGGTTCAATAGGAGGTAAAACTGGACTATTAGTCAAAGGAGAAATATTAGTAGGTGACGAAGAAGAAACTGAAGTATTTTTGTTCAAAGATGCTTTGAGACGCTTATTTTTGTTCTTCCTCTTTCTTTTTGAAATAGAATGGTCTTTTTCTGATGAAACAATAGTTTGAGTCCTGGAAGAAACAGTCTGTGACAAAGAAGGTGGGACATTTTCCGGAATAGATATTTCATCATAGACGCTGGTACTGGTACTGGTATATATGGGAATATTTGTAAAAAGCGATATTACGTCAAAGGATACTAATATATTTTGTTCATCTTGAGTAGTGCCTTTTAGTCTTTCTTTAAGTTGTGTCGAGTTTTTTAATATTGTAATTGTCTGATATTATATTTTTTAATAAATTTCCAATGTATTTTGCTACTTTGTAGCATGGCACATTGGTAGAAGATGATATTGGTCTCAGAGGTAATCCGTGTTTATGCGTCTTAGGTAGTCCATATAACATTGGTGCTTGAGTCGCGGGGCAATAAAGTTGGTTTTTTTGCCATGACCTGATATATTCTTTCATATAGAATTCATTTACTGTATTGTTGTTGAGTTTCATGAGTTTCGTTGTTGGGTCAGTTCTCATTATTTTGTATGTATTTTTGTCTTCGAGTAATTTTTCCATTTTTCGTTTATAGTCTTCCTTGTACATTATCACTGTCTTATTACCTTTGTCTGCTTTTGTTATGATGATCTGGTTTTTGAGTTTCCTTGTAAATTGTTCCGTTTTTTCATATATTTTAGTTATAAGTTTTTCTTGAGGGGTAATCTAAAATCTTGTTTACTATACTCGATCTGGCAACATCTTTTTTCTTTTCATCCTCGATTGTTAAGGCCCAGTTATAATAGACGTAACGTAACGTAACGTAGTGAAATGTCACTGCAGCAGTGTGTTCTGTCACTTACTGTTTCAATCAATACTTTTCTTATACAAGTGATTATAATAGAAGTAACGTAATATAACGGGACGTAAAGATCCGTTGGATTTCGATTTCTACGTTACTTTACATTACGTCTGTTCAAAGAACAACTAAACATTGAGGTTAGATTCGATTATTGCGCTATTTTATATTGTTCAACTACGCTTTTTGTTGAGTTTTCGTTATTAATGTGATAGTTTTATGTATCCACAGCTATGGATGACGAAGATTTAATTGTATTTGTACAGGAACGTGCAATTATTTACGACAAACAACTGCCTGGCTACTGCCTATTATAGCTGCTACAACGTTTTCTTACATTACGTCCCGTCACGATGACAGTTGACAACATTACGTTACTTTACATTACGTCTATTATAACTGGGCCTTTAAAATGCTTTACTCCACATCAGCTATTATGTGTATTGGTGAAATACTGTGCTTGTTGATGTACAGATCAAATTTTTCTCCTAATGAGAGCATCCACTTTACTTCTCTCGGGAAGACTATGGTTGTCCTGGTTTCAAACCAATTTCGTTAAAATTTATGTTAATGTTAGACAGTTTTTTTCTTTAAGGGTGATTTTAAATGAATGTGTCTGTTGCATTTTTGATGCTATGTACGTATACATATTATGTTGTGTTGTCATGAATTTTTTGTATTCTCCGTCATTAAGTGTTCTTTTTATTTTAACGTCCGTGTGGTATAAATTTCTTTCTGTTGTTTTGATTGTTATGTTGGCTTGTTTAATTTCCAAGTTAAAACTTTTTGGTGCAAGTTATAAATAATTTTTTCCAATGTTTTGGCAATCATTCCTGACGTTATTACGTTCTCCACTTTCGATGTTGTGTTGGTGAGATCAAAGAGTAGTAAAGATTTGTCAGTTCTGCACAGTTGCGTTTGTGCAGACATTATGTAATAAGATTTCATTCTAGGTTTTAAGATATTATATTATATTATATTATATAATAAGCACCGTATTATATTAAATAATAAGAGCAAGTTTAAAAATTTTTTTAATTTTTTATTGAATAATAAGAATAAAATGAGGTAAGTTTTAAAACACCAACAATTCAAAACCAAAACTGCAAAATAAATTCATATGTATGTAAGACATTATTTTGCTTTAAAATGAATAAAATCTGAATTTGTTGCTTTCTTTATTAATTGATTAATTTATTAAAAAATCTATAAATAAATTCATAATTCATAAAAAGATGAATTTATTGCTTCCTTTATTAATTGATTAATTTTATTAATTTATTAAAAAATCTGTTTGCTAAAAATAAAAACCTTTTAAATACCTTCAGCAAATAGATTTTATACAAAATTGGTATATAGATGGTATTTAATATTTTAAACACTTTCGTAAACATTCTGAGTTTGTTTAAAATGATAAAAATTTTCTAAATACCTGCAACAATTGACAGAAATTAGTATATATATTTTTACATAAAGAAAGTATATACATCTCATATATGTGTATATACTATGTAGCTTAAAAATCATTTAAATCAATTTATAATAATTTGAAAAGACGGAAATTGGTTAATTCATTTAATTTACCAAATGCAATGTAGCTAAAAAATTTAGCTTTAAATTAAAAAATTTCTTAAATACATTGTACCTGCAAGAACTAAAAGAAATTTATAGGTAAAGGTCATATAAAAATATTATCATAATTTAAATAGCTGGAAATTGGTTAATTAATTTAATTTACCAAATCCAATCAAGTTAAAAATTTTGCTTTAAATTCAAAAAAAATTCCTTAATTCATAGTACTTGTAAATTGGTAACAATTTAGCTTCAAATGAAAAAATTTGCTGAATTTATAGTACCTGGAAATTGGTAAAAAATGTAGCTTAAAATTAAAAAATTTCGTACCTGCAAGAAATAAAATATATTTATAGGTAAAGGGGGCATAAAATGTTCTCATCATTTATAAAGATTGAAATTAGTAAATTCATTCAATTTACCAAACCCAATCTAGCTAAAAAATGTAAACATTCAAATGAGTGCAAGATTCTTATAGGAAACAAAAAAAGTCATAGTAAAGCGAAAAGAAACAATAGCAAACTATTTTCTTTTCGCTTCATCACACGCTTCCTATTTTCTATTTCTTCGCACTCATACATCGCTAAGGCAGCCCGCAGAGTAAGCGCCGAAGCAGGCAGGCAGGCAGACAGGCCCTGCGAAGAAACAAGATAGAAATAACTTTTTTCTCTCTTGTTCACATAGTTTTCCTGTGCCTGTCTGCCTGCCTGTCTGTTTCGGCGCTCACTCTGCGGGAAACCTAAGTGTCACAACCACAAAGCTGCGTCAGCTAGGCAGAACTGAGCAAAGTCAGCCGAAAAATTTCAGTTTTCTTTTCCTTCACATCCACTTTCGCTCAATCCTCACTGATTACAAATGTCTGCTCAAACGCAACTGTGCAGAACTGACAACTCTTTACTACTCTTTGGTATGATACCATATTCTCTGCACGTTAGCAGAAATTTAAGCTTCTCTTTTTGTTTAACTAATTTGTGTTTTTGTTTGCTGAAGTGTTTCAATGTTGTGCAAGTGTCCGTGCCATATATTGTTTCTACATGTTAAAAAAATTATAGTTTCATTTTGTGTGTGTTCCAATAAATTTTAGTTTATCAAATAATTTCGGCAGGCCCTCCGATATATATATATGAAAATAATCTGTTTGAAAAAAACTTCACATGTATTTATGTTCGTTATTATTTTCAGTTTGTTTAAAAAATTTTTCCTGTCAGTTGTTGTTCATTGAGTTTAAATGTTAACCGTTTTTCAGTGCTTGTTATATTGTTCTAAAGATAAATTTAAATTACTTGCTATGTGAAATTAAGTAAATGCAAGAATTTTTGTATGACCTTTCGTTATTATATGTTTAAAATTGGTTTTTTTAAAGTTTTTAATAAATTGACATCCCCTGCAGATGTAGGAAACTACCTACGAAACGTTGGGAAAAACAATGTAAAAAATTTTTTAATTTATATCATTCAAAAACATATTGACCAAAACAGACCAAATACGCAAAGATATCGAAACAAATATCTTAAAGTTAATTTTTCATTTTAACAACTGGAATTTTGTTTTAGGTAATTTTTATCAAAATATTGTAAAAATTTTATCTTAGAAAAGTTGTTGGATGGTAAATTTTCATAATATTTTCATAATAACATAATACGAATATAGCAAAATGGAAACGCACAAACAGTCAAAATTCTGTCGAGTACATCAAGCAACGTAGCCGCTTTTTGTGTAAAGCGGTAAAAAGGAGAAAAAACATCCCTACTAAATATGCAAATTTTTTTTACAAGCAGTACTAAAAAATATATTTACTTTATTTTGGACATGTGCTTTATTTAACAACATATATTCCATTTCAGTAAAACAAGTTTTCTTATGAAAATTTCGACATTTTAAAATCTTTACACCCTATGAATAAATTGTGGCTACGTTACTACCAATGAGCACCTTCTAAGACAGCAAAGATGGCAGTTCTCTGTATCATGCTATCACTATATAAATTGTTAAAATGTTAACAGAAATGACAAGTGGATTTTACGTTAGCAACAAAGCATACTTAGGTTCAAAATGTTTTAGAAAAACTTTACGACTAGAAATGTCGAAGGTCTTTGGATAAGCTGAGCATGCAGTTATTCTTTATTTGGCTTGAGAATGAATTTATTTAGATGTTCACATAATTTCAAAATTTTGTCGCAAATTTTTTTAATTAATGTTTTATATATTTTTACTTTGAACCGCGTTATCGGCGCTAAAAATAAATATTTTTAATAAAAAAATTTTCATTTAAACTGTACTTAATTATCTCTATAATGAAATAAAGCAGATAATTTTATTCGTACGGAAACCATAATGGCAACCGTTTTTGCAAAAAAAGTGCTCAAAGGAAAATCAAATATCTTGTCTTTAAACGTTGATTTTACCACAAATAATACAAGTTGGTCAAAAGTTTATACACTGTTGTTATTGGCTAGGTTATTCTTAAATTTCAATCATCTACTACTTTAAACTTGAGTTATGATTCAAGAAGTCAAACCGATCGGACGTGTTATTACATAGCTCCGCAACCTCGCTCACCGTTCTTAATAAAAAAACAAATATAAAAGCCCTTACTCTCTGTGCAAGTTCTGTTGACCTAGTTACAACAATTAATTATTGCAAAAAACGCAAAGAATTAAAAAACAAGAATAAATTAAGTGTCAAATTGCAATTCAGCAAAATAATTTGTTTGTGACAATCCAGTGCGACTCCAAAAATAAACTATAAACAAAAATCAAAAAATAAAAATAAACCAAAACAACAATAAATAACTGTTATTCATTCGGCTAGAACTTATTATTAAAGCAATTTACCGATATTGACCTAGTTACGCTAAAAACAATTAAAAAAAAAAGCATTTAAATATGGAAAAAAGCTGTGCTTCATCTCTATGCACCGTGGAAGACCACAATGCATCAAAGGTGGCATGCAAGGGCCTGTGTGATAAATCTTTCCACGCTTGTTGTATAGGCTTATCTAAGAGAAGTCTGACATATTTAAATGACTACCTTGCGAACCTTTCATTTTACTGCGATTAATGCAAGGATATTTCACTCTCACACGTCTTTCTTGCAGTTAAGTGCCTAAGTGATAAAACAAACTCGCTACGGTCTGACACTAAACAATGTTTAAAAAAAAATAAGTGAGCAAGTTACTAAGGTCGATGGGGTCTTAAAAACTGCCGAAGATCTCAGCAGCTTTATTGAATCCGCAAAATCTGACCTGGATACAAAAATATTCAAACTATCAAGTAACATTATAATAGTCACGGACACCATAGCTGATTTAAAAAATAATGTGTCATCTTTTGAAACCGCCGGACGTCGACACCATGATACAATCCAATTCAAGGGTAGCTTTACCACCACCTCAGCAGCCAGATCCACTAATTGAAGTTTTATACCATAAGGTAAATGAAATGAGTGATGATCATGAAATATTTCGGGTGTCGCTTGCTGAAATTACTGATTATATCAGATATGCTCCAGAAAGAGTTCAGAACATCCCAGAATCACCACCTCATAACGCTTCTTCTATCTTTGAAGAAATCATAAAAGCTACCGATCCTACTTCACTGGTTCATTCTTTGCGCTCACCACCGGCGTCTCTCTCTGATAAAGAAATGGGGCCACCTATTGCTATTCCTGTGGCTTCACCGCGCAAATTGATCCATAAGTTTGGAACATCATGGACATCATCTGAATGGGATAACCGCATCAAAAAGCTGAAGAGTGTGAATGATAGACTAAAAACGACATTGTTTGTTAAGGGCCTCCCAGTAAAAACTACAGTATCCTGGCTGCGTAATTATTTTCAGGAAAAATTTGGTTTCACAATTTCTGACTGCATAAAAATGTCCATCAAGGCTAGAAAATTCTGCAGTTTTAAGTTGGACATTCCAACTCAATATGTATGGATGTTTCTAAACATCTCTGGTGGCATAATGATGCATGGTAAGTAGAAAATCTCCGAGTGGATAGACAACCCTGAGAAGAAGCTGAAGACACCTAGAAATAGCAGCGATAATAACGATGATCATCATATAAATATAACTATGAGTAAGCCTGTAAATAATGATAATTCCACTAAGCTTAATTCAAAGTCTATTAAAAGTAAAGCATCAATTAATGATGGCAATGTTCATCATAAAATTAAAATAATGAGTAATCCTACGAATAATGTTTATTCTTCTAAGTTTAACTATAAGTCTAATAAAAGTAATGCTCCTAATAAACCTTTGCCAGATTGTAACTGGTCTTATAAAACAAATGTTTTTTCCAAATGTTCTCCTTTTCCAAAACATACTTCAATTCCTCTATCCTCTTCCGTTCAAAAATCATTAAAATCTAAACGCGTCTCGTTTAACCTTAACCCTGAATCTGACTCCCTCTACATTAAAAATACACCTAAAATCCACAGTACATCCTATCCTAATTTCGTGCACTCTCATACTCTAAGCCCATCTCCATCTGATCCAATTATAATTGAGCCCTCGAACCAACCTGTCAGTCCGAAGTCATTCCTAGACCCTCTACTACCACCAAGAGTCAAATTAACGTTAAATTCTTGCGCAGACACTGACAGTAGATATGCCCTATCTCGCCTTAGAGAGAACAGTGTATTTAATAACGTTCGTCTGTATCTCGCCTACATGCACAAAGCCCCTGATTCAACATGCATTGAAGGCAAGACTAAAACTAATCTTAAAGTTTTAATTCAGCAAGAAGGTCTGCCTACCGATGTTGATGACTTGCTTAACTTATTTATTCGTTTTCACGACCAACTCGGCGTGACGATCGATCAATTCAAGGCGGATCTTGATACCTATGGTGCTTACGTCAGGACTAAACATGTCTTCCTTCTTCAAAAATCGCGTAAAGACCAACAACAATATTATCGTCCCTAACTCCCATTTCTTAAATATATTTTACCATAACTGCGGCGGCATGAGAAGCAAATTAAATAAACTTTATGTTGGCGCCAAATCATGTCACTTCAATGTTCTAGTATTCACTGAGACATGGTTAAATGATACCTTCAATAATGAAGAAATTCTTGACAGTAATTGGACTGTCTTCAGAAACGATCGGGATTACTCCTCTACTGGTCTTTCTAGAGGAGGTGGCGTTCTCATAGCAAATCACAATTCTCTTTCAAGTGAGCTAATAGATACGCATACCCATAAACTTTTTGATCATCTGATAATTAAAGTCTATTCAGGAAATAGTCTTTTTATGTACATAGGTTTACATTCCTCCCGGCTCAAGTGAAACAACATACAACGAGCTATGTGAAACACTGTCCTCCTTTACATTCACTCTTAAAGAGGAAGATAAGGTTGTTATTCTTGGTGACTTCAACCGGCCAAATATCTCTTTTGTCGTTGATGAAAATGACAAGTATCTTCTTCCTGTTGACCTTTCTAATGCCATAGATTTCTCATTATTTAGTACATTTTATGGCAACGATCTGCAACAAGTTTCTTCTGAACAAAATAAAAATGGCAGATGGTTGGACCTTATCTTTACAAACTCGTACGATGAAGTGAAGGTTAGTCCATGCACTGAAGCAGAAAATTTATTTACTAACACTGTTCACCATACAGCTTTAACAGTTGCTTTCTCTGCTAACGACATTACTTTTACCCAGTCTTATAATAACTCTATTGCATACGATTACCTCAACGCCGATTACGAAAGTATTAAATTTTATCTAAATGCTCTAAACTGGAATAATATTCTATCCAACATAGATTTATACAGTGCTGTCTCAAGATTTTATCAGCACATTTTTACTGCTATCGAAAATTATGTGCCAAAAATAAAAAAAAAGAATAAGCTTTCGGAGCCATGGCTAGACAAAAATCTCAGATTTTTGAGAAACCAAAGAAACAAAATTTACAAACTTCTAAAAACCACCGATAATGTAAGCGATGAACTGAAGCTAAGATATGAGAAGCTATCTAAAGAGTTCTCTATCAAGTCAGAAGAAGCGTATAAGTTGTACACTAACCTTATCGGCGAGAAAATTATCGAAGAGCCACAAAAATTTTTTGACTTCGTTAACATGAAGCGAAAATCTAGCGGCTATCCATCTTCTATGTTTAAAGGTGATGTCAATTCCTCCAACCCTCATGAAATCAGCAACTTATATGCAGACTATTTTAAAGAAGTTTTCTGTGTTTTCACAAGTAATACTTATAGTTCCCCTCCCTTTTCAGGAATTTGCCCTATAATTAATCATATCCAACTAACGTGTGATGAGATATCTAATGCGATTAAGGAAATTGATACAAATAAAGGACCCGGCCCAGACTTGTTACCCCGCACTTACTAGTCCGATGTTTAGACACACTTATCTTGCCTTTATATATAATATTTAACAAATCTCTACTCCAAGGATCTTTTCCATCGTATTGGAAGATATCTCACCTAACACCAATATATAAAAATGACGATAAAAGGTCTGTTGAAAACTATAGAGGAATCGCCATATTATCGGCTATTTCAAAATTGTTCGAAAAAATTATATGCGCAAAACTAACATCTATTATAAATCCTTTACTCAACGAACAGCAACATGGTTTCCGTAAAGGTAGATCAACCACAACAAATCTAATGACTATGATCTCTGATGTTTTAAGTAAAATGGAAAAAGGACATCAAGTGGAGGCAATATACACCGACTTTAGCAAAGCTTTTGATCGAGTCGATCATGATATCTTGGCTTCCAAATTGGAAAAGATTGGTATCTCAGGATCTTTGCTCAGTTGGCTTAAGTCCTATCTCCACGACAGGTCTCAGTTCGTAAAATTTCAAGGTACCTTATCCAAACAGATTTTAGTTACATCCGGCGTACCACAAGGTAGTCACCTTGGTCCACTTCTCTTTAATATTTTTATCTCAGACCTATCTGATATTCTTTGCGATATCCCACATTAAATGTATGAAGACGACCTAAAAATGTACCATGTTATTAAATCGGAAACAGATGTAATTTACTTACAGTCGAAACTGTCATCTCTTGAACACTGGTGCAATCAAAGTAAACTACATCTTAATGTTGAGAAATGCTGCGTAATAACCTTCTCCCGTAAAAATTTGGTAACAAATAACAGTTACTTCCTCAATAGCATTGAACTTAAAAGAGTCAACCATATTGTTGATCTTGGTGTAGACTTGGACAACAATTTGCGTTTCAACTTACATTATGATAAAATTGTATCTAGGGCCAGCAAACTACTCGGTTTTATAAAACGGCGTGCAAAAGAGTTCAAAAATGTTTGGGTCACGAAAGCTTTATACTGCGCGTTAGTGCGCCCTATTCTTGAATATGGATGCATTATTTGGAATCCTGCTTTCGAATCACGTAGTGAAAGACTTGAATCTATTCAAAAGCAATTTCTGCTTTTTGCGATTAGGGACACGTATAACCCCCGTGAGTACAATATATTGCCACCTTATGATTTTAGGCTTAGCCTTCTGAATTTAATGCCCCTTTCAACATGAAGGACTTTACTTAGTTCTTATTTTACCTTCGATGTCATTAACGGTGTTGTTGATAGCGAGTATATATCAAACAAGATACAATTTAATGATCCGATCAGACGTACACGGCATACACGACTATTAAATGAATATCAACATCACACTGTCTACGCAAGAAATGAGCCGATAAATAGGTGCTGTAGAGAATTCAATAATATCAGCGAGTACTATTCACCCCCTATGTCTAAATTAACTTTTAAGAAAAATCTTTCCAAGTCCCAACTTCCGTCATAATACCTTAATTTAAGCAACTAGGTTTGAAATCTTAATCTATAATTAAGCATGCCCTCTCCAAATCTTTTTTCCCTACTAAAAGCCCAATAATCCTGCGCTCTTAATTTATTGTCCTTTTAGTCATTAGAATTAAATGCTCAGATAATAAATAGCCAGTTTGTTAAGCGTATTCTTTCCAATTCCCTATTCCCTTCTCAGATCTCTCCTAATCTTATCAAATAAACTTCTTAGCTATATTACTATGCATAAAATATGTTAGCATGTAAGTTCCTTTTCTTTTTCTTTTCTTCTCTCCTTTTCTTTTTGACGTGTTATTGAATTCATGTCGATCAGGTAGGCGGATTACGCCCAAATTGGTTTACATATCTTCGAACACTAAAACAAGGAAATGGGAGAACGAAAAAAAAAGAAAAAAAATAAACAAACCTGTTAGAATAAGTAAATTGCCTTGCTTGGCCAATAAATAAATAAATAAATAAGAAAATAAATAAATAAACACTTTTAAAAAGAGTTACAGATAAAAAAATTTTGAACTTTTTTAAAGTGTGTTTTTGAGGCATTAAGTCAAATGCGACTGGTATTTTACCACTACTTGCACCTGGTTTTTTTTGCAGATCTCATTTTTTAGTCAATTTCTTTACGAAAATGCGCGGGGAGCGAAGAGAACAATACTTTTGCACATTCCATATATTTCATGGGTGCTCTAATGTATATGTTGCTTAAAGTTTTGTTTACGTTGCTAGAGTGTGTTCTTATATTTTATTAAACTTCCCAGTAGGCATCATTGACGAACTTTTCGTGATGATTTCTTAAAGGAAGTTTCTGCATGAGCTGCTGGACTTAAAAAAATTCATACAAAATATAATACAAAGCATCGATTGTCAGCGCCTTACTTTTTCCACTCTATTACAACAATTTGAAGATATTCATGATTGCTATCGGCGAATTCGTTCAGAGGTTAAATTGCAACAATACAGCGTTTTCTTCCACGTTTCGGTATAACATTCCTTCACAAATTTTATTACTCGTTTCGATTTTAATTCCTTGATGAATTTTCTTTATATTGCTGTCTTCTTTTCGTTAACGAAACCTCCTTAATATTTCGATATTGGGTTCGTGCATGATAAATCTTGACGTTTCTGCATTGCGTCTTGCATGAATTTGGAACATTTATATGAAATTTTCGTCAATGAAATGTATGGCCAAATCAGCATGTTTCGTCAAGGATCAAGAAAAATCGTCCATGATTCATTTGAGATTTCTGCAAGACTGGAACTGCTGGGTTGTGCTTGGATTTTGTTCACGTTTTGGTTGCATTTCGTTAATCGTCAGATATAAATCATATTTTTGCGATTTTGTGTATCTGAAGAAAATGCTTTTTTTAGATAAATCGCTATATCTTTTTTATTTCTGATCGAATTCAAATGCTCCAAAGGACAACATTTTAGAAAATTTATCAATCTTTTAAATTACATCAAAATTAATCGTATTATTTATTAACTATTTTAAATTGATTTAAAACAAAAACTCCAATCTGCTACACAGGGTTAAATCCACTAATACCTTTTAATTGAATTTTGACGTAAAATTACGTCTTACAGCGCGGTTTGTATGGGGGTTATTTTCACAAATTTTTTCAAACAAATTTGGGAAGCTTAGTTGACACTTGGGGGTATACCCACAGCCTTTAATATTCATCGTACAAAGAACAAATATATGCCAAAATATCAGTTAGAGAACGAATATCTACTTTTGGATTTTATCACTTATTTAATAAAGTCACAAAACAGCAAAATCTAAGAAGAAAAAAAATTCAATATATTCGTATGAGAAAAACACAAGCTGCTTGAGTAGCTGCTTTAGTAGCTGCTTATGCTGTTGTTGTTGTTGTCCGTTTGGTTCGTAATTGTGTCGTTTGTTGTGGTTGTTGTTATTAATATTATATAAAATGTACATATATAAATACACATTAGATATTTTCGTTTTTGTAGTTCGTTATTGGTTTTGTTTATTTTCAGAAAGATAAATACAATAGAGAATACAGATGCGTGTAGCTTAGAGTGGATCTTATTTGTGTGGGGAAAATTTCTAAGCACTTCATGGAGCGTCCCAAAGGCTCAAGCTGCGCTAATGGATGAAAAAATATTTGTGTAAAATTTTAATAAGATCGGATGGCATATAAACTTGTGCGCACACGGCTTAAAGTTTGCGCAAGTGCATGAAAGAAAATAAAAATTTTGTTTTTAATATTTTCATTTGCAATTTCATTTGGAATAAGGAAACAGTTAAGATTTTTTGTTTTTTCCATAAAATTTTCAGTTTAATAATTTTATTCACCTGAAATTACTTGAATAACTCAAGGGGGACAAAATTTTTATTTTTGGATATTCCCAGCAATATTTGTATTATTTTCGACTAATCTTGTTGCGCTGATTTCAAAACTATTATTATTTTTTTTTAGAATCACCAATTTTTGAGATAGGCTTCTTTGAATTCTAAAAGTTGCATTATAAGTTTTTATTGTTCTTATGTTTATTTAAGTTGATGAGAATAAAAAAATATTACAACAATAACAACTCAATATGTTTAACTCTTCATAATAAGAAATAAAGAAAATCTCTAACTTTGAATACAATATACCTTAGATAACCCTGCACCAAGAAGAAG
The DNA here is from genome assembly GCA_963920525.1 of Dichetophora obliterata. NCBI lineage: Eukaryota > Metazoa > Arthropoda > Insecta > Diptera > Sciomyzidae > Dichetophora > Dichetophora obliterata. Next base: position 3,171,741 of record OY986440.1, read on the forward strand.
TCGACTTTTGTCATGTCCAAAAAGGTTTAATTTGTCCACGCTTCTGGTTGCCATTGTGTTAATAACTTTTTCACTTAGATTTAACTTCCCGCACTTCAACTCGTTGGATTGTTTGAACAAATTTTGACATAATAAAATTTCACTAAAGTTTTTATTGAACGATTTCACTGACATTTATCTCAAAAAGTGGTGATGCTAGAAAAAAAGTAATAATAGTTTTGAAATTATCGCACCAAGATAAGTCGAAAATAATACAAATATTAATGGAATAAATCCAAAAAAAATTTTGTCCCCCTGAGTTCAAGTAATTTTAGGTGAATACCCTTATTAAACTGAAAAATTTTTGGATAAAACAAAAACATTTTAACTGTTTCCTTATTCCAAATGGAATTGCATATGAAAACATTAAAATATGCAATTTTTTTTTCTTTCATGCACTTGTGCAAATTTTAAGCCGTGTGCGCATGGGTTTATATGCATTGCTAAAATTTTGGCAATTGGAATAGTTATGAGCACATTTTACCAAGTGCAACAGAATATTTTGCATATATTTCGAATATTTTTCTTAACATAACATTAACGTTAAAGATACTATAATTGATCTCATGATAGGCTTAAATTTTTTTATAAGCCTAGATTTTGCTGAAAAAAAGAAACAATAATACTATTTATTTTTTTCTTAGCAAATTAGCCAAATCATAATTTAATTCTAAATAAATAAAACACGAAAATATGCTCTTTTCTTAAAAAATTCAATTAAAAGGTATTAGCGGATTTAATCCTGTGCAGCAGCTTTTGTTTTAAATCAATTTAAAATAGTTAATAATTAATTGAATTTATTTTGTTAAAATTTAATTTTGATGTAATTTAAAAGATTGATAAATTTTCTAAAATGTTTTCCTTTGAAGCATTTGAATCCGATCAGAAATAAAAAGATGTAGCGATTTATCTAAAAAAAAGCATTTTCTTCAGATAGACAAAATCGAAAAAATATGATTTATATCTGACGATCAACGAAATGCTTCCAAAACGTCAACAAAATCCAAGCATAAGAAATAGCGGCCAAAAAAATCAATGCAGCGAGAACAAATCAAGCAAAAAAATGTACACAAATGCTGATCTGCTCAGAGATCTAAAAAATCCAACAAAAAAAATATAAACAAACGCCATGCTGCACTGCTCCGAAATCTAATAAATATATGTATAAGCAGAGGGTTTCTGCATCATTACTGTTAGCAGTAATAAATATAAATATATAAATATAAATAAAATATAGCAACCAGTGTTGCCGTTTGGATACAATTGGATCCATTTGGATACTTTTTTCCTTCAAAAATTGATGGATACTTTTTTTAAGCCTCAGTGTAAGTTTGGATACTTTTTTAAAAAAACTGATTTTTAATATGAATACATGTTTTTGTTTTCAAAATATAAAAAGTAAGTAGTCCCTTTAATTCGACAAAGAACGTTAAGATAAATGATGACATTAAGAAATTTTAGGGCAATATTTCTTATCAAAAAATGCATTAAAGCAACCCCTATACAAATAACTTTAAAATTTTGTGTAAGTCTGCCATAGCCCAGCTGTTGATGAACGTTTTTTTCTGATTTAAAACTAGCTAAAAAAGATAAAACTAATAGATTTTATTTTGGAAATGGTAGAAAATATTTTCTTTTCCAAAATTCTTACAAATGAATATATTTGAACTTCTTAATTTAAATTGACATTGCACGTTAAAAAAAAAATTAAAAAACCTAATTGAAGACATTTATTGTGAGTTTGGCCCAATAGTAAAAAATTGGCGCGACTTTTTAAAAAAATCTGTAACATTTAATCCTTAAGATTCCCATAGCGATTGCAAATTGCAACGAAACTTCATAATTTAAAAAAAATACTAGGCTGTAGCGACAAGTACCCTTGTTACTATGCTCTTTGATATTTTGTTTCCGATAAATTAAGACCAAAATATTTTGACCCCGTCTAAAACCGACTACTTTTTTACGCCACCTAGTGAGAAGAAGGTGCATTAAAAAACCTTTTGGAATATTGTTTTTTGTATTATTTAAAACTTATACCTATTGTATTATTTACGTAAAGAAAATTTGAAGTCTTTGAGATTGATAAATATTTTAAACAAATTTTTTTTTCAACGTGCAATGATAGCTTAATACAATTAAAAGGCAACAGCAACCCATTAAATTTATTTTACACTACATTGAATAAGTTTAATTTTTTTCCCCTGGTTTATGCAATTATATTTTGTTCTCTGTATTGCTTTTATATAGTTGACCATAAAAAACGAAACCAGGCTCACAATAAATGGAAAATATTGCCGACAGACTTGTACTGGGAAGCATATAAGACAGCTCGAAATGAGGCCAATTCGGTTGTAAAGGATGCCAAGAAATATTTCTACAAGTCAAAACTTGACGTAACACTTTCCTCCAACTTTGGAAAAATTTAGAACAAATTGGAGTTTGCAAAAAACAGTTGCCTAAGTGTCAGATTGACCCAGATGCTCTTAATGACTTTTTTTGTCTCTGACTCACAGCCAGTTGTAAACTCTAATCAAAACAGAACGAATTCTGTCAATATTATAAGCAATTTTAAGTTTTCCAGCGTATCGGAACACGGAGTAGCCAGGTCTATAATGAAAATTAAGTCCAGTGCTCTTGGAGAAGATGGTATAAATATTAGGTTTGTTAAAATGATTTTGCCTTACATTTTGAGTCCGTTAACGCACATCATTAACCACTGTTTTACTAGCTCGTCCTATCCTAAAATGTGGAAAATAGCAACAATTATTCCCATTGCAAAAAAAGCTAGAGCATATGAACCATCTGATTTTCGGCCTATAAGCTTGTTATCATCTCTTTCTAAAGACTGTGAGTCACTAATGGCAGATCAGATCTCGCATTACCTTTGCGTTAATAAGCTCCTGTCTCCCTTTCAGTCCGGTTTTCGTTCTGGTCATAGTTGCTCTACTGCAGTAGCTAAAATCTTAGACGACATTCGAATATCCTTTGATAAACAACATCTTACTTTACTTTTCCTCTTGGATTTTTCTAAAGCATTTGACACTGTAGATCATTATATTTTATGTTCAAAGCTTGAATCATTATTTTGCTTTTCTTTAACTGCAGTCAATCTTATTAAAAATTATCTAAAAGGTAAATACCTTAACAGCGGAGTGCCACAAGGCTCAGTTCTTGGGCCACTTCTCTTTGCAATTTTTATTAATGATATTTTTACCATTCCGAAAAATGTAATAATGTCTCGTCCTATTGGTCGCAGCGAAGATTTTTGCTGAATGAGTGAATGAAGACCTACATGCAATTAATAAGTGGGCGATAAGTAACAAGCTTAAACTAAATCCGTTAAAATCTTTTGTGTTGCCAATTTCAAAAAGTCGTTACACAGTTGAAGATATTCCTGCCGTATATATAAGTACTACACCACCAAAGTCTGTTGAAAAAATAACTAACCTTGGGTTTCGGATTAACACATCACTTTCATGTGTAGACCATATTAACTATGTTATAAGCAACATATACTTTGTCTTAAGAAATCTGCGAATGACTGCTCAGATCACACCAACAAAAACTCGTCGTAAGCTCGTAATACAGTTGATTATGCCTTTTGTAAATTATTTTGAAGTGGTGTTTAGTAATCTAGACTCACATTCGTTTTATAAACTGCAAGTTGCGTTAAACTATGCGGCCCGTTATGTGTATGGTCTAAGAAGATTTAGTCATGTTACTGGTCTAAGACCCGAATTCTAGGATGCAATGTAAAACATTATTTAAAAGCAAGAAATTGTATATTCCTGCATAAGCTGATACACTCAAAAACTCCAAACTATCTATATTCTAAACTTCAGTTTTGTTTATCATCCAGGAGCTCAAATTTGGTAATTCCTCGCTTTGAATATTTAATTTTCTCAAGACTTTTTTTCGTAAGCACCATTAGATTATGGAACTCCTTGCCGAGATATCTTAAATCTATTTCCAATGCTCAAAACTTCAAGCAATTAATATCTGCACATTTCTCTTAAATTCTCGTTTCTCTTTAAGTAGAAGGGCAATGGGGATTCTAAATCAAAAACGCGTGTATTTCCTTATGGGCCTCTTAATTCACAAAATTGTGGCAAACTGCACAGTCGGCGTCGCGGACAATCGGTCAAGTTGGCCGATAGTAGGGTGGCTGAAGCGTGTTGTTGTTATAAATTGGAGATAAGCATGCAAGATGGGCGGATGGACGGACGGACGGATAGCTAGATGGATTATGATTGGTCAAGCTGGCTGAAGTAGGATGGCTGAAGCGTGCTGTTGTAGTTATAAATTGGAGATAAGCATGCAAGATGGGCGGATGGACGGACGGACGGCTAGCTAGATGGGCTATGATTGGTCAAGCTGGCTGAAATGGGATGGCTGGTGTTGTTGTTATAAATCAAAATTTCAAGTTTAAGGTGATAAGCCCAAGCTTCATAGTAAGCGTAATAAGCGGAATAATACAATAAATTTAATATGAGTTGGTTGACTAATGTAAATACAAAGTATAAAAGCAGCAACGGCGGCTGGGGTTAATGATAAATTAAGCTAGCGATTGAAAGCGTCATCGTAACCATGACCAAACTCATCTATGCTGATACAAATAAAACAAAACAATAAATAAAACAATAAAGATTTATATATGAATCTTTATTGTTATTTTATTGATTTATTATATATAAATTGTGAAAAATATTTTAATTGTATTTAAATTATTCTTATGATTTCATTTGTTAGAGGAGTGTATTCAATTAAACGATCATGGATTACCAAACAGTAAGCTGATGTTTTATCTGGAATCGGTTTGTTTGCTTCGGTGTAAAATTCAATTCGTACATCAATAAGTCCCGTTTTAACTGCTTCATTTTGATGTGTTACATCAACAAAAATAAGTGGCGCAATTGCCTTATATTCAGCAACATTGAGCAATGGCTGAGATTCCCGCATATAATAATAACTTTGTTGAAATTTTGCATACATATCATATAGAAGAGCATACTTTCCCATTTCAAAGCGCGTATTTAAATCATAATATGGATATGAATCAGAGTTTAAATGAACTTTTAAATTAGGTATATTACAATGATCGAATGTATTTCCTTCCTCTTTACTCCTCTCGTTTTGTAGGCCAATTATAAGAAATCTAGGTCTTTCATTTTGCTGACTCAGTTTTACATTCCATAAAACCTTTATACTTTTACGTTCTGAAATCCTAGGATTTACATACAGTCCCAACTTCGAAAAGCCATTAAAATAGGGTTTTCATTGTTAATTATCTTGTACATTTCCAATTTCCAAAAGTCCGATAGTTGTTTGTGAGGCATTTTCCATGTTATATCCAGTATTATCAATTTTAATTGATCTGTGGCATTAGTAGGATGATATGATCTATCATTAGACGAAGAACGTTGAAGGATGAGCTCATTCTTTGATTTTAATATTATTTTAGTGTAATCTTCGGCAAATCCCATCAACATTTTCAGCGGTATACAGCAACTAAAGTGATTTTTTTCCGAAGTAAGACTTTCATCAGGGCACCAACCAGCGATTTTTAATGCATCATTCGAATTTCATCTCGAATTTCATTGAACAAATATGAAATAAAATTGTTTTTAAATTTCAAGCCCGTTGTTGCCACATATTTTCCACCTTCACGTTTTACTATGAAGCCATGAATGTAAATCATACTCTCACTTGGTAGGACAAAGAGATCCTGATTTTGAATTGGTTTGGTGCACAACAAACTTTTTAATTTTGATTTATAATTTTTATTTTTTTAATAAATTTTTTATAACTGTTTATTTGAAAATATTTTATTCAACTGAAATTTTCAAATAAAAATTTCTGATTGATACAAATATGAATATTTATACAAATGTTTTTATAATAACAAGTATTTATAACAAAGTGTAAATAAATTAACATAAGAATAATATAAATGTTAAGTTGAGGTAAGTAAGATGTTAATTAATAATCAACAATAGGTAAGTACAATGTAAGTTAAGAATCAACGAGAAGGTAAGTAAAATGTAAGTTGAAAATCAATGTAACAGAAGATAAGTAAAATGGAAGTTAGGAATTCAACTAGTGTGGTGATGCAACTTAAAGTTATTGAGTCACCACATTATTCCCCCTTCTTTTTAAAAAAAATCTTGGTAGTATTCGCTAACAGGTTTAAGTGTACTTTTTTAGTATCTTTATGTTTGGTTAACTGTGTCTGTGCTGTCTCAGTGTCTAGGGAGGCTGGTTTTATTCTATCGATGTTGACTCTTGTGTTACTGTTATGTCTACGGATTGTGAAATATTTTGGTGTTCTCTCAACCACTTCGAAGGGGCCATCGTACGGTTCTTGTAGTGTTTTGCGGATCGTGTCGTTGCGTACGAAAACAAAGTTACAAGTACTGAGGGCTCGAGGTATATACGATTGGAAGTGTTATGATGCGTAATGTTTGACTTTTTGTTTTCTACTACCTCTTTAAGTTTGGCTAAGGTGTCCGATGGATTAAAATTCTGACTGCTATGTATTACTAGTTGCTGTGGTAGCCTGAGTGTTTGCCCAAATACCATCTCAGCGGGTGAAGCTTTAATGTCTTCTTTGACCGTGGACCTGAGTCCTAGAAGAACTAATGGCAACTCTGTATACCAATTTGTCTGATTGTTGCTTGCTATTATAGACGTCTTCAGTTGACGATGAAACCTTTTTACAATCCCGTTAGCTTGTGGATGATAAGCAGAAGTGGTAATGTGTTTGCTTCCTAGATTCTTAACGAAGTTTCTAAAAGTTGTGGACGTGAATTGGGGTTCTCGATCAGTGGTAATTTCCAAAGGAACTCCGAAACGTGAGATGTATTCTTTTTGGAGTCTATCTACGACAGTGTTAGCGTTAGTATCTTTAATTGGATACGCTTCGGGCCAAAGTCTGTTTCTGTCAACTAGGGTAAGCAAATATCTGTAACCTTGTGATATTGGTAAGGGACCAACTATATCGACGTGAACGTGTTCAAAACGTCCGTGTGGAATGTCTATCTTTTGTGGGATTGTCTTCGTATGTTTGTGTATCTTTGCTCGTTGGCATCTAATGCATTCTTGTGACCATTTATTGATTTGTGCGTTCATTTTAGGCCAAAAATATCTTTGTGTAATGAGTTTTCGAGTAGCTCGTGTACCTGAGTGTGAAATGTTATGTATTTCTTCGAAAATTTGTTTGCGTAATGTTTGTGGGATATATGGACGTGTTTCTGAATTAGTTTGTTCGCACCAAATTTTAATGTTAAGTATTGGTATGTGTACTTGTTCTAGTTTGTAAATATGTTTGTTTAGTATTTCTTGTAGTTCTGAATCTATATTTTGTTCTTTGTGTAGAGTTTTGAGATTAATCTCTGAGGTTGTGAAAGCCTCTATCTCAGCTCTTGAAAGTGCGTCTGCTACGGTGTTATCTGTACCTTTAATGTGTCTGATGTCGTTGGAAAACTGTGCGATGTATTCTAAATGTCGTATTTGTCTTGGACTTCTCTCAGTTTTTGAATGTAATGCTGAAGTTAGTGGTTTGTGATCCGTGTATATGGTAAATGTGCGTCCTTCTAAATAGTGTCTAAAGTGTTTAGTTGTGAGGTAAATGGCTAGTAGTTCGCGATCGAACGTGCTGTATTTTATTTCTGTAGTAGATAATTTTTTTGAAAAGAATGCCAGTGGTTCTGTTTCTTGATTATGTTCTTGTTGTAAGACTGCGCCTATAGCAGTGTTTGATGCATCCACCGCGATAGAAGGTTTTGCTTTACTATTGAAATGTTTAAGTAGTGTTTCCTTAGCGAAACTTTCTTTTATCTCTGCGAATGCTTGTGTTGTGTTTTCTGTCCATGTTAAGTGTTTGTCCTTTGTTTTTGTTGCTGTAGTTACCATTTCGTAAATGTGTGTGAGTGTGTGTGCTAGTTTTGGAATGCATCTGTGGTAGTAGTTAATCATCCCCATAAATTTCTGCATTTGTTTGACTGTTTCTGGTTTTGGGTAGTCTTTTATGCATTGAATTCTATCGCGAGATGGTTGTATGCCTTTGTTTGAAATTGTGTAACTTAGAAAATTTATTTTGTCCACGCCGAAAATACATTTATTGGGTTTGATGTTTAGTCCGTAATTGTCTAGTTTTTCAAAAACTAAATTTAGGTGTCTAATGTGTTCTTCTTCTGTCTCACTGGCCACTAAAATGTCATCAAGGTATACGAAAACGAAGTCTAGTTCTCTCAGTACTTCGTTGATAAATCGTTGAAATGTTTGAGCTGCGTTTCGTAAACCGAATGGCATTCTTAGAAACTTAAACATTCCGAACGGTGTGGTGATTGCAGTTTTATGTATGTCTTCTGTAGCCATGGGTATTTGGTGGTATGCTCTGATTAAGTCTAATTTTGAAAATATGTGTTTATTGTGTAAGTCGTGTAAGTGTGGTAAAGGGTAGCGGTCTGGAATTGTAATTGCGTTAAGTCTTCTATAGTCACCACAGGGTCTCCAGTCATTCACATCCTTTTTAGGTACCAAGTGTAGAGGAGACGCTGACATGGAGTCTGAAGGACGACAAATGCCTACTTTAATTAAAAAATCAAATTCTTTTTTAGCAATTTTGTATTTGTTTGAGTCTACGCGTCTGGGTCTGGAAAAAGGTAGCTGTCCTTCTGTAGTTATATGGTGTACTGTTTTGTGTTTAACTGGTTTGTTGTAGTCTGCTTCTGTAGTCAGTGATGGATAATTTTTGAGTATATTTGTGTATTTGTTTTCTAGTGAAATTAGTTTAGGTAATGATGTTTCTGTGAATGCTGTGATGGCGTTGACTGTTAATTGTGTAAGTGGATCAATGAGCTTTTTGTGTTGTAAGTCTATTAGGAGTCCGTATTTTGTTAAAAAATCTGCTCCTATGATCGGTCGTGTGATGTCTGCTAATATGAATGTAAAAGGAAAGTCACGTCTTAGTTTTAAATTTACGTTTAGTAATTTCTTGCCAAAAGTCGCAATCGTGCTACCGTTAGCTGCTGTCAGTATTAAGCCTGAATTTTTTTGGTGGGGTCTAAATTTATTTACGGGAAGTACTGATACTTCAGCTCCGCTGTCTATTAAAAATTTATGTGGTTATCATTGTCATAAATAAAAAGACGGCGTGTTAGAATTGTTTGACTTCTATTATTAGCCGTCGCAATTATGGAGTCACCTAGTTTGTCGAATTGTGTTGTGTTGTGTTGTGTTGTGTTGAGTGTCGTTTTGTCTGAATGAACATGGTTGTTCACATCGTCTAGCTGCCCTACCAAATCTAAAGTGGTATCTGCATACCCAGTTGACAGGTCGTGATATGCTTCTTGAAGGGGATCTACGTTTTGGGTATCTTTGGTAATTTGTTTCTCGTGAATTATTACAATATCGATCGTTTTTTAGTTCTTGGACCTCAATTGCCAGTTTGTTGAAACTTGTTAGAATCTTTGAGGTCGTTTCGGCAAACGATTGCGTAATCATCGTGAGTTCAGTAGATTTAGGGATGCGTTGGATATCATTGCCAACTGAAGCTATTTCTGTTTCTGACATAACTTCCCACAGTTTGTTAGCTAATCTCAATAATTCATCTAAGTCTTTGTGATTAGATCCGGTCAATGCTATATTGAGACTTTTGGGGAGCTTTCGTAGCCAAATTTTAGAGATTAATTCACTATCAACTGTGGTACCGGCCAACATGAGTAGTGCTCCATAGAATTGAGATGGTTTTTGGTCACCCATCTCGGTGCCAGACAGAATTTTGTCGAACCTCTTAGTCTCGCTCAGAGTGTGTCTATCGATTAATGTTCTTTTTAAACCTTCATATAAATTTGAAGACGGAGGTTTTTGAATAAAGTCGAGCACCGTTATGATTAACTCTTGAGGTAGAGCTGTAACTAGGTATTCGTACTTTGTTTTGTCAGTGGAAATTCCTTTTGATTGAAATTGAATTTCTGCATGGACGAACCATGCGTCTGGACAAGTTGTCCAAAATTGTGGCAATTTAACTGATGCCGCTTGAATTTCTGACCGCATTGGAGTGTCAAATGGATTGACGAAATCAGTCTGTAAATGTATAAGGGGACGATGGTCGCCTTCGCCAAAGTGAGCGAGAGGGTCAGAAGTTTGTGAAGGTATAGGTGTTTGCCTAGGAACGGGTGGTGGTGTGTGTGACAGACTCATAATTTCTTTAAATGTATGCCTATTAGTGTATTTCCTAACTTGTGTTGCCCTAGTGCAGTGGAGTGCCTACGAATATGATACAATTGGTTTCTTACGTCCCGATTGTATAATATTCGTTAAAAGAAGCTAAGTGTGTACCTCGTGAGAAACTAGAATAACAAGGCAACCTGAAAAAATATTTATAAAATGTAACAAACAAAAAGGATTTACATAAATTGTCAAAAAAAATTTAACACAGTATACAAAAATATTTTTTTATGTAGAAAGAAAATTGTTGTTGCTGTTAATGTTGTTGTTGTTGCTGCTGTAAATGTTGTTGTTGTTGCTTTTATTGCTGCTGTTGTTGTAGATGTTGTTGTTATTACTGCTACTGTAGTTGTTTGTTGTTGTTGTTGTTGTTTAGTTTTTTGTTGTTGTTGTTGTTGTGGCTTTGGCTAGTGAAAGCGACGACTGATGAGGAACTTGAAGTGGAGGTGGCGTTGACGGGTATTTTTTGATGTATAAATTTAGTTGTATTAAGCGATTCTGGTAATTTTCCTCTTGATTTGGATCCTCACGAGTTCTTATTGGTGCACTTGCATTTGTTGTTGTAAGTCTGGCTGCTTGCTGACATGACATGAGAGTTGAGACTAATGCGTTCCTTGGACTTATGCGTAGGAGGTGACTTCCGTATGCAGCCAACTTTTTGCAAATGTTGTGCAAAAGTAGTATGATGGAAATTCGATGACGGCAAGGTTGTTGATATATAAGGGAGAGCAGGTGCTACAGGCGTTGGCGATGGTAGCGAGGCCGGAGATGTTGGCGGACTCACTATGGTTTCCAAAAGCAGTGGCGTTTGCCAGAGCGACGGTGCTGGCAATGAAGTTTGATGCTGTTGTAACTGCGGCTGCTGTTTTTGCTATTTTGGACGCACAATGCCGATACTTGTAGTTGTTGGTTTTTGTAGTTCGCCTCCTGGCAGGATCGCCAGTATTAGGTGCACAACAAACTTTTTAATTTTGATTTATAATTTTTATTTTTTAATAAATTTTTATAACTGTTTATTTGAAAATATTTTATTCAACTGAAATTTTCAAATAAAAATTTCTGATTGATACAAATATGAATATTTATACAAATGTTTTTATTACAACAAGTATTTATAACAAAGTGTAAATAAATTAACATAAGAATAATATAAATGTTAAGTTGAGGTAAGTAAGATGTAAATTAATAATCAACAATAGGTAAGTACAATGTAAGTTAAGAATCAACGAGAAGGTAAGTAAAATGTAAGTTGAAAATCAATATAACAGAAGATAAGTAAAATGGAAGTTAGGAATTCAACTAGTGTGGTGATGCAACTTAAAGTTATTGAGTCACCACATTGGTATACGAATCTCATCGTTATTGTTGAATGATTTTAAATATGGAGAGTAGCTATGGTAATCCCTCTTTATAATACTCTCATCATATATTGGTTTTTGAAGGACATTTAATATTTCGTTCATGACTAAAGCTGAAATCCCAAGAATTTAAAATATTTTATGTTTAATGTTGACAACAGATTCTTTTTTATATGTTTTCGATCGAGAGTTGATGTAGGACTAAATGGAAATACTTTTTAAATTATGTTTTTATTTTATGTAACAAACTCCCTAATCGAGGAAATTGCAAACTGAGAGCCTTAACAGAATCAAAAATCGGTGCGGCCGTCGATCTTTATTGTTGGAAAATACATGCAAAATATAGAAAAAATCGCAGCTCATTTTCCGCAACAATAAATCGCAAAATTAGAATCTATTCTATTTCAATCGTCGGTAGCAACGATTTTTGATTCTGTTCAGGCTCTGAATTCGGCGAATTGCAACAATCATGAAAATATACATTATTATAAACCTTTAGCATGGCCGAAATTGCAATACAATCGGCTAGTGATTTTTTCATATTGAAAAAAACGTTGTAGTCTCTATGCTTACGTTATTATCAGGAAAAACTGAGAAATTGACACCTCAAATCTCATCGCCCCGGTGGTGCAGTGCGTTAGTGCGCGCTTGCACGGGTATCACAAAGATTTCTGATGACGCCCTTAGCCCGGCAGAAATTGCAATCAGATCAGCTAGTGATTTTTTCCTTTTCATATTGAAAAAACTTTGTTGTTGTTGTTGTTTCTTTGGAAAGATTCGTTAGAACAATTAATTGTTCTAACTTTGACCTTAAGCTCAATAAACGATTTTAAACTATCAAACAACTAGAATTTGTATTTAAAATCATGTATGATTTAAACTATCAAACATTTTGAATTTGTATTTAAATCATATAAAATCAACATAATTAATAAAAAGGTCATTTAGAAAAAAACTGTAATCATGAAAATATTAAAGTTGTTGTAAAAGAGTGGAAAGAGTTAGGCGCTGGGCATCGATGATCTATATGATAAGTTATCTGTGGCTTCATTTAAAACTTAATATTATGTGAATCACATTATGACACAAAGAGTTTTGGAGCAGTGGTTGGTATGAAGAACTCTCGACAGAAATGGTGCGAGTGCGATTCTCACTGCTTACGCTTACAAAGAAATATTTTTAATTGTATATCCTCTAGTTTTAATAGACGCGAGTAAAAAGACAACAACAGTTCTAAGAAAAAGGTGCATGGTGAGAAGTGTCGTTTTTGAGATTTCTTTAAAACTTAAGCAAATCACAAAACGAGGCGTAAACAACTTCGCTTCAAAAACTTCAGAAGCTCGGTTCTGTAACTTTTCTTACCGTAGTTCTCACCGGATTTTCTCACTTTGACGTCATTGTGATGTCATTCTAACTTGCAGTGTCTCTGTAATAAAATGAGAAAAATCGGTGTCTCGTTTCACTTGTTTCAATTCTACTTACAAAGGAACTCGATAGACGAAGTGTTTCTATAAACTTTAATATGCGACTCGAATCGATTGCAGTTCTCACTATGTTCTAACTCGGTGAGAAAATTTTTTGCTTGCTTATGCAAAAGTTATATTCAATTAACTTTTGGAAATAAATGTATCCACGTTACAAATACTTCTACCGGGTACAAGGTATTAACTTAAATTTTTTCATGTAGATTATAAATATATTATTAACACAATTTGTCCCTTGAGAAAGGTATATTTTTGGATATTTGGAAGGTTTCAATTATAGTTCCTATTCATAAATCTGGATCAAGACAAGACATTGGAAACTATAGACCAATATCTAAATTACCATCAATTGTTTGAAGCCTTGATGAAAAAGCAGATCTATCAAGGCATTAAAAATTCGATATCTGAAAGCCAGCATGGTTTTGTCTCTGGAAAATCAACCTCTACAAACCTGGTTCTATTCACTCACTTAATAAAAAATGAATTGGAGAATGGTAAACAAATAGACGTTATTTTCACAGAATTCGCTAAAGCATTGGATAGAGTTCAGCACTCTATTCTAATTAATAAGCTCAGTCTAATGGGTTTTCATTCTTCACTCTTGTCTTGGCTTAGTGAGTACCTTTTAGGTCGTAGCCAAAATGTATGCATCGGAAAGACGATCTCAAAAGCAATAATTAATCATTCAGGTGTGCCACAGGGTAGCCACCTTGGGCCGTTGTTATTTATTCTTTTCATCAATGATCTTCCTAATTTTATACAGTACTCAGAATGCCTTATGTATGCTGATGATGTTAAGATTTTTAAATCTGTAAGCTCTCTCAGTGATCAATGGAGTTTACAAAGTGATTTAAATAGTCTGCACTCATGGTGTATGCTAAATAAACTGAATTTAAATTTGTCAAAATGCAACATAATGTCATTTTATATGATAAGATCTCCAATGTTCTTTGATTACTCAATTTTATGCAACGCCTTGATTAGAGTAGATTCTAAATCTGATCTAGGTGTACTCTGTGATAAAAAGATGTCATTTTCAGGTCATTATGACAACATAATCAGCAGGGCTAATGCTATGATGGGATTCGTTAGACGCAACACTGGAGAGTTTGCTGACCCGTATACCTTAAAGACTCTTTTCATTTCCATTATAAGATCAATACTTGAGTATGGGTGTGTAATATGGGATCCATTTTATGAGTCGCATAGTACAAGATTGGAAAAAGTCCAAAAACGTTTAACTCGTTTTGTTGTGAAAAAACTAAATTGGAATTTTATGCCAGAGTATAGCTCCCGATGTGCACTTATTGGGCTTAAATCGTTGAGTTCTAGAAGAAAATATTTTCTTATAACTTTTGTTCGAGATCTTTTAATGAATAATATTAACCGTGCGCCAATCCCGTCTAAACATTTATGCTCCGGAAAGACACTTTAGGCAAAGAGATTTTTTTTACATTCCGCACCATAGAACTAACTATGGCCGGAGTGATCCGATTTTTAACATGTGCACTGTCTATAACAGTGTAAGTGCTCGTATAGATTTCACTCAAAATAGAGAGGCATTTAAGCAAACTGTATTGAGTATTGTATAAATCCTTAATTTTATATTCTTATAATAATTCCATTTTAATTATTGTTTTAGTGTAATTTAAGATGCAATAAATAGACTATTAAACATTTTTGTCGATAGTTTATAAATAAATAAATAAATAAATATTATATCGCTCATTTGCTCGAATAACGTCATAACTCAAAAAACAAGATTTTGGTGTTAATGATGCAGAATTGTTCTTTATATCATGCTTTATACTGTGTAAAAATTTCAAGTTATTATTTTGAATATTCTCCGTGTGAGAAGAGGAAATGCCTTTATCTCTTCATACAAGGTGTGAGTCAATAGAAAACTTTAAATGAGTTTTACGGAAAATTACTTTTTATAAGCTTTTATTTAACTTGCTTTGTTCGTACTGTGAGCGTCTAAAGTGAGTAGACACATTCTAATTTTTTACTTTTACTCTTATACTAGAAAATGAAAGATAATTATCTGATTTCTTATAATGCAAAAACAAAGCTTAATTTATTCATAAACAAAAACCAAAATTTTAGTCCAAAACAACAACAACATTACCTTTTTTTTTAACAACAAATTCAACAAACCAATTTTTTACGCGTCAAAAGTGAGTAGACACAAATCGTATTTTCAAAAAATTTAAATCTAATTACATAAAATTCATTCGTTTTTAATATTTTGTTTGTCCACCTTTAACTTTGATTACACATTCCATTCGTCTTGGCATTGATTCAATTAGTTTTTTTGTATAATCTGGAGAAATATTGTTCCACTGCGTAGTTAAAACATTTTTCAGCATATTTGCGTTCTGTATGTTGTGTTGACGCACTTTTCTGTCCAAATGCTCCCAGAGATGCTCAATAGGGTTAAGATCAGGTGATTGTGGGGGGTGGTCCAACTGTTTTGGAGTCCTATAGAGCAACCATTCTCTCACCAAGTATGACGTGTGTTTTGGGTCATTATCTTGTTGAAAGATATACCCCCTCGGCAGTCCCAATTTGTTTACACTCGGCTCCAAATTATCTTGCAATATCTTCAAGTAATCGTGCTTATTCATTGTGCTGTCAATAAAGACAAGATTGCCAACTCCAGCTGCGGCCATACACCCCCACACCATCACATGCCCTCCACCGTGTTTGGCTGTGCTTTTTATATTTTTGTCGTTATAAGCTGTATTTTTTTTTCTCCATATTTTTGTGTTTTTTTTACATCCAAATATTTCGAATTTGCTTTCATCCGAAAACAAAACTCTGTTCCAAAAGGACTGATCGCAGTTTTTGTACTTTTTGGCAAAATCTAGTCGTTTTTTCTTATTAATTATTGAAATGTAAGGCTTTTTCCTTGGAACCCTGCCATGTATTCCCTCAGAATGTAAGCATCGTCTAACTGTGCTTGCACTAATATAATTATGTGTTTCATTTACTATATTTTGAGCTATTTGCACAGCACTTGAGCCTGGATTTTCATCTACTTGCCTTACAATGCAGCGAACCTCTCTTGGCGTAAGTCTCCTAGGTCGTCCAGTTCGATTGGAATTCTCTAAATTTCCACTTCTTTCATATTTATCGCAATTTTTTTTTATTGTTGCATGATGCCTCTGAACTATTTTTCCAATTTCGCGAAAAGACTTTCCATTTTTTCTTAATCCTATGATTATTTTACGCGTTTCTATTGACGTTTCTGTTCTCATCTTAAGTTTTAGTTATTAATATCATTTGGCTTGACCGAACGCTTTCAAAGAATATTTTCAAGTGCCCTTAACTAACAATAATGATGCATTTTTACGAAAACTCCAAAAATTACAACGGTACTTGTAACTGCACTAACAAAAAAACTAATATTTCTTTGCTCTAGCATGTGCATGTCTACTCAGTTTTGACGCGTAAAAAACTGGTTTGTTCAATTTATTGCTTAAAGAAATATTATGTTGTTGTTGTTTTGGAGTAGTATTTTTGTTTTAGTTTATGAATGAATTAAGCTTTGTTTTTGCATTATTAGAAATCAGATAATTCTCTTACATTTTATAGTACAAGAGTAAAATGAAAATATTAGCATTTGTCTACTCATTTTTGACGCTCACAGTATGTGCCTCAGTAAAATATTTATATGTGCGCAAATATTTTTTATTTTTTCTCGCTGGTTTATAACAATTCAATTTTTTTGAGTTAGCAAAAATTTTTTAAGGATAGAGTTTATTAGTCGAACCGAGACTAATTAGCACAATTGCTTTTTTTTGTGTTTTAACTGCTATAACGTAAAAATTACGAAATTTTGTTGATAACCTTAGTAAGAAAAACCATAAACATAACGGTAATACATTTTTGGAACAAAATATGAGCACATTTTAGAGTTATTTTATTTTTCAAATAAAAATGCTACGTGGAACTTCACTTAATCTGAAAAAGATCGTTGAAATATAAAATGCTTAAATGAAGCCGGTATAAAAGTAGGTGCTATATCTGCTAGGACAAATCGTCACCGAAACACCACAACAAATTTTTTAAAAGATCCTGGCTACTATGCTATAATCAAGCGGAGTGAAAGAAAATCCGTGATTGACCAAAGGCACATAAGACGAATTCGACGTCTTGCTGTAGAGAAAGGGATAAATTGTGGTAAAATTGCTGCGCATTTGGATATAAGGGTTACCAGAAGCAGAATCTAACAAATTTTGGATGAAAATTCCAACGTCAGCTATGAATCGCCCTTCTCTCAACCTAGGCTTTTACCATGACACATTGCGGCTAGCCTAGCATAAGCCGAAAAATACAAATTTTGTGAGAAAGAATTTGGGAATGTCATATTAAGTGATGAGTAAAGGGTTAACCTTGATGGGACTGATGGTTGCCAGAAATATTGGCAAAGTTTGCAATAGCCACGACAAATTAGGTATGTGCGTAACCATGTGCGGGGATCATTGATGAATTCAGCAGGTTTCAGATACTTTGAAAGTCTCCCTTGTATTTTATTTCGTGTAAATCGACTGCACATATGTATATTGAGTTATTAAATGATGTGTTTATTGAGTTCACATGCTATAAATACCAGGATAACTGGACTTTTCAGCAGGTCAACGCACCAACAAATTCTTCCCGAGGAACAAATGATTTTCAATAAATATGAACTATACCCGTATCGTAATGACCTGATGTTAGTCATGACTTGAATTCTATCGAAAACCTGTGAGGCATTCCTCGAATCGATTGAGCATCGGAAAACAGTTCTTTAAGATGAATGGCTGAAAATCGATGGCTCCATCTTCAGATCGTTGATGTACTTCATGCCTTTCACGCTTAACCAAGTCATATATAAGAAAGGATAACATATTTTTTTATAAAATCTATATATATTTCTATTTTTTTTCCATAAAATCAATAAAAATAGGTTGTGCACATATAAATATTTTCTATGGACTTTTTAAATTCATTCTAATTTTCTTAAAAACAGCAAGTTTTTTAAATAAGCTATTTCTCGTTTTACATATAAGTCCTTAATACTATTTCAATAAGAAAATAACATAAAAACAAATGAAGTTATGTTTGCTTACAATTGCATTTAAAGCGTTGCACATATAATTATTTTACTGAAGTATGTATGTATGTATGTATGTATGTCCTCAAAACTTGCAACCCTTTTTTTTAAAACTTGTTGGTATCCGATTAAGCTGAAATTTAGCATACATATGTAAGTCCGGTGGCAATGCAATATTATGATAAAGTTTTTGCCACACCCCCTTTTACCGCCCACAAATCGATAAAAGAAGCTGTATCTCCAAGACTGCTACTGGCTCGAGTCAGCTGAAATTTTGGTAGTCAATTTTTTTGAAGTAAAAGATGGGGGTTAGAAAAAAAATTCGGCCACACCCAAAAAATAAAATGCTGTAGTATTTGCTAAGTTTTGAAAATAAAAGATGTTAATAATAAACCTTTGAAACTAAAAAATAAAAAATAAATAAAAAGCAAAAAAAATTTGTAAAATAAGCTTTTATTTAAAATAAAATAAATTTAAGTGACATTTGTCATATATGTATATAGTAGGTATATTCTAGGTGCAGAACCCCTCTCTTGGTTACTCATAAGCGTACGTAAACTGGTAAGTTCTAAGGACGTATATAAATTTAAGATTTTTCAAATACATTTATATTTAAAAGCTTAAGGCACTGATATTGTGTAGTAAAACTGTATAATGGATCGCAGTTTATATACAGGTAAGCTTACTACAATATTCAATGCCACTGATAATGTGTAGTAAACCTGTATAACGGATCGCGGACATCGGTGCATCAAGCTTTTAAATATAAATGCATTTGAAAAATTCTAAATTTATATAAGTCCTTAGAACTTACCAATTTACGTGCGCTTATGTTATGATAATGAGTACCCCAAGAGAGGGGTTTTTCTGCACCTAAAATATACGTACTATATACATAAATGACAAATGTCACTGATATTTATTTTTTTCTTTTTAATTTACGTCTTTTTACGGCTTTTATTAAGCATATTTCTAAAATAATTTTTTTTTTACTTTTTATATTTTTGAGTTATGACGTTATTAGAGTAAATGAGCGATATGTACTACAATGAATAAATTATTGAATACATAAGATGAAATATGTGACGTAGTGGCACAATATTCTACAAGAGTGTTATGCTGCTTGCGTATGCTGATGACATCGATATCATTGGCCATAAACTCGATTAGAAAGAGAGTCAAGTCGAATGGATCTGGCAGTGAATGCAGATAAGACGAAATACTTGGTGACAACAAACAGTCCCAGCGTCTTGGAACCCACGTTACAGTTGACAATACCTCCTTCGAGGTTGTGAAGGACTTCGTCTATCTGGGATCCAGCATAAATTTAACCAACGACATCAGCATTGAGATCGAATGAAGAATAACTCTTGCCAACAGCTGTTAATTTGGGCTCAGTAGGCAATTAAGAAGCAGTGCCCTCTCATGACGAACGAAAATCCCGCTCTGTAAATTGCTCATCATGCCCGTCCTACTTTATGCATCACAAACCTGGACGATGAATAGTTCAGATGAAAAGACTTTAGGAGCATTCGAGAGAAAGATTCTTCGTCAGATCTACGGACCAATCTGCGTCAATGGCGAGTACCGAATACGATGGAATGATGAACTGTATGAGCTGTATGCTGACATCGACATAGTCAAGCGCATTAAAATCGAGCTGCTTCCCTGGCTCGGTCATGTTCAAAGCATGAAAGACGATGCTCCAGTGAAGAAAACATTCGATTCGGTACCCAGCGGCGGTCAACGCAGAAGAGGACGACCGCATCTTCGTTGGAAAGACCAAGTAGAGGACAACCTGACGAAGCTTGGAATTTCCAACTGGCGAAAGCAAGCGAAAGACAGAAATGACTGGCTCAAATTCTAAGATGAGGCCAAGACCGACATACGGTTGTAGCGCCAATTAAGCAAGTAAGTAAGTAAACTGAAATATTTCATCAATTAAATTTATTCCATGGTATGAGCTGCTCAGAGCACAAGTGGCGTAAGTCCATTTTAGGTAGTTTTGAGAAAATCGAACACTTCAAAAAATTCTTATGAATAATTTCAAGTGTGCAGAACTCAGTTTTGCTTATAAGCTAGGTCAAGAGCATAAATGAAGCTATTCATATCGTAAAAAATAAACTAAATTATACCCAAAAATTGTGCAGAATATTGCATATTAGAAAAAAAAATTGGACTTTCGCCACTGGTTCACTGAAATTTTTTTATATTTATAATTTCCGCTGTAGGAATCTAATGGGAGATATTTTTTAAGAATGTTTTTATGAGAAATGACAGTATTTTCACTTTGAAGTTGGAGAAAACTACCCTTTAGCGATTATCTTCATTATTAACCCTGGATTACTAACCTATAAAAACAGCCATAAATGAAAATCACAATTATAAGACTTTAAGTGCACACATGTAAAAAATGTTTAAGTTCGAAATTATTTCAACCTTTTTTTTTAGTAGTTATAAACAGTTTTTTATTAGTTTCATTTAGTAATTCTAAGTTCATAATAATTTTAATTAAGTGCTACTGGGTGTAATCTACCCAAATTAGTAATGGGGGCTTAAGGGAGATAAAAAATGAATGGACTTACGCCACTTTTCCTCTGAAAATTTTTTATAATTTCTCGTTTTCGCTTTAAAAAGGTAATGGAAAATATTTTTAAGAATTTTTTGATGAGGAATGGCAGCATTTTTACCTAGAAAATGGACAAAACCACATCTTAGCAACTATCTCCATTATTAAGGGAGATATAAAATGAATGGACTTATGCCACTTGTTCTCTGAAAATTTTTTATAATTTGTCATTTCCGCTTTAAAAATTAAATGTAAAATATCAAAAAGACAATTAGGTCTTGTTGTGAATTAGGTCAACGATGAAAACTTATATTTGTAAAGATTTTTGATTAAAATTTTTAATATATTAATAAATATTACATATTATTACATTCCTACTAAATAAAAACAACTGTGTTTTATTTGAACTGTGAAACTTTTATAAGAATAAATGCATTCTGGCCTCCTCAATTATTCAGAAAATCAGAAACGGATGTTTAATCGTTCTTGTGAAACAAAATTCAGTCAATCCTTACCAAAAAATTCTTAAAAAAATATTTCCCATTAGACTTTTACAGCGGAAAGGAGAAGTTAGAAAAAATGTTCAGAGGGCAAGTGAAGTAAGTCCATTCATTTTATAGCTCCTTTAGTAATGAAGATAATCGCTAAGGGGTGAATTTGTCTAACTTCTATGTGAAAATACTGCCGTTTCTCATCAAAAAATTCTTTAAACTATATTCCATTTTGCATAATTTTTGGGTATTAGTTTGTTTATTTTTTACGATATGAATAGCTCCATTTATGCTTTTGACCTAGCTTATAAGCTAAACTGAGTTATTTTTACTTGGAATTTATTATAAGAATTTTTCTAAACGTTCGATTTTCTCAAAACTACCAAAAATAAACTTACACCATTTGTGCTCTGAAAAAATAATGTAATTTGTCAGAGCAATAACAAAGTATTGCATTTTGTTCAGAGATTACGTAAGCTAGGAATTTCTAGCCCGTACTCATAAATAGGTTAAATTTTCCTCTTCACTTCTACGTACTTAACTCAATTTCCCTAAAAAATGGACTTACGCCACTTGTGCTCTGAACAGCTCATATCATTGCATTAGCCAACCGCATTAAAATAATACTCGGATTGCAATTTGTGGATAAGGTTTGTGTATTTAATATAAACATCACTAAGTTTTAAGTGTTTAGCATCAAAACAAGTAATTGTCAGCATGAATAAATAACCGTGTATATCAGCCATTTTCATAAATAAAGCACTTATAATATTTATATTTGTTTTTTATTTATTGTTTATAGAAGAACCTCATCAAATTTCACACGAAGTTGGCTGTCACTTGTTGCAATTTCATATATTCCCTTTTGCTTGTATATCTTTTTCATCACGGACCACTATTTACTCGCTTATCAGTTACAGAAACACTAGTTTTCGCAGAAGTGAGTATTTTGGAATGAAACACTGTGACGTCAGAAAAAGTGACTACTTGTCGCAATAGTTAGCTGCAGATCTTTTACTTCATTGCAAAAGTATTTGCTGAACAAATACAATTTAACTTTTTCGCTATTTCTTTCCTTCTTCAGTCCGCTTTTCTTTGTTTTTTTTTTAATTAATGCTAGATTCTCTTTTTATTCTTCTCTCTTAATATTATTTTTGCAGAGTTTCCATTTCTGGTTCGTCTGTTAAATCGCAGGATTTTCTTTTGCGCTATTTCCGGTTTGTACGTTTTTTTGGAACTTCATTGAAAGGCCTTATTTTTTAAGGTGAAAAAGTAGGTATGCTGACTAATGGACTTTCAGTATCTATAGTAATAAAACTCATTTTCTGTTTGTTTGTTTGTTTGTTTGGCCTTTATACAAATCTAAACGGCTCAACGGATTTTGCTCAAACTAGGTACACATATTAAGTTTATCCCAACTTAAAATGTTACATACTTAGTTTTTGCCACGCCCCCTCTGAAATTTTTCAACTAACGGTAATTTTGTTATTATAAAACTTTTTACCATCGGAGATTTTTGTATATTTAATTTTAAAATTTTTTTGTTATTTTGACATCAAAAACACTCACATATCTTCAAAATTGGATAAATTTTCAGTACAACGACTTTTTCATAAAACATCGTTACCTAAGAATGAGAAAAAAACGACATGAAAATCAAAGTTTGGTTTTTCCATGCAAATATCTCAGCTGTCCATTAATATATTTCATTCAAATTTTTTTTGTTCAAAAGTTCAATAAAATCACTTCACAAAAATAGGTTGAACTGTACCGTTAAGTCAGTGTATATATGTTTTATGAGTATGCCAAAAAAGGTCCAAAATATTGACTTTTTACTCAAAAAATGACTCAAAAATTGTTGTTGTTGTAAAAATGAAATCAATTAAAAACAGAAAATCTGACTACCTTTCATATGACATAGCATTTATTTGCAAAAATTCTTCCAGCTAAGTGCAAAAATTATTTTACTGTTTTTGTCATCAAAACAACAAGGGTCAAAAATAATTTCTGTAAAAAAATTACCCCAATATCTCTTTCCAATCAAAAGTTATGGCTAAAAATCTATTTTTTCATACAATTGACTATCTATAGTAATAAAACTCATTTTCTGTTTGTTTGTTTGTTTGTTTGGCCTTTATACAAATCTAAACGGCTCAACGGATTTTGCTCAAACTAGGTACACATATTAAGTTTATCCCAACTTAAAATGTTACATACTTAGTTTTTGCTACGCCCCCTCTGAAATTTTTCAACTAACGGTAATTTTGTTATTATAAAACTTTTTACCATCGGAGATTTTTGTATATTTAATTTTAAAATTTTTTTGTTATTTTGACATCAAAAACACTCACATATCTTCAAAATTGGATAAATTTTCAGTACAACGACTTTTTCATAAAACATCGTTACCTAAGAATGAGAAAAAAACGACATGAAAATCAAAGTTTGGTCTTTCCATGCAAATATCTCAGCTGTCCATTAATATATTTCATTCAAATTTTTTTTGTTCAAAAGTTCAATAAAATCACTTCACAAAAATAGGTTGAACTGTACCGTTAAGTCAGTGTATATATGTTTTATGAGTATGCCAAAAAAGGTCCAAAATATTGACTTTTTACTCAAAAAATTACTCAAAAATTGTTGTTGTTGTAAAAATGAAATCAATTAAAAACAGAAAATCTGACTACCTTTCATATGACATAGCATTTATTTGCAAAAATTCTTCCAGCTAAGCGCAAAAATTATTTTACTGTTTTTGTCATCAAAACAACAAGGGTCAAAAATAATTTCTGTGAAAAAATTACCCCAATATCTCTTTCCAATCAAAAGTTATGGCTAAAAATCTATTTTTTCATACCAGACATAAAAAAACTTAGTTTTGTGTTAGAATTCTCTATACAGTTTGAACGTCCCCATTTATCTCTGAGAATGCAGTTGTGTGTCTAAAGTTATTACGATTATTTTAGATTATATAAAATCTTCTTTATAGTGATCTACTTATTTTTTGCCTCCCCACCCCCCGCCCCCCTCCTGTTAAATTTGTTTTGTTGTGATGGCTCTATTTTTTCTCACTATTGTGTCACCGTTGTCACTTAATTCTTTATCAATGGTACTTTAAGGCCCCTATTATGTATTACAACTCAACTTAAGTTGACTAGATTCAACTAATTTTTTTTCGTATAACTTATTACATACATTTCAGTTGAACTACGTCGTTTGAAAATTCTTAATAGATGGTAGCAAACTACATGGTTCAATTAAAATATATGCAATACGTTATATGAAAAAAATGTAGTTGAAACGAGTCAACATCGCATACCATCGCATACATAATACGTACATAATAGGGGCCTAAATGTTGTATATATATCACAATTTTATCGAAAAAATGACTGTGAATAAGAATGCTGTTAAAGTTAATATTTTCATGTAATCAGTATCAGCTATATGGCGATATATTAAAACATATGCGCATCTGGTCAGCACAATTATTTCATTAGTTTTGATATGTGCGTTGAATTCACAGATAGATGGCGCCACATTAGTAAGATGTGTGAGTACAGACTATACTTACACCTAGCGGTGAAAAGCTGAATAATGTTTTTTCAAAAGTTTCTTCAAATTTAACCCCACACGTTTGGGATTACAGACAGGTGGCGCTATTTTTTGCTTACAGAAGAATATCTGATGTTCTTATACAGCTAGCAGATAAGTTTTGCGAAATATTTTGCGAAAATGCTATTGCTACCAAACTTTTAAAAAGTAAAATAATGCAGTACTGCCAGTTTTTTCAGTCGCAGCGTCATCTAGCGTCATAAACACTTAAAAACATAGAATTGTATTAATTTAAATGTCTAGCTCACTTGCTGGACTTTTTGTTGGTTTTGATTTGCTTGCAAATGCGATTATATGATCCTGATCTCCAATGAAAAAACGCAGCCAATAGAAATTTTAGTAGGTACAATCATTTTTAGCACAACGAATTTTCATAAAACATTGATAGCTAATAATGAGAAAAAAATTATATGAAAATCAAAGTTTTTACTTTTAATGCCAATAACTCCGCTGTTTTTAATATATTTCATTAAAAATTTTTTTGTTAAAAGTTCAATATGTTTTTTAATATTAATCTTTGTTTAGACGTTGAAATGTCCATATCTCAAGGACGCATTGAGTCCCACCATAATTTTATTTTGTTGAAAATGTAATTGTGCTTGCTTTAAGATTAAGTAAATATAAACTTTTCTTTTAATTCTTTTTAATTTTTAAAATATGTTTTTCGTACGCCTTCTTTGAATTCAATTAGCTCACCGCAAGAGATGGAACCACCAACAACAAAAATTTTCCTAAACTTTTTTGGATTAATGTTCGTTTAATTACTTTTCTAACGGTAGATAAATAAAATTAAATAAAATAAAATTCAAATAAAATTCAACATGTTTTTCATTATTCCCGATATTAAAAAACATTTAATGGAGAAGTGTATGTTAAAATGTTTATATAAGTGACTCTCGAGTAACACCGGGTATATCAGCTAGTATTCGATAAAGTATTCGTTCACATTGATTGTTTCCATGCCGCTCATATTTTTTTCCGGAGCAAATTGCGAATGTTCAGAATTTTCGAGCTCAAGCGAAATATAAGAAACATTTTCAGCCATACTCGCATTTCCTTCGTTTTCTCTTTCAACAGGGTTAGGATAATCCGTGACATAATATATTTTATTTATTTATTAAAAAAAACAAATTTATAAATTTATTTAGTACAAATAAGACTTCTCTTTTTTAAGTTGCACAAACATTAAACTAACATTGCAAAAGGTGTGATAAATACAATGATGATTTTAGAATTAAGGTTAAAGTATAATTAGAAAGATAAAGAGAAAGTTTGAAGAAAATGCAGTAGAAAAAGAAAATAGTTATTGAGATCTAGTAAAGTGTTGGAAAAGTTTATGTTTGAAAGTGTTTGCGTTATCAAGCCGTTTTTAATTGGTTGGAAGCGTGTTCCACAAATTTCAGCATGAATAAAAAAATTTCGGGAAGTGGTTAGATATTTATGTGATGGTACGATGAGTTGCGCAGTTTTTTGCGTCTTTGCGAATCTTATTATTGCAAATATATCATTTGGTTCCTTAGTTTTAACAACGAGTATATATCTATAAGAGTTTTCACTCGTCGCTCGTTATTTTTTGCTCGCTAATATTAGCCATCCATCGACAGAACAGGCTATTTTGATGGGACATTTATTTTATACCCCATCAAAAGTGCGAGTTTGTTTACATTTAGTTTTCTATATTTTGATCATTTTGGCTGCGTGCACAAGGGAGCAAAAATAACGGTATTTTTTAATGTCCTTGCCTGTTTCTTCCTATTTGAATATCTGAAGAAATATTGCAAATTTTATGAAAGAAATAAAATTTTACAGCTTCTTATTTGCATGTGCATGGTTGCCGAATTTATTTTGTTTTCAGCTGGACATTTTTGTTGTGATTTTGTTGTAGCTATATTTTGGTTGTTGCTGCAGAGAAGGATTTTAGGTATTTCATTAGCTGAATAGAAAGACAGAATTCTGATTCGGCTAATGAAATAATTATTGGATAATAAAAAAATGTAGCAATAAAATAGAATTGGTTTAGCAGTATTTTACAAATTTAAAAAAATATTTTGGGTGCTACTTTGGATACACAAGCATAATCTTTAGATACTTCATTAGCCGAATAGATAGACTGATTCGGCTTATGAAATAATTACTGCTTGGTCAGGACTTGAAAAAAATGTTTATTAAGAGAACAAAGTAATGCATTTTGAAAAGGTTTTCTCTAATTTATTTAGAATACAAAAGAAAATACATACAAATAAAACCAAATTGATTTCAAAGTATTTGCACTGTAGTTGGGTTCTCCGGCCTTATTTTCAAGGTTTATTTCGGCAATTTTTATTTATAATAAAATACAATAATTTAAATTTTTTTCATGTTATTTTATAATAGTTTTTAAAATTATTTTACGCCCAAAGTGGACACCTAAAAGAAAGTTGTGTTGCTAGCACGGGTGCTTACGCCACTTGAAGTCATTTGATGAAAACAAAATTTATATATAATATTGTTCTGGGAGTTGTCATTCTGGCAGGTAGTAGATTTAAAAATGGCGAACTTCTAAGCAGACATTTACAAATATCAGGGTTTTTTTCATCAGGGTAAAAAACACGAAAAAAGTTTAAAAATGAACAATTCTACTATCTGCTAGAGCCATTCACTAACTGAATTAGAATTACTAGTAGAATTATGAATTGAAAATTCAGCCCAATCGGCTTGATAGATTGTTTTAAACACCCTGGTCAAAAAAGTCAAAAAACTTTGTTTCGAGAAAATCACTTTTCTGTAGACGACGATTTTAAATATTTTGTAAAATATTACTTTTGAAAACAATTTTCTATAAATATAATTAATATAATTGTATAAAAGTATATATTGAAACTAGGCTATTTTTTTTTTTTTTTTTGATAAATATTAGGGCGGAGTAGGGATGTCAACTTTTTTAGTTTTGTCGATCCCGGGACTATATATACTATAATAAATACAATATATGTATGTACTGTTGTTTTGTGTAAATGTTCATTAAGGTGGCCCTAATTCATAAAAGTTGTTTTAAGTCATAGGCTAAAACTATTTGATTTGATATTAAATTAAAATCTATGCAGTTTTTCGAAAAAATATCAAAAAATCAAAAAATGCAAAATTTAAAATACCGACTTTATGGATAGCTATTTTATAATCTTAAGCTATTTCGAACAAAACACAACAAAAGCCAAAATTCGAATAATTTTTTTTATCAGAATTTTGGCTTTTTTAGTTTGTAGTTGTAATTGAAGGATAATTTAACATTTTAAGTGATAAAATTTAACATGAAGTGATAAACTTTGCTACGGGGTTGGTAGAGATGCAAAACATTTCAAAGGTTCTGAGTAGCAAATGTTTAAAAAGGGTTAACGAACTGTAATATAAAAATTTAAATACATTTTTTGTTACAGAGTACTGTTTACACGAGTTATTAAAACAACATATTTTTAGTTGTAGAAGTCTGTCTCTTGATTTTGACATATCAGTTTAGCACTTTATTGTAAAATGTCTTAGCAGGTTCATTCATATCCACAGCTGCTAACTTCAACAATTTAGCAGTTAAGCAGAACTTAACAAATTTTACTGAATACTATTATTATTAAATAATAACAGAAGGACGTGCTTTTGAAATTTAAGTTTTAAAAACAGGGTTTTTAACCGGTTTTAAGTGTAACATATACGATTTTTTTAAATAAAACTTTGCTAGCGATAGCCACTGATGTTGTGAATTACATATTTCAGATGTTTAGGTTGAATAGCTTCTGTTTTTCTACAACACATCGCCGAAAAAAGTAGTTTTGAGATAAATAAGTGTTAAAACAGTAAGTATGGATATTTTTACTGTGCGCTCGATACCTTCCAAAACTGCATATAAAATTTAAAAGTTCAATCTTGTTCGTTTTTTAGTAGCTATATTAGAAAAAATATTCTAAAGAAAATCTATTAGTCTTATCGTTTATTGCAAGTTTTGAATTAGAAAAATTAAATTACATCAGAAAAAAAGGCTGAGGAAGACTTAGAAGGTTTATCACAAAATTTGAAAGTTATTTGTAAAGAGGTGGCTTTAATACATATTTTGATAAGAAAATATTACCCAAAAAAGTCTCAATGTCATAATTTGTCTTAAAGTTTTTGTCCAATTTCAGGAACTACCAACTTTTTTATATATTTGCATACAAAAACATATATTTATATTAAAAAAAATCCTTACTTACACAAAAGCTTAAATAAAAGTATCCATCCATTTTTAAAAGAGAAAAGTATCCAAATTGATTTGCAACCTGAAGTCAAAGATTTTCAACATGGCTTATTCACCACTAAAAAACCAGGGAAGTTTTCCTGTGCACTTCTGATTTTTTTGTGTCATACCTTTTGTTACCCATTTTGTTCCAATGATGTAACTTTTTAAAGTCTGCGGTGGTCGCCGATTATAGGTGAGATTCTCTTCGATTACCAAAATCCAGGGAAGTTTTCCGGTTACAATTACGACCACAGTCAAACATTTTGCGATAGTAATGGGGCAATTTGACGTAAAATCGTACATCGTGCCATCCCTTTCTACAAGTCGCCCATCGAAGTTTCCTATCTGGTTATCTGTGGTTGTTATGCTGGCCTCGTTGTGTTCGGATGTTTTTGGCTTTTTAATTGGATGGTGTGAATCTTTTTATGAATGTTGTGTACGTCGAAGCGACTAACATTGGCTTTAACGTAACTGTTTATACCCTACGCGTACTGCGTAAGGGGTATATTAACTTTGTCACTCCGTTCGTAACACTAATAAGGAGACGTGGTAGGTATAGAAAAGTATATATATTTTTGATCAGCATTACCTCCTGAGTCCGTCTTAGCTATTTAGCTATGTCCGTCTGTCCGTATGTCTGTCTGTCGACACCATTAGAGCAACAATTTGTTAGCTATCGTAATGAAATCAAAAATATATGCTTATATTAAAAACCAAGGTAAAATACGGGAAATATAAAAGTGGCGTAATCAAAATTATAAAACATTGACAACTTCTTATATACTTACATACGGACATGGGGGTATTTTAACTTCGGTACAGTCGAAGTTAATTTCTTTGTTGTACGAATATAGTGTTTTGGTTAAAAGTTTGTTAAAGTGGTGAAGCGAATTGTGTCTCTTGTGCAAAACAAATGATTTAACCTTTTTGAAGCGAAGCTTTTTACGCCTCGTTTTGTGATTTGCTTGAGTGAAATCTGAAAAACGACACTTTTTTCCATATACCTTTTTCTTAGAATTGTTGTTTTTTTTTACTTGCGTCTATTACAACAAGAGGATATAAATAAAATTAAAAATATTTTTTTGTAAGCGTGAGGAACAAACTCGCGCCTTCCGATCGAGAGTTCTACACACTAACCACTACTTCAAACTAACCATTTCTGATATGATGTGATTCATTCAATATTAACTGAAGCTATGTTGCAGTAGATGACAACAATTTATTAAAGGGATTGTTCATTAGCTGCCCTTAGGGCTGCCAGGTTTTTTTTTTTTAAAAATCGGGACAGAAACTCAGTCGTCCAGTACGCTTAGAATAACAAAAAAAAACAACTTTAAATACGTTTACTGAAAATCGATTTCTTTCGAGTTGTATGTAACTTTAAAAAAGAAATTTTATATTTTAAACAAAAGTCAGTGACAGAGAACTCAAATAAATGAATATAGAAACAAAATAACCTTATATTTTTACTTACCCATATTAATATCTGAAAATTTAAAATTTGTATTTTATAATGTATTTTATATAATGCAATTATTTTTTTTTGTTTTGTTTTCTTTCGTTCATGCTGTGTTTGATTTCTAGAAAAGGATGTTGAAAGGATATGTTGAAATTAACGAACATTGTGGGAGAAAATGAGCAAAGCAAAATTAACAATATCCACAAAGAATGATGTTGTTGTTTTATTCGCTCCCTTTTTCTTTATTTCACGCACTGTTCGGTTGCTTGAAAAGTATGCGATTCGGTGCAATTAATTAGTGGCGTACAAAAAATTCTGTACAAATTTAGTCATGAAGAAATAAAAACGTAGGAAGTATTTTTAAAAAATAGTGCAAATATTACAAAATAAAATTGTTTTTCAAGAAATCGGAAAATTTGGCGTCCCGCGTGAGGTCTTCGCGGAACGCACATTTTTAGGCTGAAAATCGGGACAACCAGCGTGGAGAATGGGACCTGGCAGCCCTAGCTGCCCTACATATTCTATTGTGAATGCGTGAAGCTATAATGCAGCAGATCACAATTATCTATCAAATACTACGTTTCCATGGCGAGTTAAATCGAGGTTGACTCGGGATTAACTTCCCATGGAAACGCGAGTTGAGTTGAATTTCGTTAAATCCACGAAACTCCGTGAAACTTATTAGACTTAACTGAGTTAGATTGGATGCGTTCGGAATATGAAATAGTTGCTTAACTGTTGAGTGGGGTTTTCTTGATTATTTGTTATTTAATTTTTTTCTGCCACTGCGTTGACATAAAATGTAACAAACCGTTCAGCAGGCACACAAAGTAGTGGAAACTTATACTGATCAAAGACTCAATACGTTTAGTAAATTTTGCACCTTCTGAATGCACACATTTATACTAAGAAAAAATGGCGAATAGAATGGCAAAAGTCCAACTCGACTCAATGTTGTGCATGGAAGCACTATCGAGCTAGAAACGCCATTATGTCAACTTGAAGCAAACCCAACCTAGGATCAACTCGCCATGGAAACGTAGTAAAAAGCATTTTGCACTAGCTATCCAAACATCAAAAGTAGCAAGGTTCTATTGATCGGGTGGATTTTAATTGCGAATTCAGAAATGAATGTTCATAGGGACTTAAAGCAAGGATGGTGGTCTAGAATAAAAAAATGAAAAATTGACAGAATGACGCGCTTTTAAAAATTAAGTTTTTAAAACAGCTTGTTTTCTACCGGTTATTAAGTGTAAAATATACGATGTTTTTTAATTTAAACTTTGATTCTAGTTCCAGCGATAGCCACCGTTGTTATGAATAGCAATTTTATATTTCAGATGATTCGGCTAAATAGTTTTGGTTTTTTCTACAACACCATGCCGAAAAAAGTAGTTTCGAGATAAAGGCGTATAAAGAGAATTAATGTAGACGAAACACTGTGGCTCGACACCTACTAAAACGGCTGTAGAAGTGAAAATACAATGTTCAGTTGTTTTTTGACAAGACGTTATGTAAAGTAACGTAGAAATCTAAAATCCACGGTTTATACGTCCCGTCACGTTACGTTACGTTTATTAAAACCACTTGTATAAGAAAGCATTGTTTCAAACATTAAGTAAAAGAACGCACTTCACAACTGATATTAGATCACATTACGTTACTTCTATTATATTTGGGGTTGGAATTAGTTTTAAAGGTTTTCTAAGAGATGGCTCAACTATCAATAGATCGCATCGGGCACACCTGTGACTATATTCATTTCAAAGCACATTGTCTAAGCTTCATTTTTTAGTATGTGTCATTCCACTGAAGTGTAAACAATATATATTTTTTTCTCTGTGAACATGTCAACTTTCGTTCCAACAAAACGCAATTTGCGGGAAGGTTTACTTTTGTGCTTCCATTTGAAGAAAAAAGCGGTTGAAGCACAACGCACGCTTACTGAGGCTTACGGGGACTATGCTCCATCGATTTCTACTTGTGAGTACTGGTTCCGTCGGTTTAAAAGTGGTGATTTTGATACGGAAGACAAAGAGCGTCCGGGCCAGCCGAAAAAGTTTGAAGATGAGGAATTGGAGGCTTTGCTCGATGAAGACCCGTGTCAAACCCTTCAAGAATTGTCAGAATCATTGGGAGTCGACTTATCAACGGTCGGCAAACGCTTGAAGGCCATGGGAATGATTCAAAAGCAAGGAAATTGGGTGCCGTACCAGTTGAAGCCGAGAGACGTTGAACGGCGATTTTGCATGTGGGAACAACTGCTTCAACGGCATAAAAGGAAGAGCTTTTTGCATCGTATTGTCACTGGCGATGAAAAATGGATCCATTACGATAATCCTAAGCGAAAAAAATCGTGAGGACCTCCCGGCGGCCATGCATCAACATCGAGGGCCAAGCCGAATATTCATGGCGCCAAGCTTATGCTGTGTATTTGGTGGGATCAGAAGGGTGTCGTGTACTATGAGCTGCTAAAACCTAACGAAACCATCACTGGGGAACGCTGCCAACAACAATTGATGCAATTGAGCCGAGCATTAAAGGTTAAACGGCCGGAATATGCCAAAAGACACGACAAAGTGGTTTTTCAACATGACAACGCACGGCCACATGTTGCAAGAACCGTCAAGGAAACGTTGGAGGCGCTGAATTGGGATGTGCTACCCCACCCGCCTTATAGCCCAGACATAGCCCCTTCCGACTACCACCTATTCAGATCGATGACGCATGGCTTGGCTGAGCAGCGCTTCACTTCTTACGAGGATACCAAAAAATGGGTCGATTCGTGGATTGCCTCAAAAGACGAATCGTTCTTCCGGCGCGGAATCCATATGCTGCCAGAAAGATGGGAAAATGTTGTAGCTAACGATGGACAATACTTTGAATAATATACATTGTACCGTTGTTTCTAAATAAATGCTCAAAAACCGAAAAAAACTTTTAAAATTAATTCCAACCCCCAATACTTTACATGTTGTTTATATATCACAATTTTATCGAAAAGATGACTGTGAATAAGAATGCTGTAAAAGTTAATATTTTCATGTAATCAGTGTTATATATGGCGATATAATAAAACATATGCGCAGCTGGTCAGCACAATTATTTCATTAGTTTTGATCTGTGCGTTAAATTCACAGATAGATGGCGCCACATTTGTAAGAACTGTGTGTACAAACTAAAAACCTTGCGGTGAATAACTGAATGTTTTTTGAAAAGTTTCTTCAAATTTAACCCCACACGTTTAGGATTGCAGATAGGTGGTGCTATTTTCTGCTTACAGAAGAATTTCTGATGTTCTTATGCAGCAAGCAGATAAGTTTTGCGAAAATGCTATTGCTACCAAACTTTTAAAAAGTAATATAATGCAGTACTGCCAGTTTTTTCAGTCGCAGCGTCATCTACTTAGCGTCATCAACACTGAAAAACATAGAATTGGATCAGTTTAAATGTCCAGCTCACTTGCTAGATTTTTTGTTGTTTTGCTTTGCTTGCAAATGCGATTATGTGATCCTGATCTCCAATGAAAAAACGCAGCTAATAGAAATTTTAGTAGGTACAATCATTTTTAGTACAACGAATTTTCATAAAACATTGATAGCTAATAATGAGAAAAAAATTATATGAAAATCAAAGTTCTTACTTTTAATGCCAATAACTCCGCTGTTTTTAATATATTTCATTAAAATTTTTGTTTGTTAAAAAGTTCAATATATTTTTTAATATAAATGTTTGTTTAGACGTTAAAATGTCCATATCTCAAGGACGCATTGAGTCCCACCATAATTTTTATTTTGTTGAAAAGGTAGTTGTGCTTGCTTTAAGAAAAAGTATATATAAAAATTCTTTTTAATTTTTAAAATATGTTTTTCTTACCCCTTCTTTGAATTCAATTAGCTCACCGCAAGAGATGGAACCACCAAAAACCAAAATTTTCCAAAACTTTTTAGTATTAATGTTCGTTCAATTACTTTTCTAACGGTAGCTTACAAATAAAATTCAACATGTTTTTCATTATTCCAGATTTTAAAAAACATTTAATCGAGAAGTGTATGTTAAAATGTTTATATAAATGACTCTCGAGTAACACCGGGTATATCAGCTAGTATATTAATAAAAACAACAACACCAACAACAAGAACAAAAGCACAACAACGAACGACATGATTACGAACCAAACAAACAAACACAACAACAACCATAAACAACCACAGCTAGGGCTGCCAGTTTTTTTTTAAAAAATCGGGATTTTACAAAAAAAAATCGGGACATAAGCAAAAGAATTGGGACAGAGACTCAGTCGTCCAGTACGCTTAGAATGACAAAAAAAAAACTTTAAATACGTTTACTGAAAATCGATTTTTTCGAGTTGTATGTAACTTCAAAAAAGAAATTTTATATTTTAAACAAAAGTCAGTGACAGAGAACTCAAATAAATGAATATAGAAACAAAATAAACTTATATTTTTACTAACCCATATTAATATCTGCAAATTTAAAATTTTTATTTTATAATGTATTTTGCATAATGCACTTATTGTTTTTTTCGTTTTGTTTTCTTTTGTTCATGCTGTGTTTGATTTCTAGAAAATGATGCGATATGTTGAAATTAACGAACATTGTGGGTGAAAATGAGCAAAGCAAAATTAACAATATCCACAAAGAATGATGTTATTGTTTTTTTCGCTCCCTTTTTCTTTATTTCACGCACTGTTCGGTTGCTTGAAAAGTATGCGATTCGGTGCAATTAATTAGTGGCGTACAAAAAAATCTGTACAAATTTAGTCATGAAGAAATAAAAACGTTGGAAGTATTTTTAAAAAATTGTGAAAATATTACAAAATAAAATTGTTTTTCAAGAAATCGGGAAATTTGGCACATTTTTAGGCTGAAAATCGGGACAACCCGCGTGGAGATCGGGACCTGGTAGCCCTAACTATAGCATAAGCAGCTACTGATGAAATTTAGTCATGAAGAAATAAAAACGTTGGAAGTATTTTTAAAAAATAGTGAAAATATTACAAAATAAAATTGTTTTTCAAGAAATCGGGAAATTTGGCACATTTTTAGGCTAAAAATCGGGACAACCCGCGTGGAGATCGGGACCTGGTAGCCCTAACTACAGCATAAGCAGCTACTGAAGCAGCTTGTGCATTTATCATACGAATATATGCATTTTTTTTTCTACTTAGATTTTGCTATTTTATTAGATATTTGTTTTATTCGCACTCCAACTGTTATTTTGGCATATTTTTTTTTTCTTTGTACGATGAATGTTAAAGGCTGTAGGTATACCCCTAAGTTTCAAATATCACTTTTAAATATGCTTGAAAAAATTTGTGAAAATGACCCCCATAAAAACTTGTATGACGTAATTCTACGTCAAAACTCTTCACAAAACATGTCGCTCTCGGGCGAAAAATCGCTTTTTTTCAGCCTCTTCTACTCCCAAAATTTGTTAAGTTGTTCGTGTAGTTTAGAATAATCAACAGTAGAAACTATGATCGAGAAGGAGTTGACCTCACTCGCAGGCTCGGGCCCAGACAAGTACCATCCAAAATGGGACTCTCGAGCTTCAATGCAATTTCCTATATTAGATATCACCCCAGATTCACTCCAGGTAAATTTATAAAGGGCAAGTAGTCACTACTGAGAACCATGCCAATAGAAGCTGGCTTGTAGAAGTAGGGGTCGGCAAGATTTAATTCTTTAAATGCGTTAATTTCGACATCAAAAAAGCGTTGATTTTAATTTTAAAATCTGATTCTCTTGTTTTAATAGTTAGGCAGCATACCCCCTGGGATTTTCCGACTAATGGTCCCCAAGTCCAGACATTTGAGAATGGTGAGCTTCACACGAAAGGGAGAGACTTTGTTGAATACGTCTAGACACAAAGCTTTTTTCTGACCCGGAATCTAGCAAAGCTCTAACGACAAAACTATCGCCTAAATATTCCACATAAACCAGAGCTGTAGGCAAAATAGTAGTTCCTCTATGTTGAGCAGAATAAGTCTGAATGGCATCTATTGCGTTTGCACTGGAACTGGTGGGTCGATCTAATTGAATGGTTGACGAATTTGTTTCATTTTGGGTGCCGGACACCGCTGGCATCTCATTATCATTTGTTGTTCTTCTTGTTTGGCTTATCTTCTATAAGTTATAGTGCATATTATTGTGAAATTGGGTTGCCAGGAATAACAGTATTGGGGCTTGCTGATTACGATTTTAGTGTCAGAATTTCAAAATTCAAGATGTCGGATGGGATTGCTACCTAATTTTTGGTTTATTTTTGCGAATTTGGGGGATGGAGTGAACACTAAGTAAAAATGGGTCGCTGATTTTAAATCTGATGTCAGAATTTCAAAATTCTAAAATTTTGCTACACATAAACATTTAAAACTAAGAATCTTAAACATGAAGAAACAGTAATGGGGGTTACTTCTTTCGAATCTGTGGCAACATGTTATAACTTCAAAAGTTTCAAAGTTGTCGAAATTATCGAAAGTCGGTGTGTTGAAACGCTTTCGACAGGCAATATTTTCGATAAAATATCACTTTATTTTGCTGGCAGTGTAAAGCGAAGTAAATATAAACGGAAATATTTATCTATTTAAGCATTTACATTTGAGGACGTTCTCCAGTCAGGTTTTTATAATTTTTGTTTATTTTTCCACTTAATTCTATTAAAGAAGAAAAATAAAATTTGTTTCTGACAAATTTTTTTTTTTCATGAGCTGTGGAAGCTAAGTTTTTGAGTTTTGTGTTTACATTCATATTCGCTTGTTTCTGTTGTTTGATTATTTGTCTCATTTTTACATTAGCAGTTGTGCATTAATGGTATTTTAAATTTTTGCTACATACTTTTGTTAATCGCTGTATACTTTTAGGAACTTTTAGTACAGGGTGGTTACAAAGCTAATTTTTCTTTTTTTATTCTTTTTATTCTTATTGATAAAATTTGTTAAAATTGTTGCTTGTCATTTAAGTGCAGTGTTTTTTTTTTTGCTTTATTTTCGTCCTTTTATCTGCATTATTTTAATATGATTTGTGCTAAGCCTGGCTGCTCTGTAAGGGGTGAAACTGAGTGGTTTTTATCATGCTGGTTATGTGATAATGCTGTTCATACCAAATGTGCAGGCGTGACAGGCCGAGTTGCGGATTGTATTGAGGAAGGTAAAGGGTTGCGTTGGTCTTGCGAGAAATGTAGATTGGCTGACATCAACTTCTGCAAGCTTTACAAGCAGACAAAGCAAGGCTTCTCTGAAATAAGTAAGGAACTTTCTTCGCTTTCTGCTAAATTTTTTAAATACCAGTCTCTTTTCGTTGATTTTAAATATATTGAAGAGTGAATTCCTTCACCCAAAAGAAAGAAAACCACATGTCTTTGCGTAGTTAGCAAAAAACAGATTCAACTCCAACTCTACATTCTTCTGTACATGACATTGCTGATGACATGGACATTGGTGGTATAACAGCCCCTCCACCTATTTTAACTTCTACTTCGAATACAGCAAACATATCGATTTCTGCTCCTTTGCCAGTGCTGGCACCTCCACCTTCATTGCCAGTCATGTCTTATGCCCAAACTGTTTCTCTTTCACCAACTTTGGTCGATTCCCAGGTTGTTCCTCTTACTTCTCAGGTTTCTGTTCCACCTAAGCCAATCATTGCAATTCCACCAACTAAATCAATCTTTGTTTCTCGCTTAGCAGCGGATACAACAGAGGTTGATATAGATTTTTTCATTAAATCAAAGTCGAATTGTTCCTTGCATCTTTCGGTTCATAAATTCAAATATTCAAATGTACGATCAATTACTTCTTTTAGATTAACAGTTCCTGAAACTTTATTTAATTCTATAGTTGATGTAAACTTTTGGCCGCCTAACACAATTGTACGCGAATTTGAATTTAAAAGCAATCCAAGACCGGTAAATGTTGGACATTTGCCGCGTCCCCGAAATAGCCCTGAATCTCATCCAAAAAACGATTAATAAACCGCAAGTCTAAATTAGAGCTTGTGTACTAAAATGTCAGGGGTCTTAACTCCAAACTTTCCGATATTTTCATAAACAGTTCTGATTTTGAATATAACATTATAATTTTTACAGAGACTTGGCTTCGCTCTAATATCTTAAATTCTGAAATAATGTGCAATAAATATCAAATTTTTCGTAAAGATCGTCATAATAAGATCGGTGGTGGTGTTTTGATAGCTGTTCAAAACTCGCTTGTATCTGAAGAATTGACAATTCTTGACACCAGTGACATTGAGTTCATTTGTGTTGCAGTTAAATTAAATAATAATATTTCTCCTAAATATGACTTAATAATGTATTTAAAACACTTACACGCCATCGAAAAAGTTCACAATTTGTTAAAAAATAAAGACGTTCTTATTGTGCTGGGTGATTTTAACCTACTTTTTTTGACTTGGAGATCGTCTGACGATTTTTCATTTCTTACTCCTGTTTCCAATAGTGATTGGATAAATGATTTCTTAGATAAGCTGTCTGATCTGTGTCTTCAACAAGTCAATGATATTTTAAATATAAGCCACAGAACCCTAGACCTTGTATTTGTAGATAGATGCACTACTGTTAAACTCCATTGTTCGAATCCCGTATCTCTTCCAGAAGATGTACATCGTCCAACTCTTGAAATAACAGTTTTACTCTCCCACGAAAAAGAAGATAAAGTAACTGCTGATGCGCGAAATAAAAAAGTTTATAATTTTAAAAAAACCGACTATGTAAAACTTAATTCCTTACTTTCGCAGACTGATTGGTCTCCAATTTTAAGTAGCGAAACATTATATTCATATTATGATGTCGAATCTTCTGTACAGTTTTTCAGTGATACTCTGCAAAGGTGTTTCTTATTGTCCGTCCCAAAAAAAGTGTATCTCCAATCCTTTAACTCCACCCTGGCTAACAAATGATCTATAGGCACTTAAAAATTTAAAAAATCGTTTATTTAAAAAATATAAAATATCTGGTTATAGCTTAAACTTTGCTTCCTATTCTTCTTGTCGTTATAGATATCAACTATTAAATAAACAATGCTATTCTGCTTATATAATAAACATAAAATCTCAATTTAAAGATGATCCAAAACTTTTCTATAGTTTTGTTAACTCAAAACGTAAAGCCTCCAGCTTTCCACCCCTTATGAAATTCAATCAGAAAGAATCATCTTGTGACAATGTGATTTCTTATATGTTTGCAAACTTCCTTAAATCATCTTACTTCGATATACCATTTAACACTAGCACGGTGTATCCTTTTCTCCCGCCAGTTAACTCTTTTGAAACTCCTGTAATAGACCCAAATGAAAACAAATAAGAAAAGAAGAAAAATGATCCCCAAATCTGATGACGACTACCGCAAACGAAAAACTGATAATGATTTATGGATATGCACCTGGAATGTCCGAACCCTTAATTGGGAAGGTGCCTCTATCCAACTGACTGATGTCTTGGAAAGATACAAAGCTGATATCACTGCTATCCACGACAAGCTGCAATCAAAACAGACAGCCTATGCTTTCGCCACTCGACTCTCACTAAAGCACTCCTCCAATCGATGATATATGCGCGCAGTGGACACACATTTCCAACTCCATGCGTGCGGCTGCTGAAGAGGTGATTGGCTACAGCCACCCTCGCCGAAACCAGTGGTACGACCAGGAGTGTCGCGACTCCACTGCAGAGAAAGACGCCGCCTACAAAGCCACCCTGCAGTCGGTTGTAACGCGCGCTGCTAAGGAGCGATACAAAGAAAAGAGGAGGGAAGAGAGACATATTTTCAGGCGGAAAAAAGAGAGGCAGAAAAGCGCGAGCAAGAGAAGATTGAGATGTTTGGTGACAGGAATGAGGCCCGAAAATTTTTTGAAAAAAATAAGACGCCTTGCCGATGGTTTTAAAACCGGGGCCTCTTCCTGCAAGGATGAAAACTCGAATCTAGTGAAAGATGTCCAGAGTACACTGACAGTATGGAGGGAACACTTCTCTAAGCTTCTAAATGGCGACGCTGACAACAATCCCGCCAATAGAGATGATATTCCGGAAACCCCAATTTTGGATGACAGCGTTGAGGTTCCGCTGCCCGACTATGATGAAGTTCTGACAGCTATAGCTCGGCTTAAAAATAACAAAGCCGCGGGAGCTGATGGCTTACCTGCTGAGCTGTTTAAGAACAGAGGCGAAGCTCTACTTAAATGCATTCATGAGCTTCTATGCAGAATATGGTCGGAAGAATGCATTCCGAACGATTGGAATCTCAGTGTGCTCTGCCCAATCCACAAGAAAGGCGATCCCACTATCTGTGCCAATTACCGTGGGATAAGCCTTCTTAACATCGTATATAAGGTCCTGTCGAGCGTTTTATGTGAAAGATTGAAGCCCATTGTAAACAAACTGATCGGACCTTATCAGTGTGGCTTCAGACCTGGAAAGTCCACCATCGACCAGATTTTCACGCTACGACAAATCTTGGAGAAGACTCAAGAAAAACAAGTCGACACCCACCATCTTTTTGTCGACTACAAAGCTGCCTTCGACAGCCCAATAAGGAAGCACCTGTACTCCACCATGTCTGAATTTGGTATTCCTGCAAAACTAATATGACTTTGCAGGATGAAACTGAGCAACACCAGCAGCTTAGTTAAAATCGGGAAGGACCTCTCCCCACCATTTATTACCAAACGAGGTTTCAGACAAGGTGATTCCTTATCGTGCGACTTTTTCAACCTTATGATGGAAAAGATCATCCGAACTGCGGATCTGAGACGTAGTGGCACAATATTCTACAAGAGTGTTATGCTGCTTGCGTATGCTGATGACATAGATATCATTGGCCATAATACGCGCGAAGTCAGTGCAGCATTTTCCAGATTAGAAAGAGAGTCAAGTCGAATGGGTCTGTCAGTGAATGCAGATAAGACGAAATACTTAGTGTCAACAAACAAACAGTTCCAGCGTCTTGGAACCCACGTTACCGTTGACAATACCTCCTTCGAGGTTGTGAAGAACTTCGTTTATCTGGGATCTAGCATTAATTCAACCAACGACATCAGCATTGAGATCAAACGAAGAATAACTCTTGCCAACAGGTGTTACTTTGGGCTTAGTAGGCCCGTTGGAAAGACCAAGTAGAGGACAACCTGACGAAGCTTGGAATTTCTAACTGGCGCCAGCAAGCGAAAGACAGAAATGGCTGGCGCAAATTCTTAGATGAGGCTAAGACCGACATACGGTTGTAGCGCCAACTAAGTAAGTAAGTAAGTAAGTAATAGACCCAAATATTGTTATGTGTTGTCGTTGACAAGTAAAATCCTCTTTTACGACCGGCCCTGATAAAATTCCAAGCTGTATTTTAAAGCAATGTGCTACAAATCTGTGTACTCCTCTAGCCAACATTTTTTATATTTGCTTGCATAGTGGTTATTTTCCTATTATATGGAAGGATTCTTATATTATACCCCTTCATAAATCTGGCTCCAAGATAGATGTTTTTAACTCTCGAGAAATTGCAAAATTAAGTGCAATCCCTAAGTTATTTGAGAAAATCATAACTTATCAATTAACCCACTCCGTGTCTTCCACCATTTCTGTCTTTCAGCACGGTTTTCTGAAGGGTAAATCCACTACAACAAACCTCTTATAGTTTACTACGCGTGTTATAACGGGTTTTACTTTGGGACTGCAGACTGATGTTATTTATACAGACTTAAGCAAAGCTTTCGACAGTGTTCATCATAATCTTCTTTTGAAAAAACTCCACCTTATTGGGTTTCCTGTCACATTATTAAATTGGATAAATTCGTATTTATCTAGACGTACTCAAAAGGTTTATATAAGAATTCTCTTTCAAAAAGTATTTCGGTCACTTCTGGCGTTCCTCAGGGCAGTCATCTTGGACCGGTTTTGTTTTTACTATTCATTAATGATCTTCCTTCCTTAATAAAACACTGTAACTTCTTAATGTACGCTGACGACGTGAAACTTTTTCTTTGTTACAAATCACCCGAAGAACGGTGTTTAATTTTTAAAAGCGCGTCATTCTGTCAATTTTTCATTTTTTTATTCTAGACCACCATCCATGCCTTAAGTCCCTATGAACATTCATTTCTGAATTCGCAATTAAAATCCACCCGATCAATAGAACCTTGCTACTTTTGATGTTTGGATAGCTAGTGCAAAATGCTTTTTACTACGTTTCCATGGCGAGTTGATCCTAGGTTGGGTTTGCTTCAAGTTGACATAATGGCGTTTCTAGCTCGATAGTGCTTCCATGCACAACATTGAGTCGAGTTGGACTTTTGCCATTCTATTCGCCATTTTTTCTTAGTATAAATGTGTGCATTCAGAAGGTGCAAAATTTACTAAACGTATTGAGTCTTTGATCAGTATAAGTTTCCACTACTTTGTGTGCCTGCTGAACGGTTTGTTACATTTTATGTCAACGCAGTGGCAGAAAAAAATTAAATAACAAATAATCAAGAAAACCCCACTCAACAGTTAAGCAACTATTTCATATTCCGAACGCATCCAATCTAACTCAGTTAAATCTAATAAGTTTCACGGAGTTTCGTGGATTTAACGAAATTCAACTCAACTCGCGTTTCCATGGGAAGTTAATCCCGAGTCAACCTCGATTTAACTCGCCATTAAAACGTAGTATTTGATCGATAATTGTGATCTGCTGATTTTGAAGATATTTCTATACTAAGCCATTAAAAATTATTAGTTTTACACCAAAATATAAGGAGCTTACGACAAAACTTCGATAATTTGATTTGTAATCTTCAAGCACTTAACTACTTGCCAGATATAATTTTTTTGTCTGAAATCTGGATTTTTTCGTTCGAAACCGATGACTATAATATTCCCGGATTCTCTTTTTTTGCTAACACCAATGACTCGTATACTGCAGGTGGAGTAGGTGTATTCGTGCGCGATTGTTTTAATTGTAATATAAATTGCTGGAATCTGACAAGCGCAGATGTAATAAAAATTTCCTTCTGCTTAAACAAAGACATCTTTAACTTTATTTGCTTATATAGATTTCATTCGCATCCCGTTTCATTGTTTTTGGATGAGTTTTCACTATTTTTAAGTAATGATCATTCGGCTAATCTTGTTTTACTGGGTGATTTTAATCTAGACCTACTACACACCAACCAACATTTAGATTCATATCTAACTCTCACGGCTGAAAATGGACTAATTTCCTTCGTTAATGAGCCTACCAGACCTGTGCCAGGTACTTGTCTTGACCATGTACTTGGTCGTTTTGCTAAAATACCTCTCAACTTCTGTTTTGGAATAAACGTAGATCTTCGTGTGACGGATCATTGTCTAACGGGTATTCTTTTAAACAGTCTTGGACAACAAGAAATTAATTATCATAAATCTCCCGTAAAAGTCAGGAAAATTAATTTTGTACAACTTAATAATGCTTTACGTTTCGAAGATTGGGAGCTTGTTTATGCCGAAAAAATGTATCTCATGCATATACCATATTCCTAAGTATTTTGACAAATCTTATTAATTGTTTTAGTTCT
Source organism: Dichetophora obliterata (assembly GCA_963920525.1). Classification (NCBI taxonomy): domain Eukaryota; kingdom Metazoa; phylum Arthropoda; class Insecta; order Diptera; family Sciomyzidae; genus Dichetophora; species Dichetophora obliterata. The sequence goes on from OY986440.1 coordinate 3,215,895, forward strand.
GCAACTGTTCTTAGAAATTCAGAGCGTATGTTGAAACCATGGTTGACTCGTAGCCTACTTGAGAAAATTAAGCTAAAAAATAAACTAAAAAATAAATGCTGGAAACATCCGTTTAATGTCAGTTTAAAACAACGTTATACTAGTATTTGTAAAAATTTAAATATTGAAATAAAATCTTGTAGAAATCATTACTATCAATCCAGATTCTAATTGCACAAGGTAACCCAAAAAAAGAATGGAAAGTTGTTAATAACATTTTAAATCGTAATGTAGCCAATCATGCGGATTCGTTCGTTTTAAATAATGGATCTCATATCGTTACTGATATAAAGCAAATTTCAAATGATTTCAATAATCATTTTGCAACGTCTAGGCAGCTTCTATTTCCGGAGGAAGCATGCATAAGCTCTTCTTCCAATTTAGAACACTTTTCTAATGACAGTTTTTATTTTGAGCCGATTTCTGGTCTTGAGCTACTAATAATAATCAAATCCTTAAAAAGCTCGAACTCTGGTGGCATTGATGAGATTTCAAACAATATTCTGAAAAATATTGCACTAAATATAATTGATATTTTAAAACATATATTTAACTTAAGTGTCCTATCTGGAATATTTCCTGACCAACTCAAAGACGCAATTGTTATTCCGCTTTTTAAAACAGGTTGCAGGAGAGATACTAATAATTACAGACCTATTTGTTTGTTATCTTCAGTTTCAAAAATTTATGAAAAAGCCCTTAAGGCGAGGATTTTAGCTTTTCTGAACAGACAACATTTTTTCAGTTCTTGTCAGTACGGATTTAGAACTTGTCTCTCAACTGAAGACGCACTACTTGATTTCTGTACATCGATTTACAAAGGTCTTGATGATAAGAAAAATTGTGCTGGCCTCTTTGTTGATATAACAAAGGCTTTTGACATGGTTGACCACAATATTCTTCTTTTGCCGATGATCTAGCCATTGGGTATGCATCAGTCAACCCCCTTAACTTAATTGCAGATATAAATCATGACGTTTATTTACTGAGAGTTTGGTTTGCATAACATAAGTTACTTGTTAGCAGGAAGACTAAAGTAATGTATTTTAGCTTATGTAATATAGTATCGCCGGAAATTGATGTAATTTTTCATGGTTATGATTGTTGTCGATTTAGATTAACATCGGATACGAGTCATGACATGGGTTCAACCTATAACAGTAGAATTCCTTGCAGTACTAATTGCTTTGTTGTCGAAAGGGTTCCTTGCTATAAATATTTAGGAGTAATGGTTGATGAACATCTTACCTGGACCGCACACATTTCATTGTTGAAGAAATAGCTTTTTTCTTCATTACGATGCTTTTATAAACTAAGATATTTTTGTTTTGAAAGTACATTAACTGAAATATACTACGGGATTTTTCATTCCAGATTACAATATGGTGTGAGTTGCTGGGGAGATGCTTATCTGAATAATATACGTCCCCTGTTAATAATCTGCCGAATAATCTGTAAAAGTCTGCCGAATAATCTGTAAAGTAAATCGCTTGACTGCATCTATTAATCTGTTTAGGCGTCTAAAGATCTTACCATTTAGGCATCTTTATTATTTTAAAGTTCTAAAAATATTTTTTAAAAGAAGTGGGTATATGCAGAATCCCTTATATGGTAATTACAACTTAAGAACGAACCAATATTCTACCGTGACTGTTCCAGTTTTTCGCACAACCCACTATCGTAATTTTTTTTCGATTTTATCTTATAGACTTTACAATAGACTCCCTGCAAGTATACGCCTTGAAAGAAATTTGAGTACTTTCTTAAGAAAAATAAAATTGTGGATCTTTGAGTTAGACCACTCGGAAGTTGAATTTTTGTTGCGCTCCATTAGCTAATTTTTGTTTGTTCTTCATTTTTTAGACAGAAATAATTTTTTTCTCTTCTAATAATAATTGTTAATTTTTATAACTTTTTTTTAATTATATTGCTTGATTCAATTCACCCCACAAAACACTTTTTATATTAACACAATTAATTTAGTTTTATATATTTATTGAAGTGGCATTTAACACTATTTATTCTAATACTAAATGTCAATACTATTCTTATAAGTAATAATTGTTCTAGTGATTGTATTTTTAATAAACTTGTCAAAACTTTTTTTACTATGAGAATAAAGAATAATAATAATAATAAATGAATCGCATCATATCAGAAATGGTTGGTTTAGAGTAGTGGTTAGTGTGTAGAACTCTCGATCGGAAGGCGCGAGTTCGATCCTCACGCTTGCAAAGAAATATTTTTAATTTTATTTATATCCTCATGTTGTAATAGACGCAAGAAAAAAAACAACAACAATTCTAAGAAAAAGGTGTATGGAAAAAAGTGTCGTTTTCAGATTTCACTCAAGCAAATCACAAATATTTTTGTATAATTCTAAACTCTAAAAAATGAAATCTTCCTGCAAGACCAACAAGTCTCAAAAGAATAAATGCTAGTCTAACTAACTTCATATGAAATAGTTTGAGCAACTGCTCGTAATGCTCCTAATAAAGCATAATTAGAGTTAGTAGACCATCCTGCTGATATTCCAGAATAAACCCCCAGTCTTGTACAATATATAAAAAACAAGATACCTAAATTAAAAGAATATAAATTTACTAAAATTGGTGCACACAACCATAAAAAAGTGATACTGTAATGTTACGCGTAAACGATTTTAAACAAAATAACTCGCGTAAGTTAATAAAATTTTTAGGTCCTGCCTAATAATGTTGTGCCGGCGTATATTCGCCACTGGCTCTAAATTTGTTTTATATTTTTATTTTTTTAGCTGTTCACTATAAAGTGCAGAGGCTTTATATTTTAAAAGTTGGCAGCTTATAAAAAGCTCAAAGACTTTAAAAGAAATTTGAACTAGTTGGCAGCTTTGGAGGTCAAAAACTAATTGATCTATTTTCAAATATGTTCATTCTTTTATAATAAGCATAACGGTATTTTGTCTTAAAACTAGTTAACAATTGTTTGTGTAGTTTAGAATGTAAATGGAATCATATGTTCCTTAATTAGTGTAAAAGTAATAGTAGAATATTGTAATGCATATTTGTAATTTAGTATTAATAGTTTAATATGTGTGAGTGAGTAGAAAACGTAAATATAATCATATGTTAACATATTTGTGTAGGAGTAAAAAGTATAATATAATATAATTCATATATTTACAAGATTTAAATTTTTAAATAAAAAGATATAATTTTTACAAATATTTCTTTAACATATTGTTATGATATTCTTTAAGTGTTCCATTTAAATTTACTATTGAATTTACTCCTATTTTATTTACAATTATGTATGGACCAATATAAGGAGATTGATTTTTTTCTTCTATTCATCCTTTTTATCAAAACTTTATCTCCAATATTTAAATTTAACGGATTTATATATTTATCTTTTTTTATTCTATTCAGTTTTGCAATATTTATTAATTCGTTTGCTTTTTGTAAAGAATATTTTAATCTATGTTTCAGTTCTTGTGCGTAATTGTCTGTATTATATACTATTGATTCGAAACGATTATCATTTGGAAGATTTGCAAGTTTTCCAAAAATTAGCTCAAACGGTGTATAATTTGCATCAACATGAGGTGTTGTGTTATATGAAAAAGTGAAGTATGGGATTCATTGGTCCCATTCTTCATTTTTTCAAAAGTTTAACAAATATTCATTTAATACTCGATGGTTTCTTTCAATCGAGCCTAGAGTCTCATGGTTATATGGAGTGCTAAAAATTTGTTTAATATCTAATAAATTGCATATTTCTGACATTAATTCATTGAGGAATTCTGTACCTCTATCCGATTTTAAAATTTTAAAGTGACCGTATATTAAAATTACGTTTTCAACAAGTGTTTTAGCAACAGTTTTCGCGTGTTTTGTCTCCATTGGACATGCTATTACATACTTTGTTAAGTCGCACTGCATCGTTAATATATATCTGTAATTATTGGATAAGCGTAGGGGACCTACTGTGTCAATAGAAACTACTTCAAAGCTGGTACTTGGTGTGTCTGTCATTGTTAAATTTTCTTTAAATTAGCTTTGGAACTAAATGCCGTATAATAATGCAATTCAGTATAGAGTTGCCACTTGGTGATATTCTTCTACTGGAAAACTGGGATGGGCTTTGGAAAAGGGGTGTGGCTCCGACAATACACTTTCAATTTTTGATATCAGATAGCTTTGGAACTAAATGTCGTATAACAACGAAATTCAGTATGGAATTACTATTGGGTGATATCCTTCTACTAGAAAACTGAGACGGTCATTTAACAAGGGGGTGTGGCTCCGCCTATACATGCCAAATTTTTGATATCGAATAGCTTTGGAAATAAATATCATATATCAATGAGATTCAGTATGGAGTTACTTATTGGTCAGGCATTTGTACTGGAAAACTGGCACGGGCGTTGGAAACTTGGCGTAACTTCGCCCACACAAGCTGAATTCAATTCAATATACTTTACTGCAAAAATTAACTTTTTTCTGGCATTTAATAATAAAAATCAAATCTTCTGAACAAATAAAAATTTCTTCATTTTTAATTTTAGAACCGTAATTTTTGAAACTGAAAGAGATTTTTACCTTCATTACTTTTTGGTAAAGTTGGTTTTGATGCATTTTTCCTAAATTAAAAAAAATATTTGACCTGAATACAAATCTTAACGGCTGGACGGATTTAACTCAAATTTGGCTCAGATTTTGCTTGAATCTCAGATTAGGCTTTGGCATAATTAGTTTTGACCACGCCTCTTTCATCCTTTTACAAGTAAGGGAAATGAACCAAGAAGCATACTTTTTTGGCAAAAAGATTCGTTTAATTAATTTTAAAAAATTCTGTAATTTTGACACCAAAAAAATTCACGTATCTTCAAGATTGCACAAATTTTTAGTGCAACGTCTTTTTCTAATAACGCCGTTTCCTTAGAATGACAAAAACCATTTTGTATATTTCCATACTCTTTACGTCAAAAGCTTATTTTTTCTGGCTGAAAATCGTTATGTTCTGAACGAATAAAACCTAAACATCAAAATTTTACGTTTGTTCCTCCGAGTAACAGCGGGTATATCAGCTAGTAAAATATAATTAAAATATATTCATATAATATAATTGCAATTGCTTGAAAAACTTCCTTGCCAGAAATGTAGCAAAAATATGTAAATACAACTCAGCCAAAAAAAAAAAAAAGGAGAGTCAAAACATTAGAATAACGACAAATTGGTAAATTCAAGGAAATATTGTTCTGCATCATTTCATTCATAATTCCTTAAATATACCAAATTATCGCAATTCCAATAGGAGGAAAAAGGTAAAAAGAACAAAAATGATGCCGCTCGCTTGGGCACACAGATCTCTTCCTTTTAAAAATAATGTAAACAAAAGGCAACCAAAACAAATCAGACAATTTTTTGGCATATGCAGAATATTAGAATATCTGCAAATTCCTCATGTCAATAAAATATGCAAAACAACCCAAATTCATGATACAATTATATATAAGGTTAAGTAACCATGAAATTGTTCTCATACAACAACAAAACTTGGATCGCAAAATGTCAAAGTAAAACAAAAAAGAAAAGTAAACAATCAAATTAAAATTTCTGACTAGAAGTCAAATTATTGAATTTTAATATCAAATTTGTGTTTAAATTAATTTTTAAACAATTTTCTTGGTGCTTGTGTTTTTGTTACAGCTTCAAAATGCCGAAAAAGTACGCGATTCACCAAAACTATTGGAACAAGGAAAACGTTTCCTTTGTTAAAGTGCCCAGTGACCATTTTAAACAAAAACGCTGGATGAATGGAATTTGGATCGGCGAATGTCAAAGTAAAAGATAACAACACCGAACAGCTGTTTTTGACATTCGCCAACAGATATGTGCTCTCAGCTTACTCAACCTTATATAATTGAATCATGCCCAAATTCTAATAGGAAGAAAAGAGCCAAAGCATTCCAAAAAGAACAAAAAGGTTCCCAGCTTGCTTGCGCACACAAATCTTCCTATTAGAATCTATAAAAAAAATGTAAACAAAAGCCCTTGCTGCATTTCTTTTATATTTCTTAACCTTAAAAATACCAAATGATCGCAATGGTAATGGGAGGAAAGAGGCGAAACCATTGCTGGAAGAACAAACATATTCCCAGCTCACTTGAGCACATATAATTTTAAAAATACCTCTGCCCGAAACAGCCAGCAAGAACGTCGGCAGAAAAACATTAGCAGCGCGCCGGCAGAACACAATCTTTGTAGTCTTTAAATAATACGCAAGAGCGAACTTTGAGTTTCTGGCCCTCTTGATATATACTCTCTTTGATCTGCAGCTATGATGAGAATATAAAGGGAGAATAGCTTAAAAAAAAGAGCAAAGAAACGTTGTACACTAAATCATTCTTTTCTTTCTAGGTATACTTGGTATTCTTTTTGTAGTTGGTGTATCAAAGAAAATCTACTGCAACAAGCTCATGGTATAATTATTTGACAAGGTAGCCGTGACAGTTTTTGGGCGATTGGTAGTTGTCAAAAACAGCTCATGAAGTTGTAGTTTGCTGCTGTTCACTAGCTATGTGCCTATTTTTAACTTTTCTTTGACTCATTAAATTTATTCGCGAAGTTTATTGAAATGTTTTTAGTTTGCTGCGGTTGATTAGCTATGTTTAAGTCGTCGCTTATTTTTTCACTTTTCTTTGATTATTTGCATGAACAGCTAATTTTGACAGCTACCCATCGCCGCTCGTGAGAAAAAAGCCAGTCTGCGCTACTACATTATCAGTAATTGTGCCATGAGCAACGAGTATATATCTATAAGATATTTCACTCGTCGCTCGTTATTTTTTGCTCGCCGATATTAGCCATCCATCGACAGAACAGGGTATTTTGATGGGCCATTTATTTTATACCCCTTCAAAAGTGCGCGTTTGTTTACATTTTGTTTTCTATATTTTGATCGTTTTGGCTGCGTGCACAAAGGAGCAAAAAGATCGGTATTTTTTAATGTGCTTGCCTGTTTCTTCATATTTGAATATCTGAAGAAATATTGTAAATTTTATGAATGAAAATAAAATTTTACAGCTTCTTATTTACATGTGTATGGTTGCCGAATTTATTTTGTTTCCAGCTGGACATTTTTGTTGTTATTTTGTTGTAGCTATACTTTGTTTGCTGCTGCAGACAAGGATTTTTAGATATTTCATTAGTTGAATAGAAAGACAGAATTCTGATTCGGCTAATGAAATAATTATTGGATAATAAAAAAATGTAGCAATAAAATAGAATTGGTCTACCAGTATTTAATAAATTTAAAATAAAACAAAGAAATATTGTAGATTTAATTAATAAGAATAAAAGTTATATTTGATACAAATTTTACAGGTTATTATATATATGTATGTGTGATTTTTTTTCTTCCATCTTCTTTAGTTTGTTTCTAGCTGGACATTTTCCTTGTAGCAATATTTTGCTTGCTACTTTGGATACACAACCATAATTTTTATATACTTCATTACACCAATAAAAAGATGAAATTCTGATGATTCGGCTAATGAAATAATTATTAGTTAGGACTTGAAAAAAATTGTTTAACAAATATGCTTTTTATTAATAAAAAAAACACAGTTTCGATAGTATCGTAAGTATAGACGTAGAATTCCTTTTTATACAGTAATAGAGAAAAATTCTGGTTTTTTCATGTAAAAAAATATATGTATTTGTACAAAAATTAAAAAATTTCGAACTTCTAAGCAAACAAAATAATAAAAAAGTATTAAAAATTACCATTTCTACTATCTGCTAGAGCCATTGGCTGTAGAATAACGTATTGAAATTTCAGCCCAATCGGCTTGATAGATTTTTTTAAACACCCTGGCCGATCAGAAAAACTTTGTTTCGAGAAAATCACTTTTTTATAAACGACGATTTTAATTGTTTTGTAAAATATTACATATGAAAAAAATTTAAAATAAATATAACTGATATAATTGAATAAAAGTATATATTTAAACTAGGTTATTTTTTTTAATAAAACTTAGGGCGGTGTAGGGATGTCAATTTTTGCAGATTTGTAGATCCCGGGATTTTCAGGATCTGAACATACAATCCCGAAATCCCGGGATCCTGAGATCGTCCCGAAATTTAGTAAGTTTTTATTTCGTTATTTCAAAATCATAGTAGCCGCCGCCTTAATAAAATTCTTCTTATTTGAATATCTGAAGAAATATTGCAAATTTTATGAATGAAAATAAAATTTTACAGCTTCTTATTTGCATGTGTATGGTTGCCGAATTTATATTGTTTCCAGCTGGACATTTTTGTTGTGATTTTGTTGTAGCTATATTTTGGTTGCTGCTGCAGAGAAGGATTTTAGGTATTTCATTAGTTGAATAGAAAAACAGAATTCTGATTCGGCTAATGAAATAATTATTGGATAATAAAAAAATGTAGCAATAAAATAGAATTGGTCTACCAGTATTTAATAAATTTAAAATAAAACAAAGAAATATTGTAGATTTAATTAATGAGAATAAAAGTTATATTTGATACAAATTTTACAGGTTATTATATATATGTATGTGTGATTTTTTTCTTCCATCTTCTTTAGTTTGTTTCTAGCTGGACATTTTCCTAGTAGCAATATTTTGCTTGCTACTTTGGATACACAACCATAAATTTTATATACTTCATTACACCAATAAAAAGATGAAATTCTGATGATTCGGCTAATGAAATAATTATTAGTTAGGACTTGAAAAAAATTGTTTAACAAAAATGCTTTTAATAAATAAAATTAACTTGAATTAACAAAATACAAACACAAAACTTCTTCAAAATCAAAGAAGAATTTATTTTGTAAAGATATTCTCCGGCAGACGTTGTCCTGCCACTGCCATATATGAATTTTAATGCTAATCGGAAAAAAATTTTGTTTTCACCGTTTTGAGTATAGTTGCCGAGCGTATCTATTACTTAACTTAGCGTATCTATTATTACATACTTAAACTTAATTAAAAAATTTTAGTCTAATACAACCAAAACCGTCCAAAATATAGCATTTTTGTTGATTTGTAGACGGTAAAAGAGGGTTTTTCTCTTAAACCATTTAGAACTCAAAACAAATCGAGTGCCAAAATTTGAGCTTAATTTACTTTATACCTATCGTTTTAATATTTTAACTGTATTAAAATGTAGAACAATATATATTTACGAATTTCGTAATCAATTTTTTTACTAACACTTTTTACAAATTTTACAAAATTAAATAGTTTTTAATGCTTGTATTAAAATTTATTCCAAGATTTCTAAAAATGAAGATAGTATATTATTTTAAAAAAATTAAGAAAAATAAAAATTAATACAATATATGTATATTAGACCGTCCCACTTTTTCAACGTTTTTCGAAAAGTTTCCGGGACACCTTGATTTCTGATTCTACTCTTAAAAACATGAATTTTGGTATATAACACTTTAATATTAACTAACGGTCGCGCAATCGGCTTAAAGGCTTTTTGGCTAAAAATTATATTTTCGAAAAAACAAGAAATTTCTTCTTCAGTTTTTTTTCATATCACTATGAAACTAATGAAACTCATTTTTATCAATTTATACTTATTTAAAAGCTTAAAAAATTTTCCATCTTATGCTATAAGAAACATTGCATTTTGTTCTGTTTTTTAAAAAACTCTGGAAAGTGAAGTTTTGATTAAATTTTTTTCGAAAATTTGATAACTTCAACTCACATTACCCCGCTTTACAAGAGCATAAGAAAGAAGTTTTTAATTATGTAAATTTCGTATTTTGAAAAATTTTACAACAAAAATTTTTATGTATAACTAGCTGGAACCCGGCGCGTTGCTGCCACGCCCCCGTTGCCAAACTTCCATAAAATGTTATCAGTGAACCTGCATTGGGTTGATATAAATTTGGGTTGAATGAGAGGTGCCACGCCCTTTGTTTAACTCCCATAAAATTTGATTAGTGAAACGGCATGTGTAAATCGTGGTAGAATAATGAATTCTTAGGCTATAACTTCAAAGCTATTCGATATCGCAAATCGCATATTTGGGTTGTATGGGAGGTGCCACGCCCCCTGAATGGCGTGTGTAAATTGTGGTAGAATACCGAATTCCGAGGCTGTGCGAGCTGTAACTGAAAAGCTATTCGATATCGCAAATTATGGGAGGTTGCCACAACATACGTCCATAAAATGTTATCAGTAAAACGACATGTGCAAATTGTGCTCGAATACCGAGGCTGTGGAGGTCTATAACTCCAAAGCTATTCGATATCGCAAATTCTGGTTGCAAGGGAGGAGCCACGCCCCTTGTACAACGCCCATAAAATGTTATCAGTAAAACAGCACGTGTAAATTGTCGTCGAATACTGAATTCCGGGGCTGTGTGAATTATAACGCAAAAGCTATTCAAAATATAAAATGTGGGTTTTAAGGGAGGTGCCACGCTCCCTTTCCCAACGCCCATAAAATTTTATCAGTAAAACGGCACGTGTAAATTACGGTCGAAAGCCCAATTCCATGGCTGTGCGAACTATAACTCAAAAGCTATTCGATATCTCAAATTTGGGTTGTATGGGAGGTGCCACGCCCCCTTGTCCAACACCATAAAATGTTATCAGTTAAACTTAATGTGTAAATTGAGTTCGAATATTAAATTCCGAGCCTGTGCGGTCTGTAACTAAAAAGCTATTCGATATCGCAAATTTGGGTTGTATGAGAGTGCCACGCCCCCTTGTCCAACGCCCATTTTTTCTTTCTGTAAAAAACGTTTGTAGACTATTACAAACATTTTAAAAAAGTTAGCCAAATTGGCGCAGGCGTTCTGCGATTTTAGGTATATATAAAAAAGTGGGCGTAAAAGTGGGAGTGGTCAATTTTTCTTCAGTAAAAACTTAAAATGGATTACTACGAACATTTAAAAAATAAATTAGCCAAATCGGTGTAGCCGTTTTCCGATTTTAGATAAATAAAAAAGTGGGCGTAAAAGTGGGCGTGGTCAATTTTTCTTTCCGTAAAAACCTAAGTTGGACTATTACGAACATTTTAAAAAAATATCCAAATCGGTCCAGCCGTTCTCAACTGATGCAATTACCAACGAGCGACATTTGATTTTTATTTATATAGCCGTTTTCCGATTTTAGATAAATTGAAAAAAGTGGGCGCAAAAGTGGGCGTGGTCAATTTTTCTTTCCGACAAAACTTAAATTGGATTACTATGAACATTAAAAAAAAAATTATCCAAATCGGTCCAGCCGTTTTCCGATTTTAGATAAATCAAAAAAAGTGGGAGCAAAGTGGGCGTGGTCAATTTTTCTTTCCGTAAAAACCTAAGTTGGACTATTACGAACATTTAAAAAAAAAAGTTATCCAAATCGGTTCAGCCAGGTAAAGTACCAGGTAAAGTAAACAACCTCAATTGATATCTTTCCTTACTAAACATAATTATTTTCACAGCTTATCTATGCCATTCTCAAAATACTGAGCGCTTTGAACACGTAGTACATGAATCTGCCATTGCTGTCACTGATGAACAACGCATGAGTAACATTTTATCTAAACTCGAGAGCCGCCAGACATACAGTCTAATTGAAACACGTTGAAATTGGATCTCTTAACACTCGATGATGTTAATGTGTGAAAAGTGTCTTAGTTAAATAATAAAAGTAAGTTTTTAATCAATAGTTTTTCCACTATAAAATTTTGTATTTTATTTAAATGATTTTCTTGGGAAGAGTTTAATGGTATTTAGAGGGCTTTAATTGTATTACTTTAGAATAGTACATTAGGATGGTAGATTCGGATGAGAACATTTTCGGTGCATATTTTATAAAAATAGTACGATATGACAAACATTTTAAAAATGTGCCCTACGTTTTGCAAAAAAAACATTTTTAAAATATTTCTAGTAGAAATAGCGAAATTAGAAATTATATATAGAAATCTAGTAGAAATTATTTAAAAAAGACGTGAACTAAAAAGAAAAAAATAAATTTAAGTGACATTTGTCATATATGTATATAGTACGTATATTCTAGGTGCAGAAGAACCCTTCTCTTGGTTACTCATCATCATAATATAAGCGACGTAAATTGGTAAGTTCTAAGGACTTATATAAATTTAAAATTTTCAAATACGTTTATATTTAAAGAATATAGTCTATTATCATCAGACTATTCTCATCAACAAAATAAAACACGTACTTAGCGATGCTAATGACAACGGTAGTAAGTGGAAGCAACATTTGGTTTGTTATATTTTTTGCTAGTTTTGTTGTTTGGATAGCCAATACACAATCCTTTTATATAATAGACTATTTTGATCTGCACCATAGCTTCACGCATTCAACTGTAGGATAGCTAATGCATAATTCTTTAATAGATTCTCGTCATCTATTGCAACTTAGCTTCAGTTAATACTTAATATTAAATAAACTGACATAGTTAACGAGGGTTTTTGGATCAGTTGGTAGGGTATAGGACTGTCAATCGAAAGGGTACGATTCATTCTCATTGCTACAAAGAAGTATTTTTATTAATTTTATATTCTCTTGTTGCAATCGACACAAAAAGCAATAACATTTCTAAGAAAAAAGTGTATGGAAAAAAGTGTCGTTTTTCAGATTTCACTCAAGCAAATCACAAAACGAGGCGTAAAAAGCTTCGCTTCAAAAAGACTATTTTATTTTATTATATAAAAATGTAGAAAGGTTTTTATAATCGTTGTAAACCCATGGATTTATGCGCCACGAGTTACTTAGGTGTGAGTTGGTTTTGCATTTAATTTTTTATATTCTTTGTTAATAATAGGCCAGTGCCTTAACCAATTCAAGTTTATTAAAATCTTCTTCACAAACTCCCACAATATTATTAATTGTGGCTTATCTTAAGAATAGATAGTCAGAATCCTAGGACCGAGACGAATACTTCAAAAGTATCCAATGCGAACCTTCACTAGACAATCAAGTGCGCTAAGGTTTTAAGTTTTTGGTTAAAAAATTATTTTAATGCCATATAAGTTCTATGAAAGGTTGTTTTGTTTTTGTGTCATAACTTTGGCTAAAGGCATGCTAGAAGCTCCAGATTGTGTTTGCTTATAGTTCTTTATGTTTGGAACACAGCTACATTAATAACTCAGTTCTGTCTTAATTCGACTTATCAATTATTCCTTATCGACACAAATATATTTGTTTGGGAACTGCTGGCATTCAAAAATAAATTTGTTTATTTTGTTTCTTTAAGTAGCTTATCACTTGCAAACATACTTACGTTTAACTTCATTTAATGCTTGTTTTTATATGTACAATTTACCGCTTAATTTGTTATTACATACTTTGGTTCAGTTGTGCTCTCACCTTACATTTAATATGTATGTAAATCAGCGCTGGGCGCCCCATAGCTCATGCATTGAACACATTCACGACTACACGACATTACGACTCGACATGAAGAAAGAGTCAACAATATGGAAAAATCATACAATTGTTTCATTCTTGCATACACGAACCCTTATATTTGCGCTGATGCGCCTGTCAAATTAGAAATAACCCTATACCGGCGACAGCAACATTTCCATGTAGCTGCGACATTTTCACCAAATTCACCTCCATTTATCCAGCATGTAAAACATAGATACCCAGTAGTGGCTGATATCAGCAAATTAAACTCAAACGTATACTTACGCTCCTTTATTTGATCGTCAATCAACCAATAGGAAATACTACTGGTGAGAGTGACACAGAAGTTCTGCAAGTGCAGTTTGTCTCTCCCACTCAACATGCTGATTTCCTATTGGTTGATTGACGATCAAACAAAAGAGCGTAAGTATACGTGTGAGTTGAATTTGCTGATATCAGCCACTACTGGGTATCTATGATGTAAAACAATCTTTTGTCACGTCGTAAAGTCGTTGCCGTCTTGAACGTGTTCAGTGCCTCACTGAGCGCTCTCTGAGCATAACTTTTCACATGTTCATAAAACTCAAACGAGAAGAGAATATACAGTCATGTGAAAATTAATAGGGACACCTATATTTTTATATTTGAAGCTGCATTAATTATATACAAGGTGCCCCAGATATAGCATTAATTCCCTCGGCTGGTGATTCTTCTTGATAAGGGGAGTATTACACTTAATGGAGTTTCCTCCCACATTGTAAAACTTTCAAGATACAGGGTGTTTTACGGTTTTGGTACGTGTTTAGTATTATTGATATAGAATCTATACTACTCACCATAAAATAAAAAATAATATTTTCTATTTTAGAAAAAATATCAACTTTTTCATCAGTATATCAACCACTTTCGTGACCTGTTCTGTAGCGGAGCTAAAATTTTGAGATTATCCAACGAAATATCAACAAATTTTGTATCTTTTGTTTTAGCGGAGCTGTAATCATCCAAATTTAAAATGTCTTTTTTTCATGTAAAAATACACTTAATCAACAGTTTTTTTTTTAAATTCTAACTTTGGACAATAACAGCTCCGCTAAAACAAGAGATACAAAATTTGTTGATATATCGTTTGGTAATCTCAAAATTTTAGCTCCGCTGCAGCACATGATACGAAAGTGATTGATATGTTGATGGAAAAGATGATATTTTTCTAAAATACTCGCCTTATCAGGAGGAACCACCACCCGAAGGAATTAATGCTATATCTGTTGCACCTTGTATGTAATTCATGCAGCTTTATATATGTATAAAAATCCAGGTTCCCTATTTATTTTCACAAGACTGTAATTCAGTCGTTCGCTGACGTTGATGCTGTGAAGATCGCAAATCGCATATTTGGGTTGTATGGGAGGTGCCACGCCCCCTGAATGGCGTGTGTAAATTGTGGTAGAATACCGAATTCCGAGGCTGTGCGAGCTGTAACTGAAAAGCTATTCGATATCGCAAATTATGGGAGGTTGCCACAACATACGTCCATAAAATGTTATCAGTAAAACGACATGTGCAAATTGTGCTCGAATACCGAGGCTGTGGAGGTCTATAACTCCAAAGCTATTCGATATCGCAAATTCTGGTTGCAAGGGAGGAGCCACGCCCCTTGTACAACGCCCATAAAATGTTATCAGTAAAACAGCACGTGTAAATTGTCGTCGAATACTGAATTCCGGGGCTGTGTGAATTATAACGCAAAAGCTATTCAAAATATAAAATGTGGGTTTTAAGGGAGGTGCCACGCTCCCTTTCCCAACGCCCATAAAATTTTATCAGTAAAACGGCACGTGTAAATTACGGTCGAAAGCCCAATTCCATGGCTGTGCGAACTATAACTCAAAAGCTATTCGATATCTCAAATTTGGGTTGTATGGGAGGTGCCACGCCCCCTTGTCCAACACCATAAAATGTTATCAGTTAAACTTAATGTGTAAATTGAGTTCGAATATTAAATTCCGAGCCTGTGCGGTCTGTAACTAAAAAGCTATTCGATATCGCAAATTTGGGTTGTATGAGAGTGCCACGCCCCCTTGTCCAACGCCCATTTTTTCTTTCTGTAAAAAACGTTTGTAGACTATTACAAACATTTTAAAAAAGTTAGCCAAATTGGCGCAGGCGTTCTGCGATTTTAGGTATATATAAAAAAGTGGGCGTAAAAGTGGGAGTGGTCAATTTTTCTTCAGTAAAAACTTAAAATGGATTACTACGAACATTTAAAAAATAAATTAGCCAAATCGGTGTAGCCGTTTTCCGATTTTAGATAAATAAAAAAGTGGGCGTAAAAGTGGGCGTGGTCAATTTTTCTTTCCGTAAAAACCTAAGTTGGACTATTACGAACATTTTAAAAAAATATCCAAATCGGTCCAGCCGTTCTCAACTGATGCAATTACCAACGAGCGACATTTGATTTTTATTTATATAGCCGTTTTCCGATTTTAGATAAATTGAAAAAAGTGGGCGCAAAAGTGGGCGTGGTCAATTTTTCTTTCCGACAAAACTTAAATTGGATTACTATGAACATTAAAAAAAAAATTATCCAAATCGGTCCAGCCGTTTTCCGATTTTAGATAAATCAAAAAAAGTGGGAGCAAAGTGGGCGTGGTCAATTTTTCTTTCCGTAAAAACCTAAGTTGGACTATTACGAACATTTAAAAAAAAAAGTTATCCAAATCGGTTCAGCCGTTCTCAACTGATGCAATTACCAACGAACGACATTTGATTTTTATTTATATAGATGTGTAAATGTGTGTGTGTAAATCTGTTGAGATCGAACGGAATGTTGTACA
This sequence comes from Dichetophora obliterata, assembly GCA_963920525.1. Classification (NCBI taxonomy): domain Eukaryota; kingdom Metazoa; phylum Arthropoda; class Insecta; order Diptera; family Sciomyzidae; genus Dichetophora; species Dichetophora obliterata. The sequence goes on from OY986440.1 coordinate 3,232,168, forward strand.
ATACTCTGTTCTGTTTCTTGTTAAGTTGAAATTATTACACACATGCTTGACAGCTACTTTGAAGTTTTTTACATTAAAGTGAAGTATACGTTAACCCTTAAATGCACCGCGTATCTTTAAAGATACAACCATTAAAAAAATTCCTACGGCTATAGTTTTTGCTCAATTTATTTTATATCGGTTCTTTGTTATTAAGAATATCATAGGACCTTAAAAAATACTTTTAGAGAAAATTATATTCAAAGTCAAAAAAAATGTTTTTTTAAATTAAATAAACACGATGTTTAGCAGTGTAAATTCTAGGAACAGGAAAAAATTTTGAACAGAAAAAAATACTGATTGCTTCCAAAACATGTCCTTTAGTGATTTTAAGTGGTTTGAAAAAAATTCGATCTTTCGGCACCTCACCAAGTCACTTCAATTGGTTGTATCTTTAAAGATACAGTGTGCACTCCCTGCATGCTTTTGATTTCCGTTAAACATAACTTTTTGTGCTACGCTTCAGTGCATTTTCATTTACATTTTGTTCTTTGCGAGAGCAAGTTCACTTGTTTAGAGCTTAAGAATAAATTAACTGTTTAACATGAATGTCCATTGTTTAAATTACAAATTTTAAATAAAATTCATTATACGCAAAGGACCATTTGATAAACTGTTAGCCATGGCGTCATTCATTCGAGTTGGAGGAGTTATGATGACTGAAGATGATGTCTGTGAACTGCTTTGTAATAGCGAATTTGGGGGTGATGACAGCGTCGATGATATTCATGACGAAAGCGACGATTTAACTGAGGAGAAGTGCGAAGGGAATGGGAATAGTTCTCAAAGGACAGGGCTTTTAGAGATGATTACTGATGAAGATAATATCGATCAGAATGAAATTGACCTCAATGCATCCATTCAGGACTTCTTTCTTGACATGATCAATTATAATACTTATCAGGAAGATTTGATTGACTTGGAATCGAATAAAATCGAACATCTTGATTCTGAGCCATCGACTTCATCTGGTAATATTCCATCAACCAGACTTACAAATATTTGGAATAAATTTCCCTCAGAATTTCGAAATGTAAAAATAAATTGTAAGTCTTCTGAATTCGAGAAAGTTATATGGAAGAAAGGTAACTTACAGTTTAATGATCAGCAAGTAAGATTTAGAGGTGACAATAGTTTACCACAAAACATTATGGATTTGGAAACACCATATCAAGTTTGGAGCTTTTTGTTTCCTGAGACTTTGGAACAACATATAGTTGACGAGACAATAAGATATGCTGGAATTGAGGAAGCATTTCATTTCGATATATTTGAATTACGAAAATATATTGGAATACTTTTTTACATGACATATCACAACCTACCCAATGTAAGAGATTATTGGTCGGACAAAATTGACCATTCTGTAAATGTAGTGAAAAGGCAAATGAGCGTTACGCGTTTCGAAAAAATTCGGAAATTTCTTCACTTCAATGATAAAACAAATCAACCATCCCGTGAAGATCCTAATCGAGACCGACTTTATCTAATTAGACCTGTTATTGAAACCCTAAATACAACATTTGGCAGCGTGCCAAAATTAGATAGATTGTGTGTTGATGAACAAATGTGTTCTACCAAAATTGAGAGTTACATGAAGCAGTATTTACCTAACAAACCGAAAAAATGAAGCTTCAAGCTTTTCGTCTTGTGTGATACTACAGGATATGGATATAAATTTGAAATATATAGTGGAGACCCGGAAACACTAGGTCTTGGTGAACCGAATCTTCAACCTTCGGCGAATTTTGTGGTCCGACTGGTAAGAGAAGTACCGAGATTTCAAAACCACATAATATATTTCGACAACTATTACACTACCGTGGCATTAGTAGTGTATTTGCGAACACTAGGCATTCTTTCAGTTGGTATTATTCGACGTAACAGAATAAAAAATTGTAAGCTTCCCGACGAAAAAGTAATGCTAAAATACGAGCGTGGTACTAGTCAAGAGTTTGTATGTAATATTCATGGAATTGATGTATCTTCTCTGTCTTGGAAAGACAACAGGATTGTCAACTTATTATCTACCTATGATGGAGTAAAACCGGTATCAGCCAGCGGTAGAAATGAAGCGAAGTAACCACAAACCATTAAAAGATTTGACAAAAAGGACAAAACCGTCAAAATTATTCCATGTCCTCACGTTATAAAAGAATATAATCGGCACATGGGTGGTGTCGATTTAACGGACAGCTCCATGGGCCGTCATAAGATAGCTATGAAAAGCCGTAAGTGGACTAATAGAGTGTTCTATCACCTTTTGGATATGACAGTTGTAAATTCCTGGCTCTTATACAAACGAATAAATAAAAATCGTGAAGGGTTTAAGGCTTTGAGATTGATTGATTTTAAATTAGAGATAGCTGATACCCTATTCTCCTTTAAATCGGTACAACCTCAAGCTCGCGGACGCCCTCGTATTGAAGCACAAATTCAAGAAAAACTCCTCAAACCTAATTACCATATGCCGCCTCCAAAGGACACCATATTGGACAGAATTGATCATTGGACAACGATTGATAAGAAGGGTAGATGCAAATTTCCTAACTGCTCAGGACAAACACGTATGTATTGTACCAAATGTAAAGTAAATTTATGTTTGACTGCAGAAAAAAATTGTTTTTATAATTATCACAGCTCGTAAAAAGTGTAATTTATTGTTTTATTTGCTATTATATACCTGTGTAAAACTAAAAACACAGCTTTTATTTTATGCAAATTTACATAATATAGATTTTTTCTGTCAAAATCGGTGACCTTGTGCATTTAAGGGTTAAGGCAAGTAAAGTAAATCCATTCATGCAGAAAAACTGTTTCTAAAAAACCTACCTTAAATATTGTATTGAGTTACTTTTCAAATGCACATTGAAATATCTGTGACATATCAGTTAAAATTACTTAAATTTAACGATTTAATAATATATGTTAGTGTTCGATCCGATTATAGGAGTGCATAAAAATATATTTATAAAAAATGTCTTTTTTTATTAGTGAATTTAATAACACCAAATTTCCAACAGAGCGCGATGTGATTAATTTTTTGTTATATCTGCAGCATAACAGTGATCGAAATCGAAAGTTGGGTGCATTTAAACAAGAAGCTGCCAGAAAGGTAAGCCTTTTGTGGAAACTCGCGGGTATTCAAATTAGATCTGAATTAGCTGTTCGTAAACTTTTAAGTAAGCTTGTGAATGCTTACTATAATATTGCTAAAAGTCCATCAAGATGCAGCATAAGTCAGTGGAACAGATTGTTCTGTATTTTGCGTTGCAAGAACGGCATTAACAAAAAAAATTCCATGTAATTGCAGCGACTTTAATAAAATTCCAGACGCTGCGAAAGCATTATTCATCGATCAGTACGGTCCACGCTTGATGACTTTAGGTGATGTTGATGCGATGTCGGTAGAAAGTAGCGATGAACAAATGACGTTAGTTTCTGAACCTGCGATACGGTACAAAGCGAATTTGAAACGGTGAGTACGAACCAGGCACCGATGAAGAGAATGACTTTGAAGAAAATGTTAGGGATTCAGCACAGACGAGAAAGCAAAAGTTTGAAGTGGCGGACATTTCGTTGCGTAACTTTAGCTCTGCGTTGGATCGCAGCAATACCTCAATTCGATTCGGTGCATTGCTTGCGACAATGCTAATCATAGATTTGCATCTAGCGATTACTGCCAAAGCCAAGGAGGAGTTATCCGCGGAAACAGCCGAAAATATAAGCCAATTTCTTGACGTGCTCATCATCGACAAAAATGAAATATTCAGAGAGCGTGAGAAACTCCGTAAGGAAGCTGTAGTCGCAGCCAGATGTAATGATATTCTGTCTTGTATCTTTTTCGATGGCAAAAAAGAGCCAACATTAAAAACAATAACTGAGGCAAATGTGGCGCGCAATGTTGTTGTGAATGAAGAGCATATTATTATTGTGAAAGAGCCAAATTCCAAATTCATCGGCTATACTTCGCCAACTGACTGATCTGCTTTGGGAGTCCAAAAGAGCATCGTAAAATTTTGAGTGAAGAAAACTTCAATTTGGATCATTTGACTGCTATAAGCTGCGATGGAACTCCAACCAGCACTGGCTACAAAGGTGAAGTTATAACGAGGATGGAGCGTCATTTGCAAAGACCGTTGCAATGGTTCGTGTGTCTTTATCATTTCCACGAGTTACCATTTAATGCGCTTCTGAGATTATTGCTTGGCAAACAAACAGGACCTGGGATCTGGCCAGGAAGTATCGGAGCGGCCATTTGAAATTTCATCCAATATTCTGTAAGTTTAGTGAATTATTTCTTTTAAGTGTTGGTATGTGTAAAAATGGTATTTATTCGGATCTTTTATTTCATATTCCTTTTGTCCAGGTCAATCAAAACTTCAAACGCATTCCGATGTGAGAAATGCCAGACAATATAGAAGGTTGGAATATTCGAGGCGATCAGCTATGATTGTACGATATGGTTCGAGCCGTCGATTCAGGACAGTGCGGCAAGAACCTAGCCAGCCAAAAGTCCAGTGCTATGAGCACATTTCTATGGCTAACAACAGCATCTCGGATCCTCCGATATTATGTAACGTGCACGGAACCTGCACCGAATCTAATGAAGCTAGTGCAGTTTGTTGTAAAAGTCTATGCACCCTTCTGGTTTCATGTCAAAAATCAACCACAGGCAGTTCACGGAAGTCGCAGAGTTTTCAAATATATATTTTGGATTCGTCAGTAGCCGGAAAACGTTAAACAAGCCGTCCGTCCGTGCATTAAAAATAACGCGTACTTCTTTCACCCCGAGAATGTTTTGTAATCGATGATAACGGACCAAGATCCGCTAGTGTGTTCTGATGGGTATGAAAATATTTTAGCAATACGCAAAGAAGCAACAGGCTGTATTCGACAAATGTTCGGTCCAGAAGTAAACAATTTTATAAATTTTGAAAGTGAATTATATTTCAATATAATCAATTGGACAAAATTAAGAATGACTGAGCCACCTTGCCTACAATTCTTCACGCAAGAACAACTTGAAGCATTGCAATACTCAAATGACATAATCGAATTACCAGGTAAAGTAAACAACCTCAATTGATATCTTTCCTTACTAAACATAATTATTTTCACAGCTTATCTATGCCATTCTCAAAATACTGAGCGCTTTGAACACGTAGTACATGAATCTGCCATTGCTGTCACTGATGAACAACGCATGAGTAACATTTTATCTAAACTCGAGAGCCGCCAGACATACAGTCTAATTGAAACACGTTGAAATTGGATCTCTTAACACTCGATGATGTTAATGTGTGAAAAGTGTCTTAGTTAAATAATAAAAGTAAGTTTTTAATCAATAGTTTTTCCACTATAAAATTTTGTATTTTATTTAAATGATTTTCTTGGGAAGAGTTTAATGGTATTTAGAGGGCTTTAATTGTATTACTTTAGAATAGTACATTAGGATGGTAGATTCGGATGAGAACATTTTCGGTGCATATTTTATAAAAATAGTACGATATGACAAACATTTTAAAAATGTGCCCTACGTTTTGCAAAAAAAACATTTTTAAAATATTTCTAGTAGAAATAGCGAAATTAGAAATTATATATAGAAATCTAGTAGAAATTATTTAAAAAAGACGTGAACTAAAAAGAAAAAAATAAATTTAAGTGACATTTGTCATATATGTATATAGTACGTATATTCTAGGTGCAGAAGAACCCTTCTCTTGGTTACTCATCATCATAATATAAGCGACGTAAATTGGTAAGTTCTAAGGACTTATATAAATTTAAAATTTTCAAATACGTTTATATTTAAAGAATATAGTCTATTATCATCAGACTATTCTCATCAACAAAATAAAACACGTACTTAGCGATGCTAATGACAACGGTAGTAAGTGGAAGCAACATTTGGTTTGTTATATTTTTTGCTAGTTTTGTTGTTTGGATAGCCAATACACAATCCTTTTATATAATAGACTATTTTGATCTGCACCATAGCTTCACGCATTCAACTGTAGGATAGCTAATGCATAATTCTTTAATAGATTCTCGTCATCTATTGCAACTTAGCTTCAGTTAATACTTAATATTAAATAAACTGACATAGTTAACGAGGGTTTTTGGATCAGTTGGTAGGGTATAGGACTGTCAATCGAAAGGGTACGATTCATTCTCATTGCTACAAAGAAGTATTTTTATTAATTTTATATTCTCTTGTTGCAATCGACACAAAAAGCAATAACATTTCTAAGAAAAAAGTGTATGAAAAAAAGTGTCGTTTTTCAGATTTCACTCAAGCAAATCACAAAACGAGGCGTAAAAAGCTTCGCTTCAAAAAGACTATTTTATTTTATTATATAAAAATGTAGAAAGGTTTTTATAATCGTTGTAAACCCATGGATTTATGCGCCACGAGTTACTTAGGTGTGAGTTGGTTTTGCATTTAATTTTTTATATTCTTTGTTAATAATAGGCCAGTGCCTTAACCAATTCAAGTTTATTAAAATCTTCTTCACAAACTCCCACAATATTATTAATTGTGGCTTATCTTAAGAATAGATAGTCAGAATCCTAGGACCGAGACGAATACTTCAAAAGTATCCAATGCGAACCTTCACTAGACAATCAAGTGCGCTAAGGTTTTAAGTTTTTGGTTAAAAAATTATTTTAATGCCATATAAGTTCTATGAAAGGTTGTTTTGTTTTTGTGTCATAACTTTGGCTAAAGGCATGCTAGAAGCTCCAGATTGTGTTTGCTTATAGTTCTTTATGTTTGGAACACAGCTACATTAATAACTCAGTTCTGTCTTAATTCGACTTATCAATTATTCCTTATCGACACAAATATATTTGTTTGGGAACTGCTGGCATTCAAAAATAAATTTGTTTATTTTGTTTCTTTAAGTAGCTTATCACTTGCAAACATACTTACGTTTAACTTCATTTAATGCTTGTTTTTATATGTACAATTTACCGCTTAATTTGTTATTACATACTTTGGTTCAGTTGTGCTCTCACCTTACATTTAATATGTATGTAAATCAGCGCTGGGCGCCCCATAGCTCATGCATTGAACACATTCACGACTACACGACATTACGACTCGACATGAAGAAAGAGTCAACAATATGGAAAAATCATACAATTGTTTCATTCTTGCATACACGAACCCTTATATTTGCGCTGATGCGCCTGTCAAATTAGAAATAACCCTATACCGGCGACAGCAACATTTCCATGTAGCTGCGACATTTTCACCAAATTCACCTCCATTTATCCAGCATGTAAAACATAGATACCCAGTAGTGGCTGATATCAGCAAATTAAACTCAAACGTATACTTACGCTCCTTTATTTGATCGTCAATCAACCAATAGGAAATACTACTGGTGAGAGTGACACAGAAGTTCTGCAAGTGCAGTTTGTCTCTCCCACTCAACATGCTGATTTCCTATTGGTTGATTGACGATCAAACAAAAGAGCGTAAGTATACGTGTGAGTTGAATTTGCTGATATCAGCCACTACTGGGTATCTATGATGTAAAACAATCTTTTGTCACGTCGTAAAGTCGTTGCCGTCTTGAACGTGTTCAGTGCCTCACTGAGCGCTCTCTGAGCATAACTTTTCACATGTTCATAAAACTCAAACGAGAAGAGAATATACAGTCATGTGAAAATTAATAGGGACACCTATATTTTTATATTTGAAGCTGCATTAATTATATACAAGGTGCCCCAGATATAGCATTAATTCCCTCGGCTGGTGATTCTTCTTGATAAGGGGAGTATTACACTTAATGGAGTTTCCTCCCACATTGTAAAACTTTCAAGATACAGGGTGTTTTACGGTTTTGGTACGTGTTTAGTATTATTGATATAGAATCTATACTACTCACCATAAAATAAAAAATAATATTTTCTATTTTAGAAAAAATATCAACTTTTTCATCAGTATATCAACCACTTTCGTGACCTGTTCTGTAGCGGAGCTAAAATTTTGAGATTATCCAACGAAATATCAACAAATTTTGTATCTTTTGTTTTAGCGGAGCTGTAATCATCCAAATTTAAAATGTCTTTTTTTCATGTAAAAATACACTTAATCAACAGTTTTTTTTTTAAATTCTAACTTTGGACAATAACAGCTCCGCTAAAACAAGAGATACAAAATTTGTTGATATATCGTTTGGTAATCTCAAAATTTTAGCTCCGCTGCAGCACATGATACGAAAGTGATTGATATGTTGATGGAAAAGATGATATTTTTCTAAAATACTCGCCTTATCAGGAGGAACCACCACCCGAAGGAATTAATGCTATATCTGTTGCACCTTGTATGTAATTCATGCAGCTTTATATATGTATAAAAATCCAGGTTCCCTATTTATTTTCACAAGACTGTAATTCAGTCGTTCGCTGACGTTGATGCTGTGAAGATCAATGTCGGAAATTTTATGTACACTCTTATAAAACCAACTTTTTGGTTTGTAGATTCATAATTCGTAGGCATATATTTTTTAATTCGTAGAATTTTGTTTTATTCGTATATATTAAGGTTTAATATAAGGTCTTTTTCGAAATGCAAACTACGTTAGTACGGCTGCAACCATTTAAGCAACACGTTTAAAAATGCAAGACTTGGCAGCACAGGACAATTGACGTTGTTCATAAATGCGACAGAGAAGCAGCTGTTGCACCAAATATGTGCAAAACATGCAACCAATAAATGAACACATTGACGACGACAGCCAGAGTGCGTCAAATGTCAAATTATTTTTACATGCTTTTCTTATGGAGGTGAAAGTGGTGAAAATGTTGCAACGACAATGAGTGATTGCAACAAAGTCGCTGTCGTCGGTTTAGAATTTTTTCCTAATTTGACGTGCGAAAAAAGAGCAATATAAGTGTTTGTGTATACGTGAATGAAAAAATCTAATGATACTTCCAGATTGTTGTTTCTTTCTTCATGCTGTTTCGCACTGTTGCAGTCGTCGCCAATGTGTTCAGTACAAAAATTATGTTGCAAATTAAATGAAGCAACAAGAATTCCAAATGTCTGCTCTATAAATACTCTAGTTGAGCTTAGACAGCAGTTAAATTTCTTTTTCTCGGTTTCCAGATTGCCAATATCCCTGTATGGAACCATAACAAATTTAGAAAGAGGGTAAGCAGAGTCACCTAAAATAATTGCATTGGGTGCCAAATTGACTTAAGAATGGGAGTTATTGAAAGCAATTTAAATTGGTGTGCTAAAATATGTACCTGCATAATTGAATGACTTCCTTTCCGATTATAATAGTTTATTGCATCATGTCGTGAAGTACGTATTTTGAAATGTGTTCCATATACACATCCGATCACGAAAGGAAAAGGATTATGTCTGCAATTTTGAAATTGTTCCATAACACTTTGTTGCTGATGAGCGGAACGCCACACAATGGTTTGAGTTTTCATAGCTCAGATTGCTTTGATGGTTTTTGCAAATATTTCGTGTGCAGTTCCTTTGGCTATATTGAACCGATTGTTTAGTTCCTTGAAAGTAACTCTGCTGTTTCACAGCTTCCACAACGTGATATACAAGCAGTGTTGTAAAGATAATCCGCAACGTCCACGTGACATAGTTGACCAGAATGGTTGCAAAGCATTTAGAAATAGCTTCAATTATAATTGTTTTATTAGAATAATAGGCGTTTTCAGATTATTATTGTAGTATTATGTAGTATTACTTACTTAAAAAATCTGACGGTTCATTCGAAAATGACTATGGAAAACATCACCTGCATATTGTTCAATTACACGGAAATAGTCTGTAATTTTTGGAACTTTTCTATATAGCTTAATTGATTTTGGAGCAGCATTCTCCTTTTTCTGATTCTTTGTCGCCTCTAGTTCATTTCTAACAAAAAATTATCATTGCTGTTGTTTGTGTTTAGCAATATATTTGTAAGCGTGTCCATGATTTCCTATTTTATTTTTCACTTGGCTATACACGTACAAATCTGGGGGCGATCTCTTACAATGTAACATGTCTGACTGTCTCAACCTGGCGAGGCCAGCATAATCTTTGTGAAATTGCATCAAGTCGACTCAAACCTCCACGTGGTGTTTCCTGGGCAACGTCAAAACTGACAACCGTTAGTTTGGCGGCTAATCTGAGCAGTGGGCCTCCCTAGGCTTAAAATAGGTTGTGCGTCAGGTTTGAAGCCAACCCGTAAAAACCCATTTCAATGAAAACTAATAAGAATAGAAGAAAATTGATCCCCAAATCTGATGACGATTTCCGCAAACGAAAAACGGATAATGATTTACGGATATGCACCTGGAATGTCTGAACCCTTAATTGGGAAGGTGCCTCTTTCCAACTGACTGATATCTTGGAAAGATACAAAGCTGATATCACTGCTATCCAAGAAATGCGATGGAAGAGACTGGGTTGCATTTGGCATGCACCCTGTGATATCTACTACAGCGGCCATTCGGAAAAGCACGAGTTTGGATGCGGATTTGTAGTTGGCAAGAGACTACGGCCCCACGTCCTGCGATTCACACCTGTGAACAAAAGACTTGCCATAATCCGCATCAAGGTTAAATTTTTTAATATGAGACTAATATGTGCGCACGCTCCGACAGAAGACAAGGAAGATGAGATCAAGGAAATTCTCTACGAGCGCCTTGAAAATGCTTACGAGCGCTGCCTCCGTCACGACGTAAAAATCGTGATTGGTGAGTTCAACGCTTAGGTGGGCAAGGAAAATATATTTGGTCCAACAGTCGGAAAGTTCAGCCTCCGTCGACAAGCTGCAATCGAAACAGACAGCCGATGCTTTCGCCACTCGACTCTCAATCCTGTTTCAAAGCACTCTTCCCATCGATGATATATGCGCACAGTGGATACACATTTCCAACTACGAAATGAGGCCCGAAAATTTTTCCAAAAAATAAGACGCCTTGCCGATGGTTTTAAAACCAGGGCCTCTTCCTGCAAGGATGAAAACGGGAATCTAGTGACAGATGTCCAGAGTACACTGACGTTATGGAGGGAACACTTCTCTAAGCTTCTAAATCCCGCCAATGACCAGATGATATTCCGGAAACCCCAATTTCGGATGACAGCGTCGAGGTTCCACTGCCCGACTATGATGAAGTTCTGACAGCTATAGCTCGGCTTAAAAATAACAAAGCCGCGGTAGCTGATGGCTTACCTGCTGAGCTGTTTTAGAACGGAGGCGAAGCTCTACTTAAATGCATTCACGAGCTTCTATGCAGAATATGGTCGGAAGAATGCATTCCGAATGATTGGAATCTCAGTGTGCTCTGCCCAATCCACAAGAAAGGCTATCCCACTATCTGTGCCAATTACCGAGGGATAAGCCTTCTTAATATCGCATATAAGGTTCTGTCGAGCGTTTTATGTGAAAGATTGAAGCCCATTGTAAACGAATTGATCGGACCTTATCAGTGTGGCTTCAGACCTGGAAAGTCCACCATCGACCAGTTTTTCACGCTACGACAAATCTTGGAGAAGACTCAAGAAAAACAAGTCGACACCCACCATCTTTTTGTCGACTACAAAGCCGCCTTCGACAGCCCAATAAGGAAGCACCTGTACTCCACTATGTCTGAATTTGGTATTCCTGCAAAACTAATACGACTTTGCAGGATGACACTGAGCAGCACCAGCAGCGCAGTTAAAATCGGGAAGGAACTCTCCCCACCATTTATTACCAAACGAGGTTTCAGACAAGGTGATTCCTTACCGTGCGACTTTTTCAACCTAATGATGGAAAAGATCATCCAAGCTGCTGATCTGAGACGTAGTGGCACAATATTCTACAAGAGTGTTATGCTGCTTGCGTATGCTGAAGACATCGATATCATTGGCCATAATACGCGCAAAGTCAGAGCAGCATTTTCCAGATTAGAAAGAGAGTCAAGTCGAATGGGTCTGGCAGTGAATGCAGATAAGACGAAATACTTCTTGTCAACAAACAAACATTTCCAGCGTCTTGGAACCCACGTTACAGTTCACAATACCTCATAAAGGACTGGCTGTAAAGGACTTCGTTTATCTGGGATCCAGCATAAACTCAACCAACGACATCAGCATTGAGATCAAACGAAGAATAACTCTTGCCAACAGGTGTTACTTTGGGCTCAGTAGGCAATTGAGAAGCAGAGCCCTCTCTCGACGAACGATAATCACGCTCTATAAATCGCTCATCATGCCCGTCCTACTTTATGCATCACTTACCTGGACGCTGAGTAGTTTAGATGAAAAGACTTTAGGAGCATTCGAGAGAAAGATTCTTCGTAAGATCTACGGACCAATCTGCGTCAATGGCGAGTACCGAATTCGGTGGAATGATGAACTGTATGAGCTGTACGCTGACATCGAGAAAGTCAAGCGCATTAAAATCGAGCGGCTTCGCCGGCTCGGTCATATTCAGCGCATGAAAGACGATGCTCCAGTGAAGAAAACATTCGATTTGGTACCCAGCGGCGGTCAACGCAGAAGAGGACGACCGCATCTTCATTGGAAAGACCAAGTAGAGGACAACCTGACGAAGCTTGGAATTTTCAACTGGCGCCAGCAAGCGAAAGACAGAAATGGCTGGCGCAAATTCTTAGATGACGCCTAGACCGACATACGGTTGTAGCGCCAACTAAGTAAGTAAGTAGTATACGCGTATAAAAATGCAAATACTTTTGTGCATTATACACGCAACGCAAAAAATGATCACGCATGTGCAGGGCAACATTGCATTTGTTGCGCACGGTTGCTGGATTTTATTGCATTTCTGAAAACACCTTTAATTCATACATATTGCCTATTAAGATTCATTGCACTATTTTTTGATATTATTTGTATTCATTAATTTTTTTATACTTAATTTTGTGGGGTTTGACTATAATTTTATTGATTCGTATATATTAGGATTTAATAATATTAAAAAAAAACAAAATACCTAAAAAACAATGTTTGACTCTGAATCGGAATGCAATTTCTCTTCTGCAGAGAATCTATCTGGCGAAGCAGAATGTATAATTTGCCACTGCAAGCAAACTAAGAATATTTATTTACTTAGAAGAAAATGCTGGAGCAATAATGAAATAGTAGAAAAAGTGAACAATACCGATGACTAAAAATAAACACATATTACAGTAGTGTGGACGTATAAATATACCAACTTGCAAATCTAGATAATTGTGACAACTATTTCGCTCAGTGTGTGCTATTCGAGAGCGCACCAATACTAGCAAGACAAAATAAAATATGAATAAATAATTTTTAAACTTCATATTCTTCTTAAAGCTAACTATTAATCTTTTTCTTTCTGTTCATAAGTGATTACTTATTTGTTGTTGTTTTTCTCTCACTTTTATTTCTCACTCACTTCCTGCATTTATGATGCAAGTAAAGTTGCAGTGCAGAAAAGGCTAGGAAGAGCAGTTTGCCACTTTGAAGAGCACACATCGTTCTGTTTTGTTTGTACATACCCTGCAGGAGCAAACGTAACTAGTCCGAAAAGTAAAGTAACTTTAAAGTAGTAATTCACGGAGTAACTTTCATTTAGTTGAAAAGTCATCGAAAAGTAATGAGTTGAGCGAGCAGGAACCAGAATTTCATGGTTGTAGTACGAGCAAAACAAAAGTCTCAGCGTTGCATCAATTTGTTTCTCCGTGGCTAGGTTTGTGGTTTGCTTTAAAAAAACGACACAGTTTCGATAGTATCAGAAGTGTAGACGTAGAATTCCGTTTTATACAAAATAAATGAAGAAAAATAATTTGGAAATATTTGTATAGTGCCTATTTCACATTGATGTGTTATATCTGTTGAACTTACCCTCTCCGATTAGGCTCAACTTTTTTTGATTGATTGATTTTTATGGTCAAAATAGGGTTTATTTTGAGACAACGGAGCTTAATTAATTAAAATACAATTTCCATAACTAGGATATCAATTTAAGAAGTCGAATTTGTATTAAAAATCCATTATCAATTCACTATTTTCCGGACACTTGAAGAGCACGCCGTTTCAAGCACATTTTGTATCGCTTGAAAGGTAATGGAACGTGAAAAAAGTTAAAATAATGTTCAATGGAATTTAAATTTTTTTAACGCACTTTACTAAATATTTACCACTTTTGAACGTTATTGAAGACTAAACAACTCATTTTTGAAGAGCTATGTTTTTTCCAATGGAATATAAATTTATTTTTTTAACACTCTTTACTAAATATTTATCACTTTTATGAATAAAGAATAACGTAGTCATTATTGAAGACTGAAGAACTCATGTTTTAGCATTAAATGTAATAAAATTATTTGTTTTGTTTAATAAAAATTTCCAACTGGTTTCATATAGCCAGATAAAAATCAATCAGACTAACCAAAAAATATTTAAATGTTGACTTGAAATTTAGTAGCAACTTTTCTTACATTGTTTTCGTAATTTTTTTTTAAAAAAAGGTCACACTAAATTTTGAGTCCACTTTAAAATATTTTTTGGTGTGGCTAAATATTTTCTATTTTCACTAGAAGCTAGTTATAAAAAACCATTTAAAATGTAGTCGTCTCACTCCTCAATAGTAAGAAGAATTAACGTAACCAGATATAAGCTAATTTTCTATAGATTGACTTCTGGCTGGTTTCAAAAGGACCATATATAAACTAGTCAATCTGTCTTATCGTGGGTAGTGCGTACTGGTGATTTTGTGGCCACTTTATATAGAAAATCACTAGTTTTTTTCGAAGAAAATAGTTGACTATTCAACCACTGGTGGTTTGTTTTGAAAGTAGTTTGTAATCACCTTAAAGTTGGTTGAGGGTAATAATTTGCATTAATTTTCAATAAAATCTGCTTTATTAATATATTAAGTTAAAAAAAATAAACTGGCCATTGCAGAGCTTGGCAAATTGTGTTGTGCGTGTTATTAAATGTTTGATCACAAATGACCGAGAACTGGACCTACGTGTTTTATGCCGAGTCCGAATGGCTTATTTTCTCAAGAAGCTTTACATGGCAATTTTTACTCTCTGAGGTTTGCCATTGTCTGCAGAGAGGTGACAACCGAACAAAAAAATTAAATCAATTGAAAAAACTTTCTGTCTAAGCTAGAATTGAACCCGGGCTGCTACCGCAGTTCTTTAGTTTAGGGGCCACGCACTCTATCCATTAGGCTACGGCCGCCACACATATTTTAAGTCAGCTTGCAATTTTTTTGTGTTTGAAATTTGTAAACTACAGTCCGTTCGTATACATAGAGAAACATTTTATCATTCGAGCCGGATCAGTACCAGGATTGTAATAAATCATGCAAACAAATTATAACATTTTTGATAACTTTTATGTGCGTTGGCTGAAAATTTATTTGTGCGGTTCTTGCAAAAAAAAGGCTGCTCACGGGACAAGTATTTTATTTGCATTTTACAATAAGCATAGTTGGAATTCGGAAAATTTTTGACAGTCGTGGATTTTTCCAGATTTGTCTGGACACGTGACAAAAACTCCATATTCAATAGCTTATCGCTAGCGGAATGTGTTCAGCACGTGTTGAGAGCTTTAGAATGGCTTCCATTAGTGCTTTAAGCCAAAAAAGTGGGTGGGCTAAATCTTATATGAGCCGCACTCTCCTAACCTCAAAAAATTCTGCTGAATCATTTTCAATCGAATATTTAGAAAATCGATCAGTTAAATTAAATGAAATCTATGCTGATTTCAAAGAAGTTAATCAGGAACTATACGCTTACGAGGAAAAGGACGGGTTTGAGGATCCTGCAGAAGACACATCTGAAGATGATTCAAAGTATTTTGAAGCTCATGCTATTTTTACAAAAGCACTAAAAGAAAAACGTGGCGCGGAAAATGTACAAGACAACGAAACGCCTATGGCTCGATTTTTAGAAAAGTTATATCCAATCAACAAGTCAGGTGTTCATCTCGCGAATATAATCTTGCCAAAATCTTCCGGAAATTGTCAAGATTGGCCATCGTTCCGAGACTTATTTCAAAGTGCATTTGATAGAAAACTCGGTCTATCTGATACACAAAAGTTTCAATATCTTAAGTTGTACCTCGACGGTGATGCGCTTAATTTAATAAAACATATCGCGATTACTGACAATAATTACAAGGAAACATGGGATCGTCTAACCGAAAGGTATGATCGTAAAGAGCTTATCTTTCGGTCGTTTGTTAACACTTTTTTGTCGATGGTACGCATAAACACTTCAGACGTCGTTTTGCTGCGCAAAATCTTGGGCGGAAGCTAGTTAGCTAGGAAGCGGTGAAAAACAATTGATGAATTTTTAAAATTTTTGTCACGCCGCTGTGACGCATTAGAATCGTGTCAGCCTACGTCATCACGCATCCCTCGCGCTCGTGGCTCTCTTGTGGCAAATATAGCAACAACAACGAAAAGAAAGAAAAACTTTAACTCTCTCAAATGTGTGCAATGTCAAGAATCACACGCTCTGATAGGCTCAAAATATAAAGAATTTATGTTTTAATTGCCTTCGGTCATCGCATAGCGCAAATCAATGTCGATCGCAGTCGCGCTGCCGCGAGAGCAATACAAGCCATCATTCACTTTTGCATACATACAGCAAACTCAATACTACATCAATACTACAGCAAACTCAACGCAAAGTTCACCGCCTAGCATAGCTCACAACAGTGCTCATCTAGCCCCGCTGGACGCGGCCACTCAGGTTAGTTCGATTAAGCACGCAGTCACTCAACACTCAATAAATTTTTCGAAGGCGCGTTATATCACAATACTTCCAACAATACTGGTAAATGTCACTATTTCAGCTGGCAGTATGGTCAGTTGCAGAATTTTGCTCGACACTGGTTCAACCGCAACCTTTGTCACAGAATCATTGGTCCAAGCTCTTGGAATATCGCGTAGAAACGCTCGTATTTCTGTGAGCGGTCTCTCTTCATGTAACGCTGATGTCACACGCGGTTGTGTTCGCCTTAATCTCCCATCACGAACGTCTGACGATTCACTTAAAATTGAAGCTTTAGTTTTGCCAGCGCTTACTTCATCGGTTTCCACACAAACGGTCAATTTTTCGTGCCCTAGCTGGAACAAACTTCTAAGTTTACCTTTGGCTGACCCCTCGTTCGGCGTAGCAGGCCCTATCAATGTAATCATTGGATCAGATCAACTATGGAGCATCTACACTGGTGTGCGTATTTCGTTCGAAGCTTCATTGTCTATTGCAATGCACGGCAGTTTTGGTTGGGTCATAGCGGGTGCGTTTACTCCCCCGTATGACGATGCACGCCCTTTGGTAGCACATCACGTGCTCTTAAACATCGATTCTTTAGTTCGCACTTTCATGGAAGTGAGAATATATCTACAACAAAAAATATCGTTGATCAAGCAGACCCATGCGAAGCACATTTCGTTGAATATCCATTCAAGGAGGATGTTCCGTCAATCGATGGAACTTCAAAAACAATCATACGGCTACGCAGCATGGAAGCCAAATTTCAACGCAATCCAGAACTTTAAGTTTAAGAACAATATGTAAGTTTTCTGAATGAATATTACGCTATGAGCCACATGGAGCTTATACCTCCTGTGAGTATGTAATCGACTCGAAAAAGGTGTTTTATCTTGCTCATCATGCCATGCTCAAGCCAGACAACTCTACAACAAATTGTCATGTAGTGTTTGACGGATCTTGTAAGGATGCCTCGGGCCCTTCTTTAAATGATCGTTTCCACATAGGCCCTCCAATACAACGCGACTTATTTGGAGTCTGCTTACGTTTTCGACAGCATCACTACGTATTCTCTGCAGATATTGGGAAAATGGTCAGAGGCATAAAGTTCAAACAACAACACGCTGATTTTCAACGCACTATGTGGCGAGATAGCTCACTTTCGCCAATACAGCCTTATCGGGTACTCACAGTCACCCATCGTCATCTCCATTTATTGCATTTCGTGTTCTCAAACAGCTAGCTGGATGATTATGTGGACGACATTCTCACTGGCTGCGACAATATTGAAGAACTACTCAAACTAAGCAGAATTGGTTCAACTGTTGCAGAAGGCAAATTTTAACTTGCGTAAGTGAAACTCGAATTGTTTTCCATTATAACAACTTTTACCAGATGATATGAAAGAGTTTGGAGCGATCGAACTGGACAGTAGTGTTGAGGTCGCTGTCAAAATTCTTGGCTTGAACTGGACATGTAACGATGAGTTATTTTTGAAGATAAAACCAACGTGATACGATAAAGAACCAACAAAGTGAATCGAGCTCTCTGAGACTGCAAAAATATTTGATCCATTGGGCATTGTTTCTCCCACAGTTATTTTGTTCACAATACTTTTCCAGGAATCCTGGGTACATGACTTGAAGTGGGACGACCAATTACCGGAGAATATTTGTGATCGGTGGCATCGCTATATAGATGCGTTGCCACAATTAACTAATGTCAGAGTGCCAAGGTACATTGCGTCACCAAGACAAGACATTGAACTGTATGGCTTCGCCGATGCTTCTTCAACGGCTTATGCTGCCGTCGTTTATAGCCGTGTTTTCAGCGCTGGTACTTACGTTACACGCTTTATTGTGTCAAAAACACGCGTTGCGCTCTTGAAGCCAATCTCCATTCCACGCCTCGAATTAAACGCAGCGCATTTGCTCACAAAATTTATATAATCTTTACAATCATCTTTATCGAAAATATACTGCTAGTCGGACGCTTCCCTGGTTGTCATCGCAACAACCAGCGAAGCGCACAGAGGAAAATAAGAAAAAAACATGACTTGGTGATGTGCTCAGTTGTCAATAACAACGCCTTGGAAATTTTAACTAACAAATATTCTTCGTGGACAAGACTACAACGTATCGTCGCACAGTGTCTTCGATTTCGTCAATGCTGCGCTCGTAGTAACACATCAAACACACTCGAACCTTATTTAGCATCATATGAGCTGAAGGTCGCAAGAGAACGCATCATACGACACGAACAAACCACCGCTTTTCAACGAGAAATTGCGCTTATGCAGAAATCAATGCTGCAGTGCAGTTTTTTGCTGCAAGAAATGTTTTATGCAAAGACGAGAGACCAGCAAGCAACTATGGGTGACCTACCATCACCACGCGTAAATCTCAGTCGCTGCTTTTGACATTGCGGCCTTGACCACGCAGGCTCAGTGTCAATCAAGCTCTGTAAAGGTAGGGCGCCGAAAATTGGAAAAGCGTTTCGCTATTTTCATGTGCTTTTCAACAAAAGCGCTGCACATAGAACTAGTTAGCGATCTTACTGCTGAGGCATTTCTGGCCACTTTCAGCCGTTTAATCGCACGAAGAGGAAAGCCAGCTGATATGTATTCAGATGGCACAACGTTTCACGGTAGCAAACGAATACTTGACGAACTTCAAAAGAGTGCAGTATCCCAACAACGCCTAAAAGAAGTAGCAGAGTCTTTAGCTAACGATGGCATCCACATTTCGGTGATTTGTGGGAATCAAATCCATTAAATTACAATTGTGACGCGTCATCAGCAGCAACGCGCTCATATTTGAAGAGTATTGTACTATTCTCGCAAAAATCGCACACCGACAGCAATCCGCTAACGCCAGCGCATCTTTTGATTGACGAGCCATATACAAGCGTTCCTGAACCTACAATTCAAGATATCAGCATCAGCCACCTAAAACAGTGGTGCAATTTACAAGCACGCTTTTATGGGTTCTGGAACAGATGAAGTATGGAGTATCTCACATCGTTGCAGCAGAGATCTAAAAGGCATCAGCTTCAACCCAATGTGCAACTTGGTGCAGTAGTCGTAATCAAGGAACCTAATCTCCCTCCAGCTAAATTGGTTACTGGCCGCGTAGTAAATTGCATAACTAGATCGGATGGGAAAGTTCGAGTTGTTACTATCAAAACCGCACAAGAACAATACCAATGCGCAGAAAAGGCTGGGCAGAGCAGTTTGCCACTTTGAAGAGAGCATACCGTTTTGTTTTGTTTGTACATAATTAGTTGCATTAATTTTCAATAAAATCTGCTTTATAAATAAATATAATAAGTAAACTTGCAATTTTTTTGTGTTTGAAATTTGGAAACTACAGTCCGTTCATATACAATATTGTTTAATCTAGGGTGGGCTATTTTTTCACTTTTCCTTCGTGTCATATTTTTTATAGTTTTGGTTGTTGAAGCTTTCATTTAACTATTATTAGACGGATTTCCCTCAAACTTCGTACATACATTTTATGCATCATACATTTGATTTTTACATAATTTGTTTTGAGCTAGCCTTTAACGCCTTTTTTCAACTAATGTAAATTTAGTAATTTAAATACGTTTTACTGTAAAAAATGTTGGCAAATTTAATTTTAGAAAATTTATATTATTTTGACACCAAAAACATTCACATATCTTGAAAATTGGAGAAATTTTTAGTGCAACGACTTTTTCATAAAACATCGTTACCTCAGAATGAGAAAAAAAACTACATGAAAATCAAAGTTCGGTCTTTCGATGCAAATATCTCCTCTGTTCATAAATATATTTCATACAAATTTTTTTTTGTTCAAAAGTTCAATAAAAGTACTTCTCAAAAATAGTTTGAACTGTACCGTTAGGTTAGTGCACATAGTATTCATGGTTTTTTCAAAAAAGGTCCAAAATACTGACGTTTTAGTAAAAAAATGACTCAAAAATCGTTTTAGTTGTAAAAATAAAATCAAAGAAGAATTGTGCGTCTAAATACCTATCATACGACATAGCATTTATTTGCAAAAATTCTTCCAGCTAAGCGCAAAATTTATTTTACTGTATTTGTCATCAAAGTAACAAGGGTACACCCTTAATTTTTTTAGCGAAATTAATTGTTTCTACATATAAAACTTTTTCCCCTAACAGTAAATTTCAGATTTTTTTCTTTTTAAATTAAGGGGGCTTAAATAAATAATAACCAGAGAATGTTGGGGGGAGGACTTAATTTTAATGATTTTAAATTTATATACAACTAGCAAATAACCGCTGCTTCGCCTGCGATAAAAATATTAATACTATGTAAAAATTTTAGATCTCCAAATAAAGAATTTTTTTATTTTCAAATGCAATATATAAAAATATTTGTGTTTGCTTAATAATTAAAAAATGGTATAAATATTAAAAATTAGGTACTTTATTTAATTAAAAGCACCATCTTACAGTTATTGTTATGGTGACATAAAGTTGCTTGGTTTTTTGAATTTTTAATAAGTCCTGCATAACAGGATTATAAAAAATATTGTTAAAACATTTTTAAAGTATTTAATTCAAAAATGCAATTTTTTAACTTAGATTCTAAACATGAATATGTTTTTCTTAAGTTTTAAAAAATTTCCATTATTATAACATGAAACTTTTGGCTACAGAAAAACTACAGATTTTCTCAGTACAACGCATTTTTTTATGAAAAGTCGTTAATTAATAAAAATAACTGCAAACGAAAGATTTTTCGAAAATATTTTGTACGCATATCTCGTATATTGAAAATTTCCGTTATTATGACATCAAAATTATTGCGATATCTTGAAAACTACAGATTTTCTCAATATGACAGATTTTCTTGAGAATTAGGATGAGAAAAAAACGGTTACTTGAGAAATGCTCAAAATAATTGAGTCACAAAATTTTTAAATGAAATAACGGCTCTTTGTTATTTCGTTGTTCTGTTCAACAATCTCTGACTGAAGCAGTCAGAATAATAGCAGTGCCCGGTACGTTAAGCTAAATGGATTTCATACTACACATTTGCATATAACACGACTCCACATATAGACAGTGGTTACTCACCTTTTGAATTAGTTTTTGGTAAATTACCAACTCTGCCAGGCGTTTTAACAAAAGATAACAGTAAAGTCTACAACATAGATGACTATGCAAACGAATTAAAAGTTAAAGTGTTAAATTCTCTAGTAACAGCAAAGAATATTATTAAAATGGTAAAAGAAAAAAGAAAAATCAATTATGACAAGAATGTAAATATATCCAATTTCGAAGAAGGAGATTTAGTATTAGTTAAACTTGAAATTAAAAAAAAGTCAAAGTCCGTATCACGGACCATATAAAATAATACTTAGAGATGGAGTGAACTCCATTATTGATGTAAATAATAAACATAAGAAATTCCATAATAATATGTTAAAGAAATTTATAAACACATAACTAAAATTAAAAATATGTAAATATTTTATGTGTAAATAATACAAATTATTTCAAAATATTAAGACTACAAATTACTTTAATGAATTCTTAGAACTACTGATATAAATATTAAAAACAAAATGTTAGTATTAAATACATTAATATCATCATTTAGAACATTGGTCATTATCATATAAGTTTTTCGTATTAGTATTAATATTACCACTAAACAAATAATTTAAACATAAATAATCTAAAGACAATATATTTCATATTATTATAAAATAACAACTATTTAAAGATACTATAAAAATTATCATATTGTATAACATAAACATAACCTTATTCCAACTCCGACACCTTAAAAATTAACTTTTGCAAGTAAATGAAACTTTCCAAAATATTTAAAGTAGAAGTAACATATACTTTTCGTAACACTACATGGCGATCCTGTCATTTTCCAATGTATAACACCACAATTACTGCTTTCATACATTTCGTACTAAAAGTGTATTTTTTTCGTGCCTAAACACTAATGTTGTGAATAATTCCACAACGCAACACTGTTTTGATCCTATGATTTCATATTTTTGTCGAATCATTTGGTGACCGTGGTGGTGAAAATTTACTCTCTTGCTCTCGCTCTCAAATTTTTAATTTTCATTGAAACAACAACAATGCATCACCATGATGAGCCCATGATCGCCACCGTAACAGGGCACGTACAGACTCAAAAACCGCTGAACCGATCTTTATGAAATTTTCAGGGACTCTGAAGTCACATTTTGAGAGTGTTCCTGTGATGTTTGGTTTCGATTGGACAAGAAGGACCACAAACCACTAAAAAAGGTATATATCAGACAGTTTAGATCGTAAAAAAATAAAATGTAGTCACTTTGTTCAGATGGTTACTGGCGGCAACCGTACAAAAAATGGGCGGGGGTGAAATATATCTAAATACTGAAATTTGGTAATTTAGTTCATATTTTTACTCTAGACATCTTTCCAAAAAATGGGTGTGGTGTCACTATATATAAGAAGAAAAAAGCTCAACTGAATTCTACTAGCAACAAGTAGAATTTCACTTATGAAGAAATCAGAAATTTGAGTTTCTTGCAACAAGAAAATAATTTACTCAGTTATCAAAAAAAAATTTCCAGTATTTATATGCTTAATCTTGAGAAATTATTTTCTTAATGTTGTTATGTATATTATTTCAGGAACATCATAACAGTCCGAATGGCTCAGTTGGCTAAGGCCTTGGTATTTACTTTAATATTTTTTGGAATCTTAAGTAGTGGGTTGAAATCCCATCAGACATAATTTGTTTTTTCTTAATTGCTTTTAGTTTTTTGTATTTATTTCTCATAACAGCAACGCGTTAATTTTCTTACTCTGTGCTCGTACGTTTATTCCTAATGAAGCAAATTAAGCGATGAAAAGTTAACAACTGCGATGGTCGAACGGATAAGCCCATGCACTTACACTCACGCGGCCGAGGTTCAAGTCTCTGGACAATGGTATTTTTTCATTTCAATTTAATTTAACGTTAATAATTTATGTAGAAATCTATAAGCTAAATTTATAAATGTTATTAATCAAGACTTGCGCTTGTTTCTCAGCCACTTCAAAATTATTTAAATTTCAGCTGAAAAATTTATCCTGAATACCAAGCACATTGCGGCTTGATTTAAGTATTTTTTGAATGGAATATTAATTTTCATATTGCAGGAAATATAAGTTTGAAATTAAGAAAATTTCGACGTGAATATATATTTTAATATCGCAGAATATATTATCTTGATTTGAGGCTATATTTTCGGGAGTGGGAATTTTGATAGCTCAGCAAATATCCGTTTGATTTAAGTAGATTTTGGAATATTTATTTTGATACTTCAGAAAATAATTTACTTGATTTAATCATATATTCGCTGAGCGGTATCTGTGGCCGCGATTTTCTTAATCCCTTCTGAATATGAGTATATTTTCTATCCATGTATCAGACGGTTTTAACTGTACAGATTTTCATGAAACTTTGAGAAGTTATTAAACACATACAAAAGAGAGTTTTTGCATTGGAAAATGAGGTGTGGCACCTCAAATACAGAACCAATATGCAATATCGATCAGCTTTGGAATTAGAGGTCGTACAGCTTCCGAATTTGGTATTAGAACAAAATTTGTACGTGCTGTTTCACTGATTTACGGGTGTTTGAATAGGGGGCGCGGAACCTCCCATACAGTCCAAATTTGAGAAATTGAATAGCTTTTAAGTTAAAGGTCACACAGTCACGGAATTTAGTGTCCGACCACAATTTACACAAGCAAGATTATATTTGATGGGCGTTTGGAAACGGGAGCGTGGCAGCAAAGCACCGGGTTCAGCTAGTAATAGTATAGATATATAGGTCGTAAAGATTTCAAAAAGTCGTAATTTTTTTTTGCAAACTTGGTTTATTGCTAACAGCTCTATTCTGGCAAAGTAACAATTGTTACCAAGTATTTTTAGTACTTTTATGTGTTTGTTCTAATTTTTGTTTTCAAAACAAATTTTGAAGCTCAAAAAACAAAATTTTTCAATGAAATTGTCACTATCTGAAAAGCAGGTGACAAACATCGCTAGCAACACGTTTTAAGAATTTTACATCTTAATTTTCAATTCAAAAATCTTTTTGCCTAAAATATTAAATTAAACTATTTGATTTGATTTGACTTGAAAAAATTTTAATAATAAAAAGTAATACAAAAAATAAAAATATGCAGATTTAATATCGAATAACATTCAGATTTGAAAAAAAAGAGTAAGGAACTTCGTTCCTGACGGGGGTCCTCCGACCACAATACTTTTTTTTACAACTAACGAAAAAATTATTACAGGTGGCAATTAAGAATCGTTACTTTGTAACGACGAAATTCGCGGGTGTTCGAATTTTGACATACAACATAGATTTTTATATTTTTATTAAGGAATGTAATTTAATTCTTATTTTTGTTGTTAATATATATACTTTTTACACAGCTAAACTTTACACACACACATATACTTTCATGCTCAATGGAGCAACACAATCAGTGGAAGCGAGACAGCATACATGCATAGCAATATAAAAAAGAAGCATCATCACACCACATGCTGTCGCTACCGAGACGCACATTGCAACAGAAGACAAAACAAAAACAAAAACCTGATTTAGCGTCATCACGCCATCGGCAGCTGATACCGAGATCAGAGCCTGAACAGAATCAAAAATCGTTGCGACCGACGATTGAAATAGCATAGATTCTAAGTCTGCGATTTATCGTTGCAGAAAACGAGCTGCGTATTTTGCATGTATTTTCCAACAACAACGAATCGTCGATCGCAACAATTTTTGATTCTGTTCAGGCTCTCACTCTGGCATAGCAACACAAACTAGTTGCAGCCAAACAAGTTTTAACATTACGCAACATGCAACTACCAGCAAGACAAAACATACACAACAACACGACACAGTGAGAGCGAGAACCGGTTTTAACGCCATAGTGCAGCAAGCAGCTACCAGCAAGGCAATAAAAGCCGAGTCGTGGCATTAACTCTCTCTCTTGTTTAGCGTGCAGTCGAAGTGATCAGAAGTGCAGTACTCTTGTGCAGTGTGCAGCCAAAGTGAACGGACGTATAGAATTCGCAGCATCGGAGTAGTCATCGTGCAATCAAAGTGGTCGGACGACGCTTTTTTTTCATTCAACAGCTCGTGCCTAGGAAGTGGTGAGTGTTACCTGGCATAGTAAGAACTCCTTAAAATAGTAGACATATTTTCGTAGGTTAAGATCTCATTCCAACGTTAATATTTTGCACCACGCCCAACCTAGTAAATACATTATTAGACATATTTTTGTTGGTCTAGGTCTCATTCCTACATTAATATTTTGCACCACGTCCAACCTCGTAAATACACTAGTAGACATATTTTTGTTGGTCAAGGTCTCATTCCAACACTAATATTTTGCACCACGTCCAACCTCGTAAATACCCCAGTAGGCAAATTGTAAGCCAAGGTAACACCACTCAGCGGACAATAGCCCAGCCTTAACGCGAGATACACGCTCCACAATCCGATTGTAACACACGTCCTACGTGTGACCACTTGCTGATCAACAGTGACAAGCCCCAGGGAGCGCGCTAACGTCGTATATCTCTACCACGTCACAGCCCCAGGAAACACGCTAGCGTTTCTCGCCTTCGTCTTACTTGCTCCGGAACCTCGTACGTCGGCACAAGGACAAGTCTCCGTCACGTCATCTTCTCAAGGGCATCAGACATCGAAATAAGGTTCAGGTCAAAACATCGGTGCATAAATGTGTGTGTGTGTGTAAAGTCATTTACCATATTGTCAGTAAGCCACTTAAATAACGTCAAGTTTGAATTGTGAATAAATTGAGGAAATATTAAAGAAAACAAAGCGAAAAGGGTCTTTATTTACAAATTTTCTGCAACGAACGCTGGACACCGGCGAGTATACCCCAGCTGTAAAAATCCGGAAAATGGAAGTTCGTTACAACTTCCTACTTTATAAAAGTTGAGTTTTTATTAATATACTTGCGGGCCAGTGTTGTCCGCGGTCACGAGTGTATTCCACGGACTTTTTTTTATCAATCTCCTTAATGCCTTAAAAACGGGACACTTTTTTCACACATGTGCTAATTTTGCCTAATTTTGATTTTGACTAATTTTTATGTAATACGATTAGTTTTGCGGCATCCGACGTAGTGATGCGATATAGCATTATCGTCTTTATTTGGTTAAGACAATACATATCAAAGGAATGAAATAATTATTTTTTTGTTTTGTTTTGGAGCGCCGCTCTGCATTTATATGTATCTCATTTTTCGCCTTGCTCGAGGCTCATCAGTTTTTTTTGTTGCGATGCGCTCAGTGCACGGACTTGAAAAATTTTTAGTGGTAGATTGGACTCAAAAAGAGTGATAGATTGAAATAAAATGTGGCAGATTTGATATTTCAATAAAAACTATATAATAATAATAATGTTTATTTCTCCAATTCAAATGTAAAGATTACAACTTTATAAAATATAATATTATAAAAATTTACAAATAAAAATATGGCCTTGGTTTGAAACCGTCTGCCAAATGCCAACTTGTTTTTTTTTCATTTTAAATTATAGAAGATCAATTGAAGCATTTTATTTTACTGATATTGTTTCTTTATATTTATAAACAGTTGAATAATAATATACATTTGCTATTTCAGCTATTACATAGATTTTTACCAAAGGACAAGAATGGAGATTTAATTTTAAAGGAAATATATTCAATGTTAGTTTTAAAAACTGTTACCCTTCAATAAACTCTTTTCGGTATTTTAAAAATTCAATGCAATATTGAGCAAGATTTTTTTCCAATTTTTTTTTTTCCATTTAGGATATCAATAGACTGCTCTTTGCTAAGTGTCCATTTTTGAAAGAATACAAATCTAAGTTCTTTTAACATTGGACATACAGATTGCAGGTTGCACAGTGAGCAAAAAGTTCTACGGTCATTAAAATATGGTCTTTAGTTTAAGTCAAGAAGTTCGCCTCTCACACGAAAAATATTAGAAATTTCAAAGAGCATTAGCTCATCTGAGAAATAGCTTAGCTCGTTTAAGTCATACTCAAGATTCGGGTATAGTGAACGGCGAGAGGACGCTTTGGCATCCTCCATTAGATCTAATCTTATTTTGTAATCTGGAGATTCAAGAATGTTATTTAATTCTTCCCTTAGAGAATCATCATACATATTTAGAGTATTCACTGGGACACCACACTTCAAGAATATATCCTCCCATTTCTTAAACCAGCTTATATGTTTTTGAATGCTGTGCTTAGTAAGTATTTTTGAAAGGCGGTTATCATCAAAGGCGAGAGCTTTTATAAAATATTCAAAATGTATTTTCAATGTATATATAAAAACAGGAGGAAGACCCGTTTCAAGCAAAAGCATATAATTGGGCGTAGTCTGAGGTAATCGGAATGTTTTTTTGAGAAAAAATCTCTGTAATTTTTCTATTTCTTCATGCTGCTAGTATCCCCATACTTGGCAGCCATAAGTCATTATTGATTTTAATGCAGCTTCAAAAACCTTAAATTTTACGCTATGAGCAACGTTTCTGTTCCTAAACAAGTTCTTCCAAGTTGAATTTATAGCCGAGATCGACTTTTTAAGTTTATTGTGGAAGTGCTTTTTGTGGTTTATTTGAGGTGTGAGTATCATACCAAAGTAGTCATATTATTTAAAAATTTCAATGCTTTCCCCATTTATAACCCATCTCTCAGTTCTACAGTGTCTCCCTCTCTCTGTTCTGAAAATCATAATCTTTGACTTTGACGTATTTATTACTAAATTCCACAATTTACAGTAAATATCCAATTTATTTATCATATGCTGTAGGCTTTCTGGAGAATCAGCTAAGTCATCGGCATATAAGAGACATTTTATATTGATACCCGCAATTCAAATACCATTGGGTAGAGCGTCAACTATGTCATTAACAAATAATGCGAACAGCAGTGGTGACAACAAACATATTTGCCGAACTCCGCTTTTAGTAGTAAACCATCGTGATATTTGCTCCCCATCCCATACCGCTTAAGCCGTATTCTCATATAGACTTGTTATCGCATTCAAAATTTTAGACGAAATGCCAAAGATATTCAATTTATAAAACAGTGCTACTCTATCAATACTGGCAAAAGCTGCCTTAAAATCGATAAACATTACATATAATTTTTTTCCGTTTTCTAAGTAATAATCTACTATATTTTGATTTGTGAAGATATGATCGATCAATGAGTAGCCTGCACGAAAGCCTGCTTGAAACTCACATAGCAATTTATTTTCTTCTATCCAAATCTCTAACCTTTTTAATAAGATGCCTGTAAATATTTTGGCAATTGCATTTATTCAAAAGAAACACCCCTATAGTTCTCAATATTATTTACGTCCCCTTTTTTGTATATTGGGGACACAATTGATTTTTTGAAGGATTCAGGTACTTCTGCTGTCTGTAAAATTTGGGAATAGGTCCTTGCTAGGTTTTCCAAAAAATATCGAGGGGCATTTTTGAAAAATTCGTAAGGAACTCTGTCTTCTGCGGGTTCTTTTTTGTCTTTCTCTTTATTGAGAACAATGCGGATATCTTCTGGCGTTATATCCTGTTCTAAAGACCTTACTATGATCAGATTTTTAGCGAACTGAATTGGTTCTCTTACACTTGTTGGATTCAATAGGTTTTTAAAATAACTAGCCAAAATGTTCGCATCAAGGTGCTTGCCTATCTTGAATGTGTTACCATTTAGTTTTTTGACTAACTTCCAGAATTGAGAAGAATCTTTTACATTGTTCAAATCTCGTGCTATTCCTGAAAAATATTCTTCTCTTTTAACTTTGCGGATTTCTTTGTAGTGCTTATTAGCCTGCACATAAGCTTTTCGAAAAAAGTCACCATTTCGAGATCTTGCCAGTTTCAGAAGGTTAAAGGATCTTGCTCTAGCTTTTTTATAATCCAAATCAAACCATTTTTGTTTTCCTTTTACCTCAAACCTGTTTTCAGTACACGCGGTCGAGTTTTTGATCGCATCAACGTAAAGGTCAATTAGCTGGCCGGTGCTTGTTAGACTTAAATCCATCTGCTGGTTAAATTGGCTAAGTCTCCTCCTATAATTTTCCTTATCTTGTTCCCTCCACAACAACCTAGGCAAAAGAGCTACTCTGTTTTCTGAACTAGCTTTGTTTATGGTTAAAGCTACAGTTATCGGCATATGATCCAAAAAAGTTAATGTACCCACATTGAAGTGATCGTATATGTTCGTATCATTTACCACACACGCCACAATAATCTGCAACTGATGAACCTGGACCTCCAACAAAAGTTAACTCCCCCAACACGTCTCAATTAATCGACCCATTTAATATGAAGATATCAAAATTTTGAAATAGCTCTAATATTTTTTTCCCGTTTCCGTTTTTAATTTTATCTTTTGATTGCCTTAAAAGTTTAAATTGATCACTGTAAAACATCGTATCACTTTTTATCTGGAGGTTTTTTTATTATTTAAGGAGTTCAGTAAATGGTCTAAGTTACAAAAATCTTGCTCCCAGTATATATTCAAGTATATTGGAAATATGTAAAAAAATTCCTCCGAAATGTTTATTTTTAGTGCTGTATGATTCTCAATATTTTCAAAGCTGCAATTTTTATTTATCGTTTTAAACCCAAACAGATATCCCCCAATCGCCCGCCCGCGAGTAATTACCCATGTAGCTGCTATCCAATGAAATTTAAAACCTATAAAAAACTTTTTATGCTCTCCATACTTGTCTTCCATTACATGTGTTTCGCAAAGAAAAAAATAGTCAAAGCTATTTATATAATTAAAGAAAGATGGGAATAAAAGTTTATTTCTTAAGCCCCCTACATTATATGACAATATATTGAAGTTACTTACATCTGAATTTAACCCTTATTTTGTATGCCTATCCGAACACTCGTTTCGTGCAAAACACTGTTCGTTAGTGGTTTTGAAATTTGCAATTCGAACAGATAACAGCTGTTGAACTGGCGAACGACGCCGTAACAGAGTAACATTTGTGCAGTTTGCATCCCTAACGATCAATGAAATGGCGAATTCAAACGTCAAAATCACACGAATACTCAAATGCAATCGTTGTGTTGTGTTCGTTGAATTAGATTGTTCAAAAAATGGATAGTTCTGCAAGAAAAAGTCGCAAAAAATCTCGCATACTGCGCCTGTGCACCCTCAATTCGCGTTCACCAGCCTGCTCAAAATCAAAAAATGCTAAAGCTGCATACATTTTTTTTAAACACTTAACACTTCAATGTCACTTTATTATTGAACACTTGCTCAATAGTTATAGTTTATTTAAAACACAATCACAATGAAAACAAATAAGCAAATTATTTTATTGTTCAAAATAAATTGACTGAATAAAAACAAAACAGCTGTTCACATAAATAAACCAAACAACGGCGTTGCCAGCAAACAATAAACGAAGCAAAATTCTTAAAAAATCTTTAAATTAAATAAACAAAAACAGAAAACTTCTGAAATGGTTGATCTGGCATTGCTGCATTTGACAACTGCTTCTGTATAACAGTTTGAATTACATAAGAAACGTAAGCATGTCGTAAGAGTTATCGAGTAGCTTCGTTATGGATACAAATTTCCATTTGCTTACAGCATCGTTCGCATAGCATTCGATTGTTGAATGCTTCGTTAGGCATACAAAATAAGGCCATTAATTTCTTTTCGATACATTGGTTCTTACTATCAAAGTGGCAGACGTTTCTTTTTCATACACTGCTTTTGGCACTATGTTGCATACGTTCAGGCGATTGTGTATTAACAATCATGGATCCTTGGTTGGTGTATACGCTAAAGTTAAAATTCGGCTCTTTTGGTGGTCGTAAAAGCTCTGCATTGGACAAGCTGAATCCCAGAACTAATAGGAGCCGGTTCGTCTGGAACAAGTGATGTAAATAATTTTTTGACTTCATCATATTCGGATGTTTGTTGAGGCGCACGACGAGATTTTTTTCGCAAGCTTTTTTTGACAAAAAGTCAACTTCTCTTTTGAACAAACTGCAATGCGTTTGGATTTTCTAAAGTTTAGATGTGAGCTCCGAGTTTCTTGTTTTGAGTTGTAGGATCTCCTCATTTATGCACATTATATCATCTTTCATTGCCAAATTTGCATTTTTTTCATCTAAAAGCTTTCCCATAAAGGTCTTCAGCTCATCTATTGACATTTGTCCTACTACCATGGTTGCTCTGACCGACGTTGATGTTTTTTTTTGTTGTTTTTTATAAGAAAAGTTGTTCTGTTCTGGTGAAGTGACGGCGAGTAATCTTTTTGTGCTCATTTATACTTTGATTTTAATATGAAGTGCTAATTTTGAAAATTTAGTATAAACAAGCAAAATTAAAAAGGTTTGCAATACTTTTTGAATTTATCAAATAGCTAATTTGTTTAATGGTTTTTACACTTTTTAATAGAGCTTCACAATTTTGATGTTACTTTATATTTTACCAGAGTTGCCATCAAGAACTATATATATATATATATATATATATATATATATATATATATGTATATATATATTACGGCGGGTCAATTTGTATGGACGAATTTTTGGTGGTCTGGCTCAGCGAAATTCGTAAAATACATGTAATTTCAAGACTTTTTCTCCACTACAGCATATACAAATTCTGAAAAAAAGCTGTGCGGACTTTCGTAAATAGATTCATACACATACATTCATACATTCATATTTTATAATTGAGAACAAAATCTATTTACGAAAGTCCGCACAGCTTTTTTTCAGAATTTGTATATGCTGTAGTGGAGAAAAAGTCTTGAAATTACATGTATTTTACGAATTTCGCTGAGCCAGACCACCAAAAAATTCGTCCATACAAATTGACCCGCCCTAATATATATATATATATATATAATATGGCATATATAATAGATATAATATGGCATATTTTTTCACAGGGTGTACACCCTGTGTTATGTTTGTTTATTTGTCTTTTACTACACTCAAATTGAATATTTTTTTTGATAATAGGTTGATAGATACTTTATTATCTCTTAATTTGAATTTTTGTAGAAAAAAAAAAAATAAAAAGGGAAAAAAAATCAAAAAGTTGGTTTTATGTGTTATTTTGTTTTAGCAATATCGCATGAATTAATCAACCGAATTCGATAAATTTGGGCTTAAACTCTTCGTTTTGAATTGTAAATTGAATTAAATAATGGATTGAGCCAAAAAATGTAATATTCTTGGACAAAATAAAAAAAAATGGAAAAATGCTCCAAAATTTGGACAAAAATGCCCGTAACTTTTGAACCGTTGGACTAATGTTGGAGATTTTTTTTGTTAATTGATCAAAATGAGCTCACCTTTCCAACGCGACTACTGGCGATTAAACCCGATCGATAGTTTTTCTTGGACAAAATCATGAAAAAAATGGAAAAATGGTCCAAAATTTGGACAAAAATGCCCGTAACTTTTGAACTTTTTACCAACAAAAAGTAGGGGACTCGATTTTAACGATAGAGGTATGGTTCCTTCGGCAAATTTTCATGGAATAACCCATAGAATACGGAAATCATAGGGAAATTGGTGAATTTTTTCACTCCCTACAAATCGACCCGCCCTAATATTTATATATTTATTTAATTTAATTATCATGTTCACATATAAGACAAAGTCTTTTAAATGCAGTAAGAAATCAAAGAATAACAACAAGTTATAACCAACAAATAAATATAAACAAAAAAAAATCATAATTTACTTATTTTAAATTAAAAAAAAAGGAAAAAATTGTAAACACGACTAAATTTAACTTTAAATTTTAAATTTTAAATTTAAGTTATAATCAACAAACAAATGCATTTGACTCAAGAAATTAAATTTAGTTATAAGCTTCAATTTTAACAATAAATTATAATTGAATTGAATTTAGACTTATGTATAAATTACCATTAAGGAACTTTATCAAAAAATTAAGAAGATAACATTAATAGAATAGAAAATAGAAGAAAGAAGAAAGATAGTATCAAGAAAAGTGTTGGAATATTGCATGCTTAAAGTTGTGCTTATTTCGGATACTTTTGATTCTTGAAGGTAGCGAATTCCACATTCTGATAGCGTTCACAAAAAAGAGTCTGTTAGAATTCAAAAAATTGTATACAGGGATTACAAGGTTCATATTTCTGGTCGATCTACAAAACTGTAACTTATTAAATAAGTAATTAGGAGTTTGTGTATAAATCAAGTTATGCAAAAAAATACAGTTTCTAGCATCCAAATAATTGAAAATATTGCAACCAAGTACTCGATTGCTCAAATGACTTATACGGTCAAACTTTTTAAGACCATAAACGTATCTGACAGCATTATTAAACACAAGTTGTAACTTAAGCTTTGACCTCGAATCAAGCTTACTGTATACAACTTCTGAGTAGGAAATTATTGGCATTATGAGTTGAACCACTAGCTTTCTTCTAGTCTCAACAGGCACAAATGATGCAGTTCTTCTCAGGTTCCGTAGGATATAGTAAACTTTACAAACAACAGAGTTTATATGATCTTCACAGGAAAGTGAGGAGTTAATATAGTAACCGAGATTTTTAACTTTACCTATAAATTTCAAGTCGACTCCATTCAGAAAAATGGCTGGTATATCAGAAAAAGAGTATCTAGACTTAAAAATCGGCATAACAAATGATTTAAGAGGGTTAAGATTAAGCTTATTAGCTTTAGCCCAATCTACTATTTTACTCATGTTTTCATTTACCTCAATACATAAATCATTAACAAGATCAATTGGTTTGGACAAGTACAGCTGAAGATCATCAGCATATGCATGCATGGTTACATGACGGCATTTGCTGAAAATATCATTAAGAAACATTGCAAATAAAAGCGGACCAAGTACCGAGCCTTGAGGAACTCCACAGGATAAATTGTTAAAAGCAGACAGACTATTTCCCACCCTTACTCTTTGAGACCTTCCAACTAAGTAATTATATAACAGACGGACCGCAGTAATAGAAAACCCAAAATTAAGTTCTAGTTTTTGACATAGTAATAAATGGTCAACAGAGTCAAATGCTTTTGAAAAGTCCAACATGCAAAGCAAGCTTATATGCCCCATATCATATGATAATCTTATGTCATCTAGGATCTTCACAATAGCTGTAGAGCAGCTGTGGCCAGGTCGAAAACCAGATTGAAGTGGTGACATAAGGTTAAATTTTCTAATGTGTTCGGAGATTTGTACAGCCATGAGAGACTCACATACTTTTGATAAAGCTGGTAAAAGACTTACCGGACGAAAATCACACGGTTCACAGGCATTGGGTTTTTTAGCTATAGGAATGATTATAGCAGCTTTCCACGCATCAGGGAAGCAAGAACTTGTGAAACAGTGATTCATTATGTGTGTCAAAGGGCTTATGATGAAAGGTAAAATTATTTTTATAAATTTAATAGCTATTCCATCTTCACCCACTGCATTTGATTTAATATTACTAACGCAACGAGCAACATCACACTCATTTACAGCAACAAACTGAAAATTACATGGCCTTTCGGTAGTAAAAACTATCATATTATCGACAGATGTGTTATAAGTGGATGTTGAGGTAGCGATAAAATAATCATTAAGAATATTAGGATCAATTAGAAAATCATCGGATTTCACATTACATACTCCAGCCTGTCTTAAATTGTTCCAAAGATTTTTGGAAGGTTGTGCTAAACTTAGCTTCGACATGAAAAAAGTGCGTTTAGATAATTTAACAATGCAGTTAGCTTCATTTCTAGCTCTTTTGTGCTGTTCCCAATTAGATGTTGTCGGGTTTCTCTTCCAACGATTATAAGTTTTATTACGTTTTTTCAGGGCCAATTTAACATTATTTGTAAACCAGGGACAACTTCTGTTAGAGACACGACGTGTAGTCAATGGAACATACAACTCAAATAATTCACAAATTATATTACTTAAAAAATACAACTTCTCATTAACAGTACTAAGAAACCAACATTCGGACCAATTAATGATAGACAGGTCATTATACAACGAAACATAATCAATAGCTTTATAATTACGAAATGAAACAGTTTTAACAGTTAAAATCGGTGTCAAAGTTATATTCAAAGAACAAAAAAGAAGATCATGGTCAGATATAAACGATAATTGGTCGAAAAGCAAAACATTAGAAACATCTGAAACAATAAAAAGATCTAATAAACTTGGAGTAGCATTAATTGCATAGCGCGTAGGTAAACTGGTATTTACTATTTGGAGACCAACTTCAGTCAGACGATCAATAAAATTACCAACAAGACTATCCTTAAATAAAACATTTATATTTAAATCACCACACAAAACGAAGTGATCATAGTCAATTGCACAATTCAACAATATAGTAAACAATTGCTCCAAACAACAATTACGATTCGGATTATACACACACGACAAGAAAACTTTTGTACAACTGTCATAGATTTCGACATTAAGAAACTCTACCTCTGAACCACTGGACATTCCTAACAGATTAACATTTAAGTTATTTTTACAATATATTGCAACACCCCCGCCTTTTTTATCAATTCGATCATTTCGAAAAAGCTTATAGTTCTGTATATTCAAACAAGAGTCATTTATGTCTTTATGAAACCAAGTTTCAGAAACACAAATGACATCAACAGCGGAATTTTCAAAGCAGTGCCGAACATAGTCAAGTTTTACATCATTCAGACTTCGCGAATTAAAATGAACAATATTTAGCCCGGAATGTTGCTTGCAAAGAACGCCAATCATAGTTTTATGGATATCGCTAGTACCAGATATAGTAGAAAACATAACATACTACAATAGTAACACAACAATAAGCATTAATATAGACATGGAGATGAATAGAACAAAAGAAAAAGAGAAAGTTTGGAAAAATTATAAAAAATAAGAAATGAAATGATAAAGTTTTAAACAATATAATATTATATATAAAAGCACCATAATTAAACTTAATCTGCATTAACAGCATCAGCAGTATCAGCGACACCAATAATACCTTGCAACTCTTCAATGTTGTTAACCTTAATCTGCTCACCGCCTTTTTCCAATCTGATGAATACAGATCCCCGCAAAGTAAAAACATTAAAAATACTTTTGCTGCGTTTGCACACAATCGCGGCTTGAAGAACTCTCCTAGTATCAGCTGGTATGCTTTCATGCAAATAAACATTATTATTGGAGTCAACACCTGTGCCTCTTAAATTTACTGCCTTTTTTGCTTGCCGACGGTAGTCACCAAAAGCCTTTAACACTCGATTTCTATCATATGGTGTATAAAATTTTACAATAACAACAGCACTGGTGTTGTTATATTTTGGTTTAATTCTGAAAATGTCTCTGACAGGTGGCGAATGAAAATCAATAGAGCGACAGATTAGATTAAAAGAACTCTTAAGGTTCTCTTCATTCGAAAAAGGTAGTCCAAAAAGAACAGCATCCGAAGAGTGATCAACTCTGCTGTTATTGTCATTGTTGTTGCTGCCTTCACTCAGCTGTTGAGTGAGTTGATCACAGCGTGCAGTTAGTGCGCTTACTTGTTTCTCCAGTGAGTGTATTTTATTATTACTCTCGGTGAATTTATTTTGAAGTGAGCCCACCTCACTTTCCAGTCTGCTAACAAGACGATTGAACAGGCTGTCGGTATACTGACGAAGACGTTCCTCTAATTCCCTTATTTCTTGTTTTGAATGCGCTTTCAGCCTTTCTTCCACTGCAAGTAGCTGAGCGCCAAAATTATTTGCGCCACTGGTTAATGCTTTTGGAGTATTTTCGTTTTTGTTGTTGTTGCCGCGCTGCTCACGTTGACGAGTTTGCATTGGAATCGGTGTCATTAGTAAAGCCGATGAGAAAACAATACAAATTAAGCAAGCACTATGATGAAATGAGTGCAGAAGTGAGATGATAAGATGAGCGCATAGAATGATAATGACGACTGCCAAATCAAAGGCAAGAAGAAAGAACAAGTTATGAGAAAATGATTTTTATATTATTTTGTATGGTGACCGAAATTTTCAGTTTTAATTATGTTTGTTGATATGCAAGTTTACGATTTAATGAAGCGCGCAATAACAAGCAAAACTTTAACTTTAGCTGGCACAATAGAAGCTGGAAATTAAAACAATAGTTATGCTCTTTAAGCTAATAAATGTAGGACCGATACAAAAACACGTCCGGTTAATACAATTTTTTGTCGCCAGTTTTTTATTTTATTTTAAAAATAAATAATTTTATTATTTTATTTATATATATAAAAAACAATATGGAACAAATCTACTTTAGGGGCATGCAGGAGCCTAATTTTATTTTAAACTAGCTGAAACCCGGTGCGTTGCTGCCATGCTCCCTTGCATGTGTAAATTGAGGTCGAATACTGAAGTTCGATGCTGTGCTACCTATAAATCCAAAGCTGCTAGATATCCCAAATTTGGGTTGTATGGGAGGTGCAACGGCCCCTTGACCAACGCCCATTATATGTGATCAATAAAACTGAATGTGTAAATTAAGGTCGAATACGGAATTCCGACACTGTGCGACCTATAACTCCAAAGCAATTCGATATCGCAAATTTGGGTCAAATAAGAGGTCCCTTGGCAAACGCCCATAAAATTTAATCAATGAAATGTCTTGTGTACATTTAGGTCGAATACTGAGTTCCGACGCTGTGCGACAAATAACTCAGAAGCTATTCGATATCGCAAATTTGGGTTGTATGGGAGGTGTTACTCTCCCTTGCCCAAAGCCCAAATACTGTTACCAATGAAAGTGCATGTATAAATTCGGATCAAATACTGAATTTCGACGCTGTGCGACCTATAATTCCAAAGCTATTCGATAGCACAAATGTGGGCTGTATTGGAGATGCCAGTCCCCCTTTTCCTACGCCTATAAAATGTTATTAATGAAACTGTATGTATGAATTGAGGTCAAATACTGACTTCTGACGCTGTGTTACCCATAACTTTAAAGCTATTCGATTTTGCATGTTTGGGTTGTACTTGTCCAACGCCATAAAAGGTTTTCAGTAAAACTGTGTGTGTAAATTTAGGTCGATTACTGAATTTTGATGCTGTGTACCTATAACTTCAAAGCTATTCAATAGCACAAATTTTGGTTGCATGGGGGGAGGTGAAACACCACCGTTTCCAACGCCCATAAAGTGTTATTAATGAAACTGCATGCATACATTGATGTCGAATACTGAATTCCGGTGCTGTGTGACCTGTAACTCCAAAACTATTCGATATCGCAAGTTTTGGTTGTATCGGAGGTTTCACTCCCCCTTGTTTAACTCCCATGAAATGCCATCAGTGGAACGGCATGTGTAAATTGTGGTTGATAATCGAATTTCGAGACTGTGCGACCCATAACTCCAAAGCAATTTGATATCGCGAATTTTTTATATATTTGTGGATGATTAAAGGGGGTGTGCCAAATTTTTCTAAAACCATCTCGTACTCGAAACAAATCCACTACCAAAATTTTAGCTCGATCGAACCAGTAATTTCAAAGTTTCTTTATCTTTTCTTAGAAGTAGGCGTAGCTAAAGTGGGACCACGCCCATTTTAAGTATAGTCACCGATAGTTATCATACAAACTTAATTACCAAATTTTAGTTTAATACGACAAAAATGTCTTAAATATAGCATTTTTATTGATTTGTGGGCGGTAAAAGGGGGTGTGGCAAATTTTAAATTTGCCTATATTGTTCGCTTAAGTGCAAGCAATAAGTTGACAAAGTTTTATCGCAATCGAATGAACGGTATTGCAGCGCATAGCGAACGAACAAACAAAAAACCAACAAGCAAACAAACATTCATTTTTATATATTAGATTGTAGAATTTTTATGTTTCTGGGCTGTAAAAGGGGGTGTGTAAATTTTTTCTTAAACCATCTCGTACTCGAAACAAATCCACTGCCAAAATTTTAGCTCGATCGGACCAGTAATTTCGAAGTCTTTTTATCTTTTCTTAAAAGTAGGCGTAGCTATAGTGGGACCACGCCCATTTTAAGTATAGTCACCGATAGTTATCATACAAACTTAATTACCAAATTTTAGTTTAATACGACAAAAATGTCTTAAATATAGCATTTTTATTGATTTGTGGGCGGTAAAAGGGGGTGTGGCAAATTTTAAATTTGCCTATATTGTTCGCTTAAGTGCAAACAATAAGTTGACAAAGTTTTATCGCAATCGAATGAACGGTATTGCAGCGCATAGCGAACGAACAAACAAAAAAACAAACATTCAGTTTTATGTATTAGATATGTATTTTCACCCCATTAAGGCCCAATTTCTTTACAGTACGGTAAAAGTTACCATCCCGGTGCACTCACAACTCGTCGGAAATGGAGGTATGATTTTTAGCAAGTTGTGAGCTTACTACTAAGCCTACCATGCAAACGTTTTGTTAACAGCTGATGTCAAGCGTCAAAATCAAAATGAATGTACATATCTGTCGAAAAAATCGAACGACATGTAACGACTGTAGTGCGCACCAAGTTAAGCAACCAAACGTACACAAACTATTTGGTTGCACTGTATTTATGTTTGTTTATATTCACCACGCACAATGACCCGTGGTTATATATTAGATTTACATGACGCACTTTCGCACTAAGCTAATGTTCTATTTATTTCACTCGCGCACTTTTAATGTTTATATATTTTGTTATATTTATTTTGCATTACGCACTTACGCATTAAGTTTATATTTATTATTCACTCACGCACTTTTTATGTAAAAATTATGCACTTTTTCAAAATACCGTTGTTTGGCTTTATAAGCACCAGAAATTGGAAAATAAAGATCATTAATTCTACAAGCTTTAAATCAGCTGCATCTATTTATTTCAAGCCTAAGCGCATTTTTATGCCGGCTGAATAAAAATAATATTTCAAGCCTAAGTGCATTCTTATGCCGGCTAAATAAAATAATTTACTTAGAGCCAGTGGCGTTTTTAAGCGCCGGCAAAAACTCGAGGCAGGTCCTTTCACTTAACAACATAAAAATTAAAACAAAAACATTACATGGCGATCCTGCCAACTCACGGCAATAAGAGTTTGCCGACGGCAAAACAGAATGTGCCTGAGCACGTACCTGATTGTTACGATCGACGCGTAACCATATGTACCGTGGATATGCAGATTTAAGCATCCAGGACTATGGAAAACATCGATGAACTGGAGTTCCAACTAAAGAGCCACTACGAGGGCAACAAAAACTAAAGAAAAAAAAAATATTTTTCTCACATTAATTGTTTAACTTTGAAAACAACAAAAATGAAAATTTATCAATTTAAATTTATTAACTTAATTGCTACATTTAATTATTACTTTAATTGTTACATTTATATTTATTATAAACAAATTTTTCCTAATGAAAACAGTAAGAAAATAAGAGAAATCAATAAGCCGACGGCAAAACACTGTGTAATACTATGAGGATAATAATAACACTTTCTTAAATTTTTTTCAAGTTATTTTTTTTTTAATATTATTAATGTAAATCAACAAACAAACAAATGAAGTAAATCCATTTTTTTCCATAATGAATTTTTTTAACACGCACATTTTTTGTAAAAACTTAGTTTGTATTTTTTCAATTTGGTGGTTGATTTCTAACAATAACAACTTGTTGCACTTCTTTGCACTCACACACAAACACTATTTTAGCAAAACAAAATTTTTTTGCCAACAACAACAACAACATTTGCTTCTTTCTATATATTTTTTTTTTGTTGCTTTGTTGCTCGAAACACTACACTTAAAATTGAATTAAATGCATATATTTAGCGAATATATGCTATACGAAAATTACGCGCACGATAAATATAATTATAATATTAAAATAATGCGTTCACTTAATTACCTTTGCGTATTCTTTGGCCGCGATCGATTAAAACAAATTTAAATTTTTTTTTCTTACACACTACGCGAAAATATTTACGACCGCCATTATGTTCTTCATTCATAAAACTGAAACGTCAGTTTTACTTTTTCTTTATACTCATATTCGCAATTAATCATTGCAGACACATGTTTAAATGTTGGCATGCATGATTTATTGGCACTATGAATCACAGGGTGGTTCAAGTGAAACAAAAAATTAAAAATTTTAATGTTTTGATGTCATGACATAAATTTATGGACATAATTAAAGAAAACATAATATTTCTTGAAAAATTAAAGAAAAATTTAAGAAAAAGTAAAAATCGAACTTATACTGAAGAATATAAAAAGGCTAAATTGCAAAAAATTGAAAATTTGAAAAACGAAATAGTCAAATATGAAACTTTAGAGGATTGCAAACATTTTATTTTAGTATTTAATAAAATTTATTATGAATTACATGAATTCATAAAAAATTTAATAACACGAAAAGAAGATAAAATAAACTTGGATTTATCATCGGTTTGGGAGGAAGAAACTAATTTGCCAAAAATGTCAAGTTTTGACATAAATGTAGTAGGTAAAAACCTACCAGTTTTTAAAGGAGTTTATGAAGAATTAGATGATTTTATAGTGAAAGCAGAATTGCTTCATGATTTAATAAAAGATGAAGATAAGGCCATTTTTATAAAGTTTGTATACAATTTTAAATTAACAACCCAAGTGAGAAGTATACTTGGACGTTTGAACAGACCTTCGACATTAATTGAATTAAAATCTTTATTGGTGAAATCTTATCCCAATCCGAAAACAGTACAGCAAATGCTAAATGAATTTAGTTCAATATCACAGAATAATCTAACAATTTCCGAATACAGAGAAAAAATAACAGAATTATCAGAGCAATTAAGCAATTTAGAGCTACAAAGCTTAGAGAAACCCAGTCAATAGACAAAAGATGCAATATATAAGGTCAACGAAAGTATGTCACTTAATATTTTTTCAAAAGGTGTCAAGACAGAATATAAAACTATTTTACAGGCGAATCCGCCAAAAACTTTTAATGAAGCAACTGAAAGATGCTTGAATATTGAGCAAAATCTTTCAACAGATAGAAACAATATTTTACATATACAGAACAGAAATAATTCAAGATTTAATCAAAATAATAGATTTAATCAAAATTTCAGAAATTACAATAATCAACATTTTTCCAACAGAGATAATAACAATTATAGAAAGAATACATTTCAAAACAGAAATCAAAATTTTTCAAATAATAATTACAGAAACAATAATAATTTTCAAAACAACAATCAAAATAACAATTACAGAAATAATAACAATTACAGAAGCAACAGTTTTCAAAATAACAATAATTTTCACCGTGAAAACGGAAATAATAATCATAATTTTATAAACAATAACAACAGAAATAATAATTTCAATAGAAATACAAATTTTAGAAACAGCAACAATGCGCAGGGAAACGGATATGGCCGGGTAGCAGGAATTGTTACCCACAGAGGCCAAAACTGATCCTACAACTTACTAAAAATTTAACCAATTTTATTATATTAAAGTGCAAAAATACTAATGAGAATCTGAAATTCCTAATAGACACGGGAGCAGATATTTCTATCTGCAAGAAAAGAAGCGTGAATAAAATAGAAACAAGAAATATTTCAACAATAACTGGTATAACAAATGAAAGTATAGAGTGCATAGGCACATCATATTTAAATTTTTTAATTGAAACGGAGGAAATAACACACAATTTCCACATAGTAGAAAATGAATTTCCAATATTAACAGATGGCATAATAGGGCGTGACATGTTGAGAAAGTACATGTCTAAAATAGATTTTGAAACGTACACGGTAACATTTTTAATAAATGAAAAAGAACTAACATTACCAATAATTTTGAATTATAAAAATTTTACAGTACCTGCTCGATCAGAAGCAGTGGTCCCCATAAATATTAGGGTTAATGAAGATAGTTTAATCCTTAACAAAGAAATAAATAATGGAGTCTTCATTGCAAATAGCATAATACCTGCAAATGGCGTAGCACACGTGAAAGTTTTAAACACGACAGAAGAAGAAATAAATTTAGAGGATATAAACATAGAAACAAAACCATTAAAAAACTACAACATATTTACAAGCAAAGAAACTAATAAATTTAATGCACATAGATTACAAGAACTTCTAAAAACATTAGACATTGGATGCAACGAACCGGAGGCAGAAAAATCAATAATTGACATTTTAAAACAATTCCAAGATATATTCCACCTCCCCGGAGAACCATTGACAGTGAACAATTTTTACACGCAAGAAATTCATACTACTGATTCATCAGCGGTATACATAAAGAACTACAGACTCCCACATACACAAATGACAGAGATCAACGAACAAGTAGACAAGCTTTTAAAAGACAACATTATTGAACACTCGGTTAGCCCTTACAATTCGCCACTGTTAGTTGTTCCAAAAAAATCAAATAATGATGAGAAAAAATGGAGATTAGTGGTCGATTTCAGGAAACTAAACGAAAAAATAGTTAACGA
The DNA here is from genome assembly GCA_963920525.1 of Dichetophora obliterata. Classification (NCBI taxonomy): domain Eukaryota; kingdom Metazoa; phylum Arthropoda; class Insecta; order Diptera; family Sciomyzidae; genus Dichetophora; species Dichetophora obliterata. The sequence continues at coordinate 3,276,498 of OY986440.1, forward strand.
CAAGTTTCCCCTTACAAAAATAGAAGACGTACTAGACAAATTAGGAAGAGCTAAATACTTTTCGACGTTGGACATGACTAGCTCCTTCCACCAAATACGATTACACGAAGACTCACGACCACTAACTGCCTTTTCAACAAATAACGGACATTACCAATTTAAACGTCTACCTTTTGGATTAAAAATATCATCCAACAGCTTTCAGCGCATGCTAACAATAGCATTGAGTGGTTTAGATGCTGAAGCATTTTTATACGTAGACGATATTATTGTGTTTGGATGCAGTTTAGGGCATCACAATGAAAATTTAGCTAGAGTTTTTGAAAGGATGAGGAAATTTAATTTAAAACTAAATGCACACAAGTGCTCATTTTTGAAACCAGAGGTTGTATATCTAGGACACCTCATAACTGCAAAGGGCATTAAAACTGACCCAGCAAAATATAAAATCATTAAAAATTACCCTGTGCCAAAAGACACAGATGAAGTCAGAAGATTTGTTGCTTTCTGCAATTATTATAGGAGGTTCATACCCAAATTTGCAGAAATAGCTAAAGTTTTGAACTCACTACTAAAAAAAGATGTTAAATTTAATTGGACTGAAGATTGTCAAAATGCTTTCGAAACGTTAAAAACAAAATTACTAAACCCACCGATATTACAATACCCAAATTTTGAAAAACAATTTGTACTGACAACAGACGCCTCAAATTATGCGTTAGGTGCTGTTTTGTCACAAGGTGATATTGGTTTAGATCTACCAATATCATACGCGAGCAAGTCTCTCAACAAACACGATTTGAACAAACCGATAATAGAAAGAGTTATTGGCCATACATTGGGCCATAAATTTTTTCAGACCATACCTCTACGGTCGCAAATTTTTAGTAGTAACAGATCACAGACCTTTGGTGTCTCTGTTTTCCCATAGAAACCCGTCATCAAAGATGACACGTATTAGATTAGACTTATGCGATTACAATTTTGAAATTATATACAAGAAAGGCAGCATGAATACTAATGCTGACGCATTATCTCGTATAGTACTAAACAGCGATTCATTGCAGGCTATGATTCCGACAGGAACGGATGATAGCAAAATACTGGCTAAAACAAGAAGTATGGTTACAAATAAGCATACACAAAACACTAATTCAGACAAAACAAGTGACATTACTAACAAAAAGTCTGATCAACTTTTTGCTTGGGAGTGCACATCCAAATCGGATATAAACAAAATGATAAAATTAAGGTTCGTAATAGATAGAAATTACCAGGGTACCCAAATAAATATAAATAATAGAGAAGTTATTGCAAGATGCAGCGATAATCCATCGATCACACAGCTGACTTTGGAGAAACTGTCGTCAAAAATGCAAAGGTTAAATATAAACGAGCTCGCGTTAAGTAAAAATGATAAAATATTTGAAACCATAAGAATGGATAAATTTAAAGAGATATTTAATAATTTACAAAGAAAAAATAATGAAAATTTAAAAATTTTAATATACAATGAACCTACAAGAATAATTGATAAAGATAAATGTTTGAGGACAAATTAGTTTATTTACCCTTGAAACTTAACCGTCAGGCTCAACAAACACATAAATTTGTTGAGTTTAGGTTTTTTCTTGTTTCCTTTGTAACACATGCAACAAGCACTTGAACTTGTTGCAGTGTAGAATTACAATAAGCACTTGAACTTATTGTAACTGTGAAAGTAAAAGTACACACTTTATTTAGTTGCTGAAATTACTCTGGCTTTATTGATTAATTAAACTGGCTTATATATCTACACAAATGCTGTTGTAAGCATAATTATTAAACAAAATATTAATTGCAGTACAAGCTATAACAAACTTATTCTAGTGATCTACTTAATGTAAAGTGTCATGTAAGGCAAAAATGTAGCTTCCGCATTATTGGGCTACTTCTTGTTGACACATAAAGTAATATTTTGGTTTTGCTTCGTTTATTTTGCTTATAATAACCTAGTTATATTAATAGCTTATGTTTTGTTAACAGGTGTGTTAACATTCTCCCCCGCGTTGAATTATTGGTTAATTTAATAATTCAATAATTAATGATTAACTCAACATTGTGACTGCAAAGTTTCATGTTGTAGTGACATTGAATGTGGATTGAGTTCTTGGAAGTGGCGTTGGAGGCTTAGGTTGTTTTTTCTTCTGGTATTTGTTCCAAAAGATTTTGATTGCATAGGCACTGATCCCAATTGTCAATACAAGTGCAATGCATACAGCTGTCCAGGTTTGTTTCTGTGTTGATTCTACTATTGATGGTAATTTAAGTAATTTATTTCTGGTTAATTCTCGATGAAGTGCTCCAAGTTCTTCTAGCTGAGTGGTGTATTGTTTGTTAACAAGTTCGTCGATGGGTTGTATTTTAATGGTTCCTATTGGTACACCGGTGCTTGTATAAGTTGATTTACGGGAAGTGGTAACATACTGATGCCCTTGAATGATTATTTGACTGTCTCTAATCACGCAGTCTTGTTGGAGTTGAACTAATCCAGATCCGTTCAGCATTAGTTGAAATGTTTCTTGTCCACATACAGCACTCAGCCGAATGGGTTCCTTCGTGGCATACGTCCATTGGTTTTTGTTATTTAACTGATGCCATGTGATTGATTTATTAAGTTTTATGGTGTCACATCTTGGATTTGTGTCATTGTTGAAAAGATCCATTTCGCATTTGAATTCATCGGATCCTCTTCTATGGATTGATTGTATTTTTGCGCATAAATAGCAATCAGTTTCTATAGTTGTACATGATTGAAGGTCTGCACCTTTCATGGGAAAGAATTCATCTCTGTGGGGATTGATTCCCATAAATTCTGTTGATATATTTACTTCTATTAACGTGTTATTTATTACTGTTGTTACTGGAACAATGTTGAATAAGTCGTAATATTTTTGATCAACCAAAGGGAGTTTAATGCTGAAAACAATGTGATCAGTTGTCACCATGCCTTCCACCTTCATCAGGCTATAAAGCAGCAACAAGTTGTCTTGGTTGACTGGTAGTTGCAGCTGAGGAGGTAGATGAGTCTTAAGTTTTCCTGCTTCTTCAGTTAGTTGATGAGGTGTAAGTATGAGAGGATTTATTTTTCCATGATGTGTGTCTGTTAGAACATCGATGATCGAAGATTGTATGCGTTGAAGATTTGATATTATTATTGACATTTGTAGACATAGAGCTGTGAGGGTCGCATCACTATTGCTTACTTCTTGATCTTTAAGTAACTTCATAATTTTGTCGATGTGGTTATCGATATCTTTAAACTTTTGCATTGTAATAACTTGATTTTTTGTAATAATGTTGATAGTAGAGTCAATAACTGAAGTTTGGTTTTGCAGGAGTTCGCGCAGGTAGTCATCATTGTTTTTTAAATGATTAGTGGTATCTGACATTTTATTCGCATAGTTAGAGTCGAGCACTCCGAACAGTGAGTTGCCAATGTTTCCAACAAAATCTAGTGCTCCTCTTTTTACTCGCTTCATAGATAGCATTTTAAACTCTGAACCGATCTCTTGCTGAGCATTTTGAAAATAGTTCACAAAAAACTCACATATTGGGTTTGGTGCACTTTGATTGCAATGACGTTGCAGTGTTGTAATACCAGTGCGTAAGACATTTAATTCTTTATAAAATGGTAAAAGGTCGTAGTAGACAATCAAATTCCATCTTGATATTATTATTTTTGCTGAACCTATTTCTTCGAAATGTATGCCTGGATTTAATTGAAATTGGGTTACATTAATTGGATTTGCTATAGCTAGTGGTAGCAGTAACAGCGTTACCAATATGGTTGTGACGATGTTTGAGATGGGTAAACGTCGTCGTTTTGATGGTATAGGAGAGATTTCTTGATCATCGTCCCTGTTGTAAATTTTTTCCTTTTGCAGCTCTTCGCTTGGCTCTGTGAAATTATCTTTAATATCTTCTGGAAAGAGCGGAGCTAGTCTATGGATTGGACGTTTACAATTTCCAGTAGCTGTTTTCACATCAACCACTCTGACAATTCCATCCTTTTCGGGATATACATGTGTGATTCGTCCTAGTGGCCAGTTCAATGGTGGTACGTTGTCTTCTTTGATTATGACTAAGGTTCCTTCTTGTATGTTGGGAACTCGTTCTTTCCATTTGTATCGGTGCTGAAGTTCCGTCAGATATTCTTGACTCCATCGTGTCCAGAATTCTTGTTTAATCCGCTTGACTGCATTCCACCGGTCGTGCAATGTTGATTTGGACACACTAGTGCTTGCGTCTACTGGATTAGTCAGAGATTCACCAATGATGAAGTGTGCCGGTGTAAGAGCGCTTAGATCGTTTGGATTGGTGGACATAGGTGTGATTGGTCTAGAGTTGAGAATTCCTTCAATTTCTATGACAACCGTTTCTAATTCTTCATGAGTTAATGATGCCGTATTTACGCTTCGAAGAAGTAATCTCTTTGCCGACTTCACTGCTGCTTCCCAAAGACCTCCAAAATGCGGAGCTCTTGGAGGGATAAACTGAAATTTGATTCCTTGTGAGCTGCACGCGTTTATTATTTTTTCGCTACTCCCTTTTCCGAACAATGATTGATTTATTTCTTGAAGTTGATTGCTGGCGCCAACGAAATTAGTAGCGTTGTCACAATAAAGGTTAAGGCAATGACCTCTACGAGAAATGAATCGTTTTAATGAACCAATGAATGCATCAGTGGTCAGATCTGTTACGATCTCTAAGTGGACAGCCTTCGTGGCGAAACAGCAATAGACTGCAATATATATTTTGTGTGGTTTCTTTCCTCTTATTTTGTAGTGGACCCACAGTGGGCCACAGAAGTCAACACCTGAGTTTATAAACGGCCTTGATGGGGAAACTCTAGTTGCAGGCAAGTTTCCCACGAATTGTTGACACATTGTAGGCTTTGTTCTGGTGCATCGAACACACCTTTGCACTATGGATCTTGCCATTAATTTTCCTTTGATAGGCCAAAATCGTTGCCGAATATTTGCCAATAGTGCTTGTGGCCCGCTGTGCATAGTGTCATTGTGTGCATCTCGCAAAATTAGTTTCACTATAGGGTCGTTGTATGGCAGCATCATTGGATGTTTCGTATCATATGGAAGCAAAGATGAATTTAGACGTCCTCCTACTCGAATGATTCCATTTTCATCCAGAAATGGCGAAAGAGACGTGATTGAACTGTTTTTGATAACAGTTTTATTTGATTTCAACTGTTTGATTTCTTCATTGAAGTCTTGTTCTTGTACTATTTTTACTATAGTCTTAAGTGCTGCATCGAGCTCTTTTGGGCTTAATGACAGTTCTTGGGAACGCTGAGCCCCTTTGCAATTTTTTATATATCGTTGAATGTATCCAACAACACGCTGTAGGGTTTTAAACGATTCTCGTGCCTTTATGTAGTATATAATATTGTCTGACTCTCCTGCAGCTGTAGCTACCGTGGCTATGACTTGATTAACCTTTTTGATTTCAGGAAGGTCTTCTATGATGATATTCTTTTGAATGGATGCGGGCCAAGTGTAATCTTGTTGATGTAGAAAAACAGGACCATAAAACCACAGGTTGAACTGAGGTTTCATCATTTCTTCTGGATGAGCTCCTCTAGATAATATATCTGCAGGATTGTGAAGAGTAGAGATGTGATGCCATTGTTCAGTTAGTGAAAGTTTCTGAATCTTAGCCACTCTGTGGGATACAAATGTCTGGAGTGTTGATGGGCATCGATTTATCCAAGCTAATGCTACCTGTGAATCAGTCCAAAAGTGAGTAATGGTGTTTTGATACCCAAGATCGTTTTTAACTCGAGCCATTAGTTCGGTACACAGTAGAGATGCACACAGCTCTAACCGCGGAATGGTTTGTGTTTTAAGCGGTGCTACTCTTGATTTTGAGCAGAGAAGCCTGACCGATATGCTTTTGTTTTTAAACACTGTTCGAATGTATATTGCTGCTCCATATGCTCTTTCAGATGCATCTGCGAAACCATGAAGCTGTATTGAGTGAGGCACATTGTGTCCAAAAATGTGGCGAGGGATCCTTAATTTGTCTAATTGATCCAGGCTGTTGCGGAACTTGATCCATGACGTGTGCATTGCTATTGGAAGTGCTTCATCCCATTGAAGTTGTAGCTTCCATAACTGCTGAATGAATATTTTGGCTGCTACCACCACTGGTCCTATGAGTTCCAATGGGTCGAAAATGTGTGCTACGTCAGATGTTATGCTGCGCTTTGTGACACGCTGCACAGTATTTAACCTTGTAGTAATTTGAAAATTGTCGCTTGTTGGTGCCCATGAAAGCCCTAATGTTTTAATGGTTGACTCTTCTTCATTTCTAAAGTCTAAATCCACTTCCTGGTTTTCGATGGATATACTTTGAAGAAGCTTGGGATGATTAGAGCACCATTTCCGTAAATGAAGCCCTGCTTTCGTCAATATCTCTAATAATTGATCTTGAATAGCCTTTGCTTCCTGAAGATTGTCTGCTCCTGCCAAACCATCGTCAACATAGAAATTTTTATCAAGTGCCTGGCTGCCTAATGGATGTGTTTCCCTATTGATAAGTGCTAGTTCTTGTAAGCATCTTGTTGCCAAGAATGGTGCTGCTCGTGTTCCATAAGTAACTGTTTGAAGTTTATACACGTCCATTGACTCTTGCGAACTGCTTCTCCAATAGATTAATTGAAATCTTTCATCATCAGGATGAATTCGAATCTGTCTATACATTTTCTCGATGTCGGTTGTGAAAACAAATCTTGGCATACGAAACCGGAGAAGTATTGCAAACAGATCACTCTGCACCGTTGGACCTTTGTACATTACGTCATTTAATGATAGTCCAGTTGATGTTTTGCATGACGCGTCAAACACCACTCTTAACTTTGTTGTGCTTTTTTCAGGTCGCAAAACACAATGATGTGGAATGAAGTAATTTGGATGCAACACGTCATTAGGATTCACCTTTGTCATGTGTCCCAATGCTTTGTATTCATCCATGAATTGACTATATTGGTTTTTGAGTTTTACGTCTTTTGCTAGGCGTTTTTCAAGAGATATGAATCGATTATAAGCAATTTGTTGCGAAGTGCCTAATTTTGATAAATCGTCTTTTAATGGTAATCGTACTATAAAGCGACCAGCTGCATCTCTTTGAGTATGATGAGTAAAGTGCATTTCACATTGCTTTTCTGACATTGATATTGGTGGCTCCGTTTCAGAGATATCTTCTAATTCCCAAAACCTTGCAACAGCGTTATTTAGGTTATCGTAATCGTCAGCTAAAACTCCGCATGTTGCTGATTTTCGTTGCTCATTATCGATTTTTCCAGATAGAACCCATCCAAGAACGGTTTTCTGAAGAACTGGTAAGCCCTTTGCTAGTTTAACTTGTCCCATTGACATTACTTGATGTGTGAATTCAGCACCCAATAGGATGTCAATTTTGCTTGGGTTATTGAACTGTGGGTCAGCCAGTTGTAGATTTTGGGGTATGGCCCACGATGATATGTTAATGAATTTTGACGGTTTTGGGTACCCACAATCTGTGGAAATACGTAAGCTTCCAACGGAGCCTTGAATCCACTATTGCAAGAGTGAAAAGTGACGTGAACGCGATGACTGGCAAACTGTTTCTGTCTGCCGATACCTTCAACAGATAGGGATGAACTTTTAAGTGTCAGCCCAAGCTGTTGTGCTATTTTGGACGTTATAGCGTTTATTTGGGATCCGGAATCGAGTAGTGCTCTGCACTCAATTGTTTTACCATTTGCTGCAAGTATTATTTTTGCTGTACTCAACAACACATAGCTTGACATTGGCTTAACTGATGATGTCAATGCGACCGGTTTTGGAGCCTCTTTTTTTTCTGCCGCCTCCTGCCTTTCCTGATGGAGAAGGGTATTGTGTCTTTTGTTGCACTTGCTGCATGTTCCGCTGGTACACTTGTTAGCCTCATGACCGTTCTTTAAACAATTAGTGCATAGTTTGTTCCTTTTTAGAATGTCGTAGCGTTGGCTAATGGATTTTTCTTTAAATACCAAACACGAAAATATTGGATGGGCACCACTGCAAGCTGGACACTGTTTTGCTACTGTTGAAGTGATCATGGACGCTGCGTTATGTCGTGCCTTCTCATAGCCTTTATTTGTGCATTTGTTTAGTGTTTCTAATGAACTGAATCTGCTCTCAAGGAAGCTGAGAATTTCTTGGACTGATGGAAGTTCCCGTGAGTTGCTCAGCGACTGTTCAAAGGCCGTGTGAGATGACCGATCTAATTTTTTAATAATTATGTGCACAAGAATCGCGTCCCACGTTGACACTGGTATTCCTATCGCACTAAGCCCATATATGCATTCTTTTGTTGTATCATGAAGAGATTTAATAGCATGCACCGACTCATGAATTATGCTAGCTTGTGCCATCAGTCGATTCAGTAATGCTGTGACGAGCAATCGATTGTTGTCATATCGGCTGGTTAATATCTCCCATGCTGTTGGGTAATTTTGAGCTGACACTGGCAAGTGTTTGATTAGATTTTTGGGCTCACCGTTTAAATTTGCTGTGAGGTAGAACATTTTTTGCACAGTACTGTATGGTTGATTGTGTATGAGTTGCTCATACAGGTCTTTGAATTGAACCCACTTTAGATGATCGCCGTCAAACGTAGGCAGCGTAATTGTCGGTAGTTTCACTGGTTGAAACTGTGTGACTTCTTGCAGTGCTCTTTGACCATTGTCAGTAACACTTGCTGATTTTTTTATGTATTGATTTAGGAACACTAGGACATGTTGTATTTTTGCTTGCATGTCATAAAATGTTTCCCAATTGTAATCACCCACTTTGTGCGGCTGAGTAGAATTCCATATTTTTGAGTTGTTACTGATTAGATCTGCTTGGTACTTCTCGAGTAGTGATGCCTTCAAAGTACAGTATATCTCAGACTGTGGCTCACCATCTGCATCAATTTCGTTTATTGTTTTCGAAATGATGCTTAATAGCGCCATCTGATTACGAAGTACTTTCCTGAGTTCTTCGTTTTGCAACTCCAATTCTGGCTTATCTTTTGAACCAGCTTTGGTAGCGTGTTGATTGTGATCTTCCAACTCAGAGTCTGGCAGGAGATGTTGCGACAATGCACTCCTGTGCTCTTGAAAATGTTGAATATATTTTGAGACCAATGCTTCTATTTCACCGTAGTAACTTGTAGTGAAATAGTCATGGTCATTGTGCTCAGTCTCTGACACTCTGATTTTCATGTCATTTTCTTCAAATGAGTGCCAGAGTGCATTGAGCTGATCGATTCTGTCTTGAAAGTATCGGGCATGCTTTTTCCTATCTATAGGATCCTTTTTGTAGTTTTTAATCAGGCGCTCGATATGTTGGCCCGTGTTACTCTGTGCTGCTACTAACTCTGAGAATGTAGCCATTGTTGATAAATGCAGTTGTGGTTCTGCTTGATGTCGTCTGCTGGTTACCGGCAAATATTGACTTGATTGATGTCGTCTGCTGGTTACAGGCTAATATTGATTTTTGATGTCGTCTGCTGGTTACAGGCTAGGATTGACTTGATTGATGTCGTCTGAGGACTGCGGGGTCCTGTCACGGTCGCCAAATGTTTGAGGACAAATTAGTTTATTTACCCTTGAAACTTAACCGTCAGGCTCAACAAACACATAAATTTGTTGAGTTTAGGTTTTTTCTTGTTTCCTTTGTAACACATGCAACAAGCACTTGAACTTGTTGCAGTGTAGAATTACAATAAGCACTTGAACTTATTGTAACTGTGAAAGTAAAAGTACACACTTTATTTAGTTGCTGAAATTACTCTGGCTTTATTGATTAATTAAACTGGCTTATATATCTACACAAATGCTGTTGTAAGCATAATTATTAAACAAAATATTAATTGCAGTACAAGCTATAACAAACTTATTCTAGTGATCTACTTAATGTAAAGTGTCATGTAAGGCAAAAATGTAGCTTCCGCATTATTGGGCTACTTCTTGTTGACACATAAAGTAATATTTTGGTTTTGCTTTGTTTATTTTACTTATAATAACCTAGTTATATTAATAGCTTATGTTTTGTTTTGCTTCATTTATTTTGCTTATAATAACCTAGTTATATTAATAGCTTATGTTTTGTTAACAGGTGTGTTAACAATATACAAAATAAATTAATTGAAGAATATCATAATTCGGCTCATGGAGGACACATGGGCATTAGAAAAACCAATTTAAAAATGAAACAAAAATACATTTGGAAAAACATGAACAAAATGATAAAGAAATATATATTAAATTGTGAACAATGTAAAATCAACAAACAAACCAGACATACAAAAGAGGAATTAACTTTGACAGACACACCAGGAACTAGTTTTGAAACAATATCAATAGATACTGTAGGTCCTTTGCGATTATCAAATAATTTACGTTATATATTAACTATGCAATGTGAGTTAACGAAATATGTCATTGCTTGTCCAATGGAGACCAAAGACGCAAAAACCGTTGCCAAATCCTTAATAGAAAATGTTATTTTAATCTATGGTCATTTTAAAGTTCTTAAATCAGATAGGGGTACTGAATTTACCAATGAATTGATGTCGGAAATCTGCAAACAGCTTAACATTAAACAAATATTTAGCACGCCTTATCATCATGAGACCCTCGGTTCAATAGAAAGAAACCACAGAGTATTGAACGAATTTTTATTAAATTTTTGCAAAGATGATGAATGGGACCATTGGATCCCATACTTCACATTTGCTTACAACACAACACCTCATGTTGACACTAATTACACTCCTTTTGAACTTATATTTGGCAAATTAGCAAACCTACCAAATGATAATCTAGATAATTCAAAATGTTACAACACAGATAATTATGCGCAAGAATTAAGAGTAAGATTAAAATACTCATTAGAAAAAACAAAAGAATTGATAAATATAGCAAAGATTAAACGAATTCAAAATAATGTCACTTCTGCACCATTAAATATAAAAATTGGTGAAAAAGTAATGATAAAGAAAATAAATAGAAAGAAAAACCAACCACCATATCATGGTCCATATATTATAGTTGATAAAAATGGAGTAAATTCTAAAGTTGATGTAGATGGTAAAATCAAAGAATACCATAATAATTTACTAAAAAGATGGATTTAATTCAAGTTTTTCAATTAAAGTAAAAATTTATTAATTAAAACAATTGCATTGTATAAATTTCATAAAAAAAAAATTGAATTTGTATATATCATATATCTATTTTGAAACCATTTTGTAATAAAATATAAAATATAACCTGTTATAGTTAATAAGAATATTTTAAATGCATGAAACAAATAATATATTTTAAGATTAAATAATTTATTAGATTATAATAAGAAAGTTTGAATTGTATAATTTTAAAAATTATTTTTCTTTTTCACATAATTTTTATCTTAAGGATGGGGGTGTAGTGCGCACCAAGTTAAGCAACCAAACGTACACAAACTATTTGGTTGCACTGTATTTATGTTTGTTTATATTCACCACGCACAATGACCCGTGGTTATATATTAGATTTACATGACGCACTTTCGCACTAAGCTAATGTTCTATTTATTTCACTCGCGCACTTTTAATGTTTATATATTTTGTTATATTTATTTTGCATTACGCACTTACGCATTAAGTTTATATTTATTATTCACTCACGCACTTTTTATGTAAAAATTATGCACTTTTTCAAAATACCGTTGTTTGGCTTTATAAGCACCAGAAATTGGAAAATAAAGATCATTAATTCTACAAGCTTTAAATCAGCTGCATCTATTTATTTCAAGCCTAAGCGCATTTTTATGCCGGCTGAATAAAAATAATATTTCAAGCCTAAGTGCATTCTTATGCCGGCTAAATAAAATAATTTACTTAGAGCCAGTGGCGTTTTTAAGCGCCGGCAAAAACTCGAGGCAGGTCCTTTCACTTAACAACATAAAAATTAAAACAAAAACATTACACGACCATGGTATAATTATTTGACAAGGTAGTAGCGTAGACTGGTTTTTTCTCACGAGCGGCGATTTTTGACAATTCGCTGTTCATGCAATTAATCAGAGAAATGTGAAAAAAATAAGCAACGACTTAAACATAGGTAGTCCATCGCAGCAAACAATAAACATTCCAATAAACTTCGCGAACAAATTTAATGAATCAAAGAAAAGTTACAAATATGTACATAGCTAGTCAACAGCAGCACTCTACAACTCCTTAAGCTGTTTTTGACAACTACCAATCGCCAAAAAACTGTCACGGCTACCTTGTAAAATAATTATACCATGGTAACGACAACAAGTTAGACAACGACAACGATAAGAAAGTATTACTAAAATTAATAACCCCATTTCTCAAACTGTAATTATTTTTTGACAGTAAAGCACTTTTACTAGACATACAGTTCTCAAAAATGTTCAGCCTGAAAGTATGCAAAGAAAATATATTTGATACCTTTAGTGACAATAGTGGGTTTTTAGTAATATTGTTCTTACAACAGTACGCTTTTGATGCACTTCTACATTAATTTATAAATAAGTTATGACGAATTTAATTAAATTCTTCTAAGCGAGCTGCTACATATATGATGGTTGTTAATTTTTCAACACTGCTTCAATACTTAAAGTGTTATTTAAATTAGTATATTTGCATTTTGCAAAATTAAGTGAATAAGAAGTCAAGCTTTAAGAAGAGAAAAATTAACTTTCGGCAAATGGCTCCAAAAAGAAGTGTGCGGAGGACCCGTCGTAGGACGGAATTTATACTAGAAGTGTAATAAAATGCTAGTGTTGAGAATATTGCACATCAAATGTTATTAATTGATTTGCGTTTTTGCACCTATTGTGTGGTAAGAGATGTAGTTTTTTCTGATGAAGATTTATTGAATCACTCAAATTTCCATAAAAAAAATTTCCATGTTTATTGAATTACTCAAATTTCCATAAAAAAATATATATATATAGATATGTATGTATATACATGGGGCATTCAAAATTTGCCACCGAATTTTTCTTCCATCAAAGTTTTGTTAGAATTCATTAGTCGAAAATATTTGAAAAGATTTTTTTTGTTTCATTATAAAACAAGGAATTGTCGAAAAAAATGTATAGTACGTTTTTTAAAAAAATACATTTTTTCAATCGCTCGTACTGCAATAACTGAAGATGATAGAAAAATTTGCTTCAAAAAAGAAATGTGCACCATTTTCTTAGCTTTCGAATGATGTTCACTAAAACTTATTCATATTGTGTATTTTATTGCGAAAAATAGAGATTTCCAACAAATTGGATTTTTTTGTTGGAAATAATTGTTGTTTTGTTGTAATTTTGACCTAACTTTTTTTTTTTTTAAGCTGTAGGCAGGCCTGTAGACAAGGGGGTTTTAGGGTTTAACCCTCTCCCCTTAGGGTCTAGAAAGTATAAAAGTCTAATAAATTAGATTAGATAATATTTTATTATAAAAATTCAACGATTTTAAACTATCAAACAACTAGAATTTGTATTTAAAATCAAGTTTAAATCAACTGTCAAACATTTTGAATTTGTATTTAAATTATATAAAATCAACATAAAGAATTCAAAATATTAAAAGAAATACACAAGAAAAAATTTTATAATATTTACAATAACATTTTCTTAGAAAGTTTACAACCACGAAAACTAATATTATTTCATGTAAAATTAAAAAACAAAAAATTATATATTATATAAATTCATTTAACAATAAGTATCGATATTTGAGAGAGCTATCTAAAAACTCATAAGGCGCACTGTTATTACTTCCATTCAGCAAGTCTAAAACTCCTGCCACTTCGAAACACCTGATTCTGTTTGTTTTGAAGATTGGACATACACCTACGAAATGATATGTTTATTTAAATTACAAAAAGTGCATGTACTTAGACTCACACCTGTAAAAGCTCGTGCATTTAAATCAAGCAACCCGCCTCTTGCTTTAAAAGTAAGCTTACTTACGACTCTTGCAGATGTGTTTTGTAGAAAATACTGAACCCCATCGTGCTCTAGCTGTGAATACAAGTCGTGATTTTTAGATGTTTTTGCACTGTCAATGTACTGAAGCATTTGCTTATTCTCAATAAGTGTAGTTAAGTTTGTGTAATACTCCACTAATGTATTTGGACTAAGGTTTAATAGCATATCCACACGATGCTCAGCATTTAATTTATTCCATTCCGCTGCCCAAAAAAACCCTTCTCAAATATTTCATTAGCTAAAATATTTGAGAGTCTGTGAGGAGATAGGCTGAAGACTCTATTAATGTAGTTAAAATGTAAGCGCAAAGTTTCAATAGGTTCAGATTTTAAGTCGGTCTCTAAATCAAGCATATAGTTTGGCGTATTTTTTGGCAATAGTAATATTTTCTTAAGCAAGAATCTGAAGAGCTTTTCAACGTCATCATATTGTTTGTAGCCCCAAACTGTTCTCCGTACAACAAAATAGACCTAGAGGCGGCGTTGAAAATTTTCAATTTATTTGACAATGATATTTTTGGATTATGTATATAGCTAAGCCATGTTGCATTTATTGCGTTTTTTGCGGTCACTAGTTTACAATCAAAATGTGTGCGATACGACAAGTTGTAGATCAAAAGAACACCAAGGTATTTATATTCGTTAACAAATTCAATTTGCTGGTCCCCAAACCACCAAGCAAGCGATTTACTGATTCTCGTACTTTCCCTAAAAATTAAAACTTTAGACTTAGGAAGATTTACTTTAAGCTGCCATAGCAGGCAGTAGCTATATAAGGAATCTATCATAGATTGTAATTCATCAGGAGAAGTGGACAAGAGAACAATATCATAAGCATACATAACAATTTTTACTTTTGTGTTTGCCACTTCTATACCACCAGGAAGTGAATCGTGAAAGTCGTTGATATACAGAGAGAACAGAGCAGGACTTAATAAACGACCTTGTTTTACTCCTTGGTCTACTGAGAACGATTCTAATAATGATTCGCAAACCCAAGCATGACTAGCAGTATTTTTATAAAGCAATTGTAGAATCTTAACAATTTTTCTTGATAGTCCGTACTTGGAAAGCTTATAAAAACCGGAATTTCTTCATATAGTGTCGAATGCACATAATAAGTCAATAAAAATGCGTAAGTTTTCTTTTTTTGTTTAAAGTTTAAGAAAATTATGCTTGACAAATTAAAAAGATTGTCAACTGTTGAATACTCTTTACGAGAACCCGCTTGGTATTCATTTACAATATTGTTTCGACTAATCCAACTATGTACTCGATCAAAAGTAAGCCAGTGAAGATTTTGTAGTTTGTATCCAACAATGACAGCCCTCTGTAGTTACCAACACAGTTTGGGTCTCCTTTTTTAAATAGCGGAACTATTAAAGATTTTCTAAAAGAATGTGGAATCTCAGTTCGTAAGAAAATTCTATTAAAAGGCAGTAGCATTTTTCTAAAAAACAGCGTGGAGCATTTTTATAAAACTCATAACTAATTCTATCTATTACTGGTGCTTTATTTTCCTTATATCGTTTTAGAACGCAGAGAAAATCTCTATACTCGAAAGGTGAATCAAAACATGCATCAGTCCAATTGGGATCTGACCAGGAAAAAACTTTCAAGTATGGTTCAACAGTGCACAGCGCTTGAAAATGACAACGAAAGTCCTTGCTTGACAATGCATTACCAACAGTATATGTTGATTTTCTTAAAAGACTTCGCTAATTTCCACCAATTGCTCGAGTTTCTTACCGTATTCAGTTTGTCATTTTCATATATGAGTTTTTCGATTTACAAATCTTTACATATTTAGTTTTACTATCCAAATAGGCCTTACGATATGCTTCAAGACCGTTTCTAAAGAGGTTAAGTTTATCTAACATTTCACTACGTGCATTTGCACATTGATGGTCAAACCATTTACTTTTCGACTCAAAGAACTTCCTCTGTTCTTTCCCACCTGCAGTAGCTTTTATTTTACCAATGCACACGTTAATCTTATCATCTACAGTCGAGCTATCCCAGATATAGTCCGAATCTGAAAATGAAGAAGTGCGCATAATTTTGTGCTTTGTTTGGTTTCCATTGCAATTTTTGAGGAAGTGAAATCTCTTTTACAGACGCATTTGAAACTTGTAATGATATATTTAAAGTGAGCGGCATATGGTCAGAGTATTCCCTGCATGGGATGGCAAAATCTGTTGTCATTTTTAGAAAGTTAAAAGAGCTAATACAATAGTCGATGAAAAAGTTACCAACACCACCACAAAAAGTAAACTCACCATACAAATCACCCACATGCCGTCCATTCAAAATCACACCACCAATACTTTCTACAAGATCCAGTAATTTTCTACCTATACTATCTAAGACAATATCTTTAAAATTCCTTTCCTCACTAAAATATATATATAATAAGTCGGGGACTTGCCGAAGCAGACCACAGTGGGTCCCTTTTCATCCCCGATTGGACAAAGGATGCTTCTGCTCGGAGCACTCATACGTGAGCATGCTCCTTGTACAAGCAGCCTTTGTCACCTCATGCATATCCTTGTAGATCAGTTGACCAATCTCGGCTTCACTAACAAATGGACGTCCCAGAGTGGTCAATCTTATGCTTGCCAGCGCCGGACACTGGCACAAAATGTGTACTGCTGTTTCCGGCTCCTCTAGGCATAACATACACGCATCATCCTCGGTCAGAATCATCTTCCCGAGATGGTACATGAAGGGACCGTGTTCTTTAATTAGTGCAGTAAGCCAGCTTAAAGTCCTTCGATGCCTTAATACGAGACCATTTCACGGCCGCCTTTGATTGCCTGCAATTAACAGCTTCTTCCCGCCTTCTACGGTGTTCCGAGTCCGTCCAATGTTTCACAAAGCCTGCCACCATGTTGTCGCCTATGGCGATACGTGGTTCTGGTCCACAGAATTCTTCTGCTGATCTTTCTCTAGCTAAAGAATCAGCATTTTCATTCTGTTATACGCCAGAGTGTCCTCTCACCCACATAAGTGTGAGCTCATTTGTCTGGGCGCACCTATTGCGTTTTGTAAGACATTCTATGGCCAATCTGGAAGTGGTGTCTGTTCGTTGCATACACCTTATCGCATACTGATTGTCGAGAGCAATGACAATTTTCTTGCCATTGATCCAGCCATCTATCAGGTTGTCCAGCGCATGCACTACGCTAAGCATTTCCGCCTGGTATACAGACACAAACCTCCCTAATCTCAGTACACACAATAGGCATAACTCTTCTGAGTAAACGCCTGCCCCGGCTCTGCCATTCATCAAAGAGCCGTCTATGAATATACTGATATCGCTACCAGCGATTTCTTCACAAACGGCTCCATCTGTTATAAGAGTTTTATAACATTTTCCTGTTATTCTTACTGTGAGGACACAAATTGTTGTACAATTTATATACATATCATTTGTATAATAAATAATAAATACACACATACAAACAAGCAAAGGCATGTACACAGTCACATATACACAGGCAGGGAAAACAAAACACGTGAACGGCGAAACAGAATACAGCGAGAGCATATATAAGGCAACTCGCTGGCATAAGAAAATCAGTCTGGGTGCAAGCGCGGCTGCGTGCACATGTCGAGACTAGCTAGTGAAAGTGTTTCCACCTTTCAAACGTAGTTAGAAGTCATAGGAACGTGTTTCCACCGTTCAGTTAGTAGTTATAGGAACGTGTTCCCACCGTTCAGCATAGAAGTCATAGGAACGTGTACCCACCGTTCAGCATAGAAGTCATAGGAACGTGTACCCACCGTTCAGCATAGAAGTTATAGGAACGTGTCTCCACCGGTCAGTATAGAAGTCATAGGAGCGTGTCTCCACCGTTCAGCATAGAAGTCATAGGAACGTGTACCCACCGTTCAGCATAGAAGTCATAGGAACGTGAACCCACCGTTCAGCATAGAAGTTATAGGAACGTGTCTCCACCGGTCAGTATAGAAGTCATAGGAGCGTGTCTCCACCGTTCAGCATAGAAGTCATAGGAACGTGTACCCACCGTTCAGCATAGAAGTCATAGGAACGTGTACCCATCGTTCAGCATAGAAGTCATAGGAACGTGTCTCCACCGTTCAGCATAGAAGTCATAGGAACGTGTCTCCACCGGTCAGCATAGAAGTCAGATGCTATTAAACATAAGATCTATATTAAGTTATAATATATACAATACATGTATATATATATATATGTTACAGTATAATTAAGCAAATAATTATTGAACTAATATAAGAAAATACTAATGAAAATGACAATAAAACCAGATTTTTACTACAGTTGAAAACTTAAAACACCGGCTTTCTCATTTAAATACTGGAATCGTTAGAATATAAATTGTTTTGTTAGAACCCTTGGTTTACTCACTGAGCTCACCTTAGCAAACTAGTAACGGACGAAAAAGGGTTCGTTACATTACTCTGCCTTCCGTCCATAGGCATACACGCCTCCCTGGCATCTCTCTTTGCAATATCAAGGATGCGCATATGACCGTTGCCCAATGCCACGTAGCACAGCGCCGCTGTTTTCTTTATTTCTAAATCCAACGGCAGAATACCTAACAGAACCTCCATTACGCTTGTTGGAGTGTTTCGTATTCCTGTATTCCTGTTATTCCAACATACGCTAGTCGTTGGACTCTGTGCAGTCTCTTCTTAATGGTTTTCTTGCTAACTTTTGTCCACCAAATCACCGAAGCATACGTGATGACAGGTCTAACCATCATAGTGTAGACCATTTCATAACCTCTGGATTTAGCCCACATTTGAGACCAAAAACGCGTCAACACTGATACAGAACCCTCTTGGCTCTTTGAATCCTATCTTCTACATGCTCGTTCCAATTCTGTTTGCTGTCGGTGGTTACCCCTAGATATTTAACCTTCGTGAACATATTGATTTCAGCTCCAAAAAGTCAGAGTGGTTCTTTTCTCAGGCCTACCCTCTTTCTAGTAAAGATAATATTGTCTGATTTGCCTGCGTTTACAGTAAGGCCTTGTTCTCGACACCACTCCTCCACCATTCGGAGTGCTCCCTTCATGATGTCAGAAATGGTGTCAATGAACTTACCGCGGACCACCAACGCAATGTCATTTGCATAGCCTATCGTGTGTATGCCCGATTCGTTCAGTCTAACCAGTAGTGAGTCCACAGTTATGTTCCACAGGGTTGGCGATAACACTCCGCCCTGGGGACATTCTCTACTTATTCTTCCTCTAGTCTTGACTCTACCTTCTGCATGTTGACAGCCCTGTGCTTGAGCATATTGTCTACCCAATTTGCTTTCATTGGGCTTACATTGCGCTCTTGCGCCTTCCAAAGCATATTTTGTCGAAAACACCCTCGATGTCCATTAATGTGGCCATCGCAGTTCCTCCTGAAAATAACTTCTTTTCAGTGACTTTTACCAATTCGTGGAGAGCACTCTCCGTAGACCATGCTCTATAAGCATGTTGGCGTCTACTCAAAGGATGCAAACATCAGGAAGTGCTCTCAAGACAGTCAGCCATCACTTTTTAAATCGTTTTCAAGAGGAAAGATGTTAGGCTGATCGGTCTGAACGTTTTCACCTCCGCATAATGCTTTTTTCCGGGCTTCGGAAGAAAGACAACTTTCGCCTCTCTCCAGACTCTCGAAACATACCCAGTTGCTAGGCAAGTAACGAATACACCCCACAGCCTAGGTGCAATGAGATCTTCCCCCCATTGCATCATAGCCGAAAATATACCGTCCATCCCTGATGTTTTGTACGGAGCAAATGATTCTCTAGGTTCTAGGTTCTCTGCCATGGTTCCATCTATTTTTCGAATCAATCCCACTTTGGAGAATGGATCTTTTGAAACCATTTCCTGAAGCTTACATGTTTTTGATATAGTTTCCATCCCAGAACAGAAGTCTCTCCACGACTGCCTTTTACGTTGTCGTATGATTTCTTCAGTTCCCTTTTCCATGCCTTATAGTTTGTCCATGTTTCTGGGGTTCCCCCTCTCATGTGCAGATTGAAAGCCGTCCTAACCTTCTTCTTCAGAGACTCGGGTTCCGTGCACCACCATGGCGTCGGATCACCCTCGTCTACTGAAAGCATAGTACATGCCACCTCGTAAGCTTCGACCATGGCCGAGCTAAGATGTTTGACATGGCTTTCTACCTCCACCGTATTCCCTGGTACTTTTATCGCTTTTTGGGTCAGTGTTTCCCTCAACTTCGCCTTATATTTCACAGGATCTGTATTCTTGGGAATCCTGACCTTCCTGCTATTCCGCTGGCGTTGGATTCCGTACTTGAATTCAAACTGTATAGATCTATGGTCCGACATGATTAGCCTATCCACAACCCTCCAATTTTCTATTCTGTTCAGAATCTTTCTACAAATGAGAGTTACATCAATGTTTTCCGCTCGCCTCGCATCAAAGAAAGTCGGTTGTGTTCTTCTATTTGCTACCAACAGATTGTACCTCTAAAGAAATTCAAGCAATTACTCTTCTCTGTCATTGTTGTTGGTTCTTCCCCACGCAGCATTGTGCCCGTCAGCATCACACCCTATCACCACTCCAATGTTCCTTTCCGCACAGTACTTAACCGGAGTCTCCACCTCTTTTGAAGGTGGTTGGTTTGGAGAGTTGTAAGGAAGAAATGCTGAAGCTACCATACAAGCACATGCACCATCCTCGATTCTCACAACGGCGATATCCGGAGAACATAGGTGTGGCATATGTACCGCTAGTAAACCATGTCTCATCAAGATACAAGTCTGCCGCCTGCCATCTGTTACTGGTTGGTACAGCGTGGCCTTTCGCTCTGAGAAACCTTTAATTCTATTGTGAAAAATCCAAGGTTCTTGGAGCATTACTATGTCCATTCCATCTTTCTCCTTGCAACGCATCATCATTTCTAATGCGTCAGCTTAATCTACACCATAGTAGTATGGTGTAGATTAAGCTGACACACCACTAGGTTTTCCTGATACGGGCCCACCACCCGCCCTGGTGGTTCTTCCCTTGCAGAATTCCCCACCAGCCCCGTACTAGGGGTTCCATCGCACTCACCTTGCATCCTTTTGGAATTTGATGAGAGCTTTATCAAGGCCGTAGTTGAGTCTCCCCCCTGCCAGCCTGATCGCTTCCACCTCATCCGTCCGGCACCATACGGTGAACTTGACGCCTCCTTCCTTTGCATCTCCGAACTTCGTTACGTTTCTAACTCTCCATTTAGAAGTGTCTTCAACGCACCGTTTCTGGGTCTGCCAACCTCCTAAGGATGACCTCCTTGCTTTCAGAAGTACCGTAAACAAAGATGAACATCCTTTTAACGTCCTTCAATGCGTACAGTCGGTCGACCCACAGCTCAGCCCCTTCCCATAAGTTCGTGAGCTTTGGCATGATTCGGCACAGCCATACCTTGGATGATGGATTCTTGCACTTAATCACTAATAAAGAGGCAATCTGTTATTAAATTTTTATCGAGTTTTAGAAACGCGTGCATTTAGGTCACCAATAATCAAAAACATCGGTGAATTAAGGTTCGTTATAAAATCTTCAAATTTTTCAAAATCGCTTGTTCAGCTATTACAATTTATACAGCGAGGTATAATACTGCAGCACATATCATCAATCTTCATCGACAAAAAGGCATTTCCGCAAAAATTTTTAAAATTCAGAGAAAATTACTTTTTGAACAATTTTTTTAAAGCCAAGGAGACAATCACCACATGCTCTCCCAGAGTTATGAGTTTTCTTAGCATCTTCCCATAACAAAACATAATCTTTAAAATAACTAGAGAAATTATTTTGCTTTTCAGCTAACACATGCGTTTAAAACAGAAAGAAGATATCAAAAGTGTTAATATATGAGAAAAAATTACTGAAATTGAGTTAACTATTTAAGATAGATACATTATATGATATTAAACGACACACCTCTAGTTGCTAATGGTTATAAGTAGATGGCGATACCGGCAAAACTGTTGACATAGGAGAAATTCTAGGTTTATTGTAATCATTGACAGCAACTTCGCAATCGTACTGAACTTTGCCGAAAAGATTTTTCAAGAACTGAGCATCAGCAGAATTTGCAGCCATCATCTTGCCATTTTTCCAAAAAAACGGTTTGTTTTTGACATTAAGCGTGAAGTCACCTAAGCGCACCTTGACTTCTTTTTCTACTAAGCTTGACGAAGCTTGATAATTTTTTTGAAGCTTGACGAAGATTGTAACGTTTATCACGTTCTTCAGCAGTGAAATCTTTGTTGTGTGTACAACCCAAAAGCAAATAAAAACAAACAAATAATAATTACAAACAGACCACCTAGTCACAAGCAAGGTCATCAACGTAAACAAACCTTGAAACACTGAGCACATGTGAGTGCAATATGATCAAGCTGAGTAGTGTAACATAAGTTAAAACAATAAAACGGTATGAACGTAAACAATAAAAGAAATAGTGATTATGAATGAATCACGAATTTTAGCCAAGCGCAAGCAGCCACTAGCAGCCACTACAAAGAGCTGATGATACTGTATTTAGAACATGTGGGTCAGTATGTAAACAAATGTTTGGTATTGAATTTCTGCGGAAGTCACAAATGCAAGTCTGCACATTTGATTCACAACAATCTTAAATGATTGGTTAAATAAAATATATTGGAAATGTGACTGGAAAATGGGTGTGTCCTAGGTTAAGAAAATACTGTAACCAATTATTATAAAAGAAAATTTAATTTCGAATAAAACACAGTTATTTTATGAATGACATACGGGCAGCATTGCCTTCCTTTTTTATTTATATAAATCGGCCTTGTGGCCTTCACATACAGCGTGGCACGATTAGAGCCAAAACCATTGTTTAAAATATTTAGCTATGATTTTAAATATTTTGAAACAAAGCACTAAACATCTTTTTCAATGTAAATTGTTGAGCCTTTTAACAATTTTCTAGCCGCTAAAACCTCAAAATGTTGATACGATGACTCTAAAGCTGCTACAAAGCCATTTCCGTCTGGTGGTTTTATCATATCTGCCACGCCAACTGTTAATTTCAACACATTTGAGCATAATTCTATGAACTCATGTATCGCCGGCCTTACTTCCTTGCTATGTAATCCACATACTAAAAGTCTACCACGTCTGCTGCTTCTATCTACTTGCTCAAGACGATTTTGTAGACGCTGCACTGTTTCCTTGAGCTGCGCATTCTCGGAGCTAAGTTCTTGAATTTTGACTTGGATTGACGCCAGATCTTCTTTTTTAGCAACATCCTGCAGTTAAGTATAGAGAGTATTGTTTAATTTAACGTCAAAGACTGCCCAAGAGAAAACATCAGCCATTGCAGATAGATTAGGTAGAGTTCCAATTGAAGCATCCGTTTGTGAGTGAAAACTTTTTTTGGGACTGTTTGTCGAATACAACTCGCGCTGTGAAGCTTGTAATTTGATGACAAAACAATGAATGCAAGACTTTTATAGCTCAGCGAACAGATAAATTGATGACAGATAATTTTACGACACTTTTACCAATGTAAAACGATTATTTGACAGCGTATTAGTTTTAATTTATGAGCCGAAACTTTAAGCGCACTTGTTCACGAACAGCGTTGCCAGCAATCCCCAAAATCTAATACATTAGCATTAAGGAAACTAGAACGCAACAGCGTAAAAAGTTGCAAACCACTTAAATTTTGAGCTGAATTGAGACCTATGCTTTCAGATCATAGATAACACAGTACAACACAAAAATTCCAAACAAAAAATCACTAATCCTAGCCGAAAGTACTCGATGAGAGGAGAAAAGTAATTTCTGGATTTTGCTAGATTGGTTGCCGTTCGTTTTTTATGAGCCTCTATAGTTTTTTTCGCCAAATTCGATTTTGAGCACTTTTTTGCAATTTTCTTCTATTTTTCGCATGGCCATAGTTCGAAAAATGCTGTGAATTTTTTTGCAGTCTTCAGCAAAGTTGTAGCTCTTGACTCGGCCAACAAAAATGCTGAATATATTAAGTCGGAAAAATTTCATCTTCATGCTCAAAACCCCAAAAATGTCGAAAAAATTACCACCTTTTTCACCGATTTTTTCTGTTTTTCGACTACAGCTCTTGAATTATTGAAAATTTTACCAAACAGTCAAAGGGAGAAATGTAGCCTGTAAAATTATGAACAACTACATATCAAGTACATATCAACTTCATACGACCACTCCTTGATACGGATTTGGCCACACAAATGTGATTAATTTTCATTTTTTTTTTTTAATTTATTATTTTTATTGAGCAAAAGTGTAAAAAAGGCACATGTATTATTTTTTTTCTGCAATTTGGTATTGTATTTTCTGATTAAAGTGAAAAACATGAAAATATATGAAAGATTATGAAAAAAAGTATAAAAAAAGGCATCAAACGGGTATTAATTTGTATTTTTTTTTTTTGTTAATCAGTATCGTCGATGTCCATTTGGGCTGTCTGGCGCGAAGTTGATGATTTGACAGTTGACGTTCCAGAAGTGGAAGGCCGAGATTTCTTTGCAGCTGGTTCGCTTGATTCGTCGTCTGATTCTGAGTTTAAAATAGCCACGGCGATATCTTCTGCGTCATTTCCAGTTGGTGTAGTGAATAACGGTATATCTTCTTCTGTATGTCCTTCTTTATCATCCTCCGTCAACTCGTGCTCGAATTGTGATATCTTTTGAGACCACCAGCATACTTCAGCAATCATTGCGTCGATTTTCTTACCTTTGAAACGTCTTTCCATCGGCATGGTTACCTGGTGGAATCGTTCACCCTGCTCGTCTGATTCTGTGGGCAGTTGTTTCAGGAACACGTCCAGATGATGGTGCATAAAATGGAGTTCTAATGTCATCGATGCATGAATGGAATCAAAGGCAATGATCATATTCTTCACCAATTGCGTTGCTTTCTCATTGTCCACGCGGTTTTTACCCAAAGCATATTGAATAACTGCTTTTATTGTAATCCAAGCCTCAA
The DNA here is from genome assembly GCA_963920525.1 of Dichetophora obliterata. Taxonomy (NCBI): domain Eukaryota; kingdom Metazoa; phylum Arthropoda; class Insecta; order Diptera; family Sciomyzidae; genus Dichetophora; species Dichetophora obliterata. The sequence goes on from OY986440.1 coordinate 3,301,554, forward strand.
GTTTTTTGGCAGACAATACTTGCGTGAAAGCTTCACTTTTAATGAGTTTGCGGATGTCTGGTCCATTTAACACACCTGTATAAAAAATGAGAAAAAGCAACAAGTAACATACATAAAAAACAGTGCGAATATAGCGAAGTGAATCAACATTAATGCTAAAAAATGAAATACAATACCTGCAGTAATTTTATCATTGCTTAGTTTCGGAAATATTCCTTTGAAACAATCGAAAATCTGATCGTTACCTTTGACGGCCACTTCGATAAACTTTTTCACGATGCCCAATTTTATATGTAGTGGTGGTAGCAAAATATTATCAATATTCTCAATTAACGGTTTGTTGAACAAATTCAAATGCTTTTGATTCTTCAGATCTCTTTTCACCCATGTGTGGCCTTATAGTGGTCATGTTTATACCGTGAATCCCATGTGCAGTAGAAGCAGAAGAATTTAGGGAAGCCGCCTTTTTCAATGACACCTTGCAAAATATTTACTACTTTTAAGTCGCAGCAAATTTTCCAGTTATGCTGCGTATATTTGATTTTGTCCAATATATCTGCCATGACTTCATAACATTCCTTCATATTCGTTCCGAATGCCAACGGGATGGATGGCATTTTATTTGTAACATGAATTAATACAGCCTTCAAACTTGACGTGGAGTCATCTATAAATAATCTCCAGTCGGCAGCATTATATTCCATACCCATTTTGTTCACTAAGGCTTTTATGTCGTTTCAATATGTGAACGTATTCAAATCATTGACGTTGTATAGTTTTTGGAACTCAGCTTGGCGTTTACGGTAACCGCTGGCGATAACGTTTTGCTGTGTCAGATTTCTGCGCTTCATAATGTAGTGAAAAATTCGGCATCACGCTGCGAAAAACGAAATTTGGCCACGAGGAAATCGATTTCTTCTTGTGCTAGTGGCTTTTGTGCATCATCTGCGATTTCAGGGAAAAAATCCGGATCGAAGTCACCATAGTTGGTGTTTTCCCTTTCTGATGTCATCATTGATAGCATACTCGGACTCGGTGGTTTTGGTACTTCGGCATCATCGGGAATCGGTATTGGTAATTCAGCGGAGTCAGTGGCATTATATACTTTTGCTCTGCGTTTTTTTCTATTAATTTCTTTGGTGAAATTTACGCAAGCGTAGCACTTGTCTGGGTCATGTACCCCGGACGTATTTCTTACCCACAGCATTGGCTTGACATACCGTAAACATAAATTTCTTTGATGCAACCACCCCAAGAGATTGCCATAACATAATGAACACACCGTATTTGGCGTATGTTCGTCGCCACTTGTATCCTCTTCACCGAAATAAAGTTTATATGCGAGTTTAAAATTATTAGAAAATAAATTTTTTCGTTCTTGTTTTCCATGTTTTGGCTCTAGTTTACCACAAACGTAACAGAAACTATCTAATTTCGAGCATCTTTCCATTTTCAATCACTCACTTCAATCACTTATATAAAAAAAATAGAATGACAAAAATTTACCATTGCATCTGTTGATTTCAAGTGTAAAACCACAACCAACTTCGCGCGTCACAGCTGATTGTCACCACTGCTGTAAATGAGGTCAACCAGGGTTGATAGTGACAGTGATAGTGACACAATAGTGATGCCAAGTCGTGTCATGGAGTTATGTGGGTTAACTTATATAAATTTACTTTGTTCTTTCATAAAAAAAACAACAACAACGATTTTGACAAATACGCATTTATTTTGTTGTTTCGTATATAAAAAACGAAAATAAAAAAAAGCGCAAAAATGTTTGTCAAGGTGTGGTCATATGAAGTTGGTATGTACTAGAAAGTTGTTCATAATTTTATAGGCTACATTTCTCCCCTTGATTGTTTGGTAAAATTTTCAATAGTTCACGAGCTGTAGTCGAAAAACAGAAAAAATCGGTGAAAAAAGTGGTAATTTTTTCGACGTTTTTGGGGTTTTGAGCATGAAGATGAAATTTTTCCTACTTAATATATTCAGCATTTTTGTTGGCCGAGTCAAGAGCTACAACTTTGCTGAAGACTGCAAAAAAAAATTCACAGCATTTTTCGAACTATGGCCATGCGAAAAATAGAAGAAAATTGCAAAAAAGTGCTCAAAATCGAATTTGGCGAAAAAATTATAGAGGCTCATAAAAAACGAACGGCAACCAATCTAGCAAAATCTAGGCTTGTGCTTAACAGTTCCTGAGACGGAACGGACATGGAACGATTCTTTTGAAGAAAGGAACTAGTTCACGGAAACATGTCCGCGGAACTATCTAGTTCCTTTGCTTATTTGAACTGTATAGACTATTTGGCTTGTCTGCTTGTTGAACTACAGAGGGAATTTGAAGCATGTCCGCGGAACTATTTAGTTCCTTTGTTTATTTGAACTGCAGAACAGTTCAATATTTTTATATTTCTATATTTTTTAATTAAAGAAAAACATTTCTTTAGTTTATATAAAAAATTAACTTCTATCATTTAGTAAATAATTTCAATTAGTAAATAAAGTTCATGTTGCAAATTTATAAAGTTGCTGAAAATCATTTGCAGTTGCATCTTATAGTTCATCAGCTGTAAGCATGTTCGCAGATTTATATAGTTCATCAGCTTTAAGCATGTTCGCGGAACTATATAGTTCATCAGCTTTAAGCATGTTCGCAGAACTATATAGTTCCAGCAGTTCTCTTTATAAGAATGAAAGTAACAAAAGCATGCTCAATGTCATTTCGTGATTGTTCTGTTTCATATGCTAAAAGCAAAAATAAAGAGCAATGCTGAACAATGCACACAACTGGAATGACGATATATCATTTTTAATTTGTAATTTGTAATTTGTAAGTGCGAAAGAGATGTTGCTCAATTAAAAAAATGTTATTGCAATCGGAACTGTTTGAACATGCTTTAATCGTACAGATGGAATGATTGGAACTATGTCCGAGACTGAACATAGTTCCATGAACTATGCAGGTCCGGAACGACCCAACTCTAGCAAAATCCAGAAATTTATTTTCTCCTCTCATCGAGTACTTTCGGCTGGGATAAGTGATTTTTTGTTTGGAGGCAAAAAGTTGAATATTGCGTCACAGTGTAATATAAGGACTTTGCCATAGATTGCGATTTTATGTTCGGGCAGGGTTACGATAGTGCGGCTGTCATGAATGGTACACTACAAGGAGCACAAGCGTATGTAGCGGAAGAAGATCTACTGGATGCTGTTATTAAAGCTTAAGACAACGCAACCGAATTTCGAAAAACCACAATATCGCCTCTCGCATTTCAACTTATAAAAACGATAAAAACTTTTGATTTTGAAATTGCTATTTATGTGGTCGGAGTTCCAAGTAAATACATTTGTGATCAAGATTCTCCATTAGCGTATTAATCACTAGTTTAGTAATGTCAATTGAAATTTTTAACAGTTAAATTTAACTTTGGTTATGTTGTAGAATTACTACTTTAAAATATTTAAAACTATTATATAAATTAGTACTAAATTTTTAAAAACGAATATCAGAAATATTGTTTTAAAATTATTGAAATTATTTTAAATGATAAATATAGTTTTTTTAAATTTTTTATGATTTTTATTTTTGTGTTTCAAATGCGCAATCACAGGCATTTTGAAGATTTTTGAAAAAACATCAAGTTTCAACAGCAATAATTTTTTGATCCGAGTTTTGTTTTTTGTAATTTTTTTTTTCACAAAATAGCTAAAGGCTAAATTTTAACACCCCGTTAAATCGTTTTTATTTTTTATTTTGCATTTTCATATTTTTGGGGATTGAGTAAGCAACGTAATCGCACATTTTTTTGTATTGTCTGTTCAAAAGAGCTTATTTCGGCATTGTATGAAGTTTAAGAAAACTGAAAAAGTCTTGTTTTTGTTGTGATTACAATTCTGAGACCAACATCTAATATATGATGTAAGCTTTGATAAAATGCTTAATATTAAAATGTTTAATAGTTTCAAAGTTATAGAGATTTCAAATTTAAAAATATGTCCTCTTGTGCAGTCACTAAGAAAATAGGCATTTTTGATAAAGTTTTGAAGCATTTTATAAAATGAACACAACAATAAAATATACATAGAAATTTTTACAGAATTATTAATTAAATAAACATGTAAGTGCCCTATGTCGGGCTCAATACGTTCACATTCTTCGTCAGTTTCTCATTGTAGTAATGAGGATCCATTGAGGACTTTCATTCAATGAATAATCATTTTCTTACCTTAAAGGGAACTTGTAATTGAGTCTGAAAAAATTTGATAAGACCCTTTGATTAAATATTGCACAAAAACTAAAATATTGTATGGAAATTAGTCTCTTTTGTTCAAATATCTTCAAAAGCAATTTTTCTGTATGCATAGATAGGCCTTTTTTAACAGAAACATAATGCATAAACTCTTATGCACAAAATATTGGAAAAATTTACGATTTTCTTAAGTTTTTTTTTGTGCAAATAATAGGTTTAAATATTTTAAGTGCTAAACCATAGTAAAAATTGGGTTTTTCAAAAATGTTAAATAGAATTTTTTGAACAGACACTCCTCATTTGCATTAAGTGTTGTTTCAGAAAATATTTCAACAACATATCATTGCAATTTCTCAAATTTGGATTTTTACAATTTTTTCATTATTGAAACAAGAAATAAAATAACATTTTTCGAACTGTAAAATATCACACCTCTGGTACTTTTAATCCGATTTTTATGTTTGTTTACTCATTTTAAAGAATAACTACATTAAAAACGAAATGCAAAACTATTTAAAAAAAAAATTACTTCAAGAGATGTTTTGGACTCTTGTAAAACGCTTCTACATTTATTGGTTTCTTGAGCTAGTTTTAAAAGTCTATCAATCGGCACGAAACTTTATAGATTGAAAAGTTGTATATTTCGACCAATTCTTTGTTTAAAATTTGCATATATATTTTGTGCTTGGGCTCTTTTGGTCAATTCGATTTTTTTTAAATATTCATTAAATTAAAAAACTTTAATAATATTTAATTTTCCCAACGTTTCTAAGGATTCTTTCCTTCTTCTTCAGGGGATTATATATTTTATTAAACACTGTAAACACAAGAATACATATTATATTTTAAATTTTTCTAACAATTAAATATTTAACAAGAAACTCACATTTAATTAAGCATTATTTTAGTAATATGACACATAACAAATCGAACTTAATTTAAACATTTGGCACAAACAATTAAACTGAACTAATAGTTACTAAGCAATAAAATAAACATATATTACAGCTGATTTTGTTCTAAAATAACCATGTAGCTGGAACAGATGTTGTCTTTGTCTTCTTGATGGTTCATTGTTTTTGTTGACTTTTCTTGTATTCGTAAACTTTCCAATATGTAGCGTCTTTTTTCTCTTTGTTCTCTAGATTTTATTTTTATATCAAATCGACTATTTTTATAAGCTTTTATTTAACTTGCTTCGTTCGTATGTATGTATGTTAGGCCGGGCCAATTTGTATGGAGCCGAAAAATTCGATTAAAGCCACCCCCTGGGATGATTCTATGGACAATTCTAAGCAACTTTGGTGAAGGAACCATAGGTCTATCTCGATTTTCGAGTCTCCCACTTTTCAAAAAATGATTTTTCCCCTATAACATCATTGATTCAAAATTCGATTTTTTATTCATCGTTATATTATCTTTTTTATGTGTATATGGGGGGTTTTTGGGGTCGAGAAATTCATTTCTGATCTTTATTTTTACCTATGACCACCGCCAGAGGGCGTTTCATGCCTATTTTAACCAAAATTATATCTGCTGCTTTGCGGACTTTTTATCTCTGACATTTATTGTTCTTAATTTTAAGTAAGTCAATTGTTTATATCCGCACTGAACAAACTCGTCGCCCACCGCAAACTGCATTGATGTGCATTGACGGTCGGCGATGGGTTTGTGTTGTTGATGTTCAGTGCGGCCTTTTGACACTTGCTGTCATATGTTTAGTGATTTTTCTCCCGTTTTGGCTTTTCTCTCGCATTGCTTTAACCGCGTTGGTTCGTTTTTTTGCGTATGAAATTTAGTTGGTTTTAAATAAATAAAATTAAAGTAAATTAAGTACAGAAATTGTGTTCGTATTTATAATTGTTTAAACGCGTCAGTTTTTTCGCATACTCCAGAGTGCATTACCCGGCATACCAACAGCACCACCAGACGGCACATCACCAGACAGCCGCAGCAATTAACGACACAAGGCTCCGCCACCAGCAGCAACATCATACCCACCGACTACCAACGCACCCAGGAGAAACCAGGCAACACCAGTAACACCCACATTTTTACCATTGCGTTTTTACCAATTTGCAGGTGGAAAAAATATATTCGAACCAAATGTTTTAAAATATACTAATTTCAGTTATTTTTTAAGTCTTATGTATGCAATGGATCTAAATGTATTGCCGTCTACATCGCAAACCGCAACAACATCAACAAGTAACGAAACTCATTTGAAGCATTTGCCTTCGCACGATGTTGCTGTTTTTGGTGCATCTTGTGATTTGAGTGGACTCAATCTGCCAACGAAACAGGATATTTTAAGATGTTTTTTTTTTCTTGGCCGAACGTGCTAAACTCGAAAACAAAATGTTTTCGTATAAAACATTCGTACCGCACGTAACAGACAAATTGATTGAAATTTGGAGTCAACTTAATGTTGAAATTATAACAAAAAAAAGTGTTGGTAGAAAATTGGGTACATTGATTGACAAGTATCAAATCGAAACTAAACATCCAAAAATCGCCACATTCAGAACGTTCGTGCAATCTACAAAAGAGTTATTTTACATCGGCAAATGTCAATGTGACTTGAAGGCAGCATTATGCTCATGTGGATTGATTCCAGATCATTTGAAAGAGTTTATGCGAGATCAAAATAATGTCAGAAGATTGACGATACCGGAATTCGTGCCAGAAGTTGAAGAGCCAGCACCAACGTCAACAATAATACCAACAAGCGTTGAAGAGACCCATTTAGCATATGAACCAAGTACTGATGCAGATGAGCCAAGTTCAAATCCACAAGATGTTCCGCCACTGATACGAGGACCGTATACTCCCAGATACGATGCTTCGAACTTCGCTGCGATGTGTGATCGATTTGGTGTGTCAGATAGAATAGCAGCAGCACTCGCAACATCCCTTATGCAAGACATTGACGCAAGCGCGTCAGAAGCGAATTTCATCTGGGGGGACAGTACAAATGGTGGTGCAAAAGAAGTTCACCAAAATTTCTTCACATGAAACATGAAGAAGAGAGAAAGAAGACGAAAATATATAATACAAAAATATTATCGTTGTAAAAAAACTGATATTTTGAATAACTTTTCCTTTTAAATTGTTTATCTAGCTAAAAAAGTGGGGGGGCAACTGCCCACCTTGCCCCCCCGCTTCCGACGCCAATGCATTGACGTAAAAGATGCACATGGCAATCCGATCATCATGGATAAAAATAAAGTGCGTCGAGAAAAAGCCAAATGCAGAGAAGAATTGCTTCGTAAGCAGTATGATGCATCCAATTTGATAGCATTTTCATTCGACGGCCGAAAAAATGATGCTTTAACAATGGAAAAAATCGATGAGAAGTTGCATCCAAGGATGGTGAAAGAACCACATCTAGTTGTTTTGAAGGAACCAAATTCTCGATTGATAGGCTACACAAAAGTCGAAAATGAAGATGCTGAACACAAATTGATGACATTGAATGGATTCTTCGTCGAAAAAGAAATTGCTCTCGATGCATTAATCGGCATATGCTGTAAAGGTGAGCCAACAAATACTGGCGTAAGAAATGGGATTTTGCGTCGATTTGAATTGCATTTAAATAGATCGCTGCATTGGTTTGTATGCCTTCTGCACTTCAACGAGCTGCCATTTCGTCATTTGTTTAACACTTTGGACAAATCATCGACCACTGGACCACGAACAACAACCGGAACGTTGGGCAAACAAATTGAAACGTGTGAAAATCTTCCGGTATGTATCATTTTTCACATCGATTTTTTCCATTATTAAATGGTAAAATTGCATTTAATTCATCTAATTTCTTTTTTTTCAGCTTATAGATGAATTCGAGATAATCGTGCTAGAGAACATGCCACCTGATTTAGATCCATTTGAATTATCCACCGATTCAAAGTACCTATACAAAATGGCCAATGCAATTTCGAATGGTGTTGTTCCTGCGGATTTGTCTCACATTAAACCAGGACCAATAGCACATTCACGTTGGCTCACCAAGGCGAATAGATTGTTGCGGTTGTATGTGTCAACTGAAAATCCATCAAGGAATTTGAAAATTCTGGCAACATACATAATGAAAGTGTATGTGCCGATGCACTTCAACATCAAGTACTATAATTCGGTGGTCTTCGGTAGTGTATTATTTCACAAATTCATTCGTTGGACACAATATTTGGATACAAATCTACGCCAAGTTGTGAATAATGTCATTAAAGACAATTCATATTACGCACATTCCGAAAATATTCTGTTAGCGATGTTATTTGATGATAAAAAAGAGACACGAAACATCGCAATCAAGAAAATTTTACACTACCGAAGAAATTTGTACGACCCGGCACATCTTAGAGTTTATCAAAAACCTTTGATAAACTTCAATTGTACAGATTATACGAATATGATTGATTTAAATAATGATGATGTCTTATTCGAACCACCGTTTACGCATACCATTCCGTATGATCATTTGGAACAATATATAGAATACGATGATCCACCATTGCCTGATCCAAGAATTCCGGTACACATACAAGCAACGGAAAGACATGTTCAGTTGCTGGCTAGCGTTTCTAAACGTGTTTTACAAAAAAATCGACACAGTGTTATGGCAGTTACATCAGAAAGCCGTGCAAAATACCCCAGACTGGAAAGCAAGAAAGACTTTCAAAAATAACTTATTTCGCTTTTCTTTCACTAAATTAATTTTTTTGTTTTTTTTGCACATGTTCTTAGTTTTTAGGTTGAATTTCTGTTGACAAAAAATAAAATAAAGATCAATATTACCGAAAAAAATTTAAACTTTTCTCAGAAAATAGACGAAAAATAGTTAAAATATGCATGAAAAGCCCTCTGGCGGTGGTCATAGGTAAAAATAAAGATCAGAAATGAATTTCTCGACCCCAAAAACCCCCCATATACACATAAAAAAGATAATATAACGATGAATAAAAAATCGAATTTTGAATCAATGATGTTATAGGGGAAAAATCATTTTTTGAAAAGTGGGAGACTCGAAAATCGAGATAGACCTATAGCTTATTCACCAAAGTTGCTTAGAATTGTCTATAGAATCATCCCAGGGGTGGCTTTAATCGACAAAAAATTTGGCCCGCCCTAATGTATGTATGTATATATGTATGTCCTCAAAACTTGCAAGCCATTTTTCTACAACTTGTTAGTATCCGATTAAGCTGAAATTTAGCATACATATCTAAGTCCAGTGACAATGCAATAATATGATAAAATTTTGCCACACCCCCTTTAACCGCCCACAAATCAATAAAAACGCTATATCTCAAAAACTACTGGGCCAATTCAGCTGAAATTTTGTCAGTAAATTTCCTTCGAGTAGAGGATAATTAAGGAAAATTGTTTGCCACTCCCCCTTTTACCGCCCACAAATCCATAAAAATGCTATATCTCTAAAACTACGGGGCTGATTCAGCTGAAATCATCAAATAAAGTTTCATCAAATAAAGCATGGGGTTTATAAAAATCATTTTGCCACACCCCCTTTTACCGCCCACAAATCAATAAAAATACTATATATCTAAAACTACTGGGTTGATTCAGCTGAAATTTTGGCAGTAAATTTCCTTCGAGTAGAGGGTAACTAAGGAAATTGTTTGCCACTCCCCCTTTTACCGCCCACAAATCAATAAAAATTCTTTATCTCCAAAACTAATTGGCTGATTCAGCTAAAATTTTGGCAGTTAATTTCCTTCAAGTAGAGGATGTTTCAGGAAAAAATGGTGCCGCACCCCCTTTTACCGCCCACAAATAAATAAAAATCCTATATCTTCAAAACTACGGGGCTGATTATAAGCTGGTTATAACTTGCTTCGTTCGTTTATATGTATGTTTGTATGTATGTGTGTCCGTCAAAATTTGCAAACCATTTTTCGCAATTTTGCAAACTTGTTGGTATCCGATTAAGCTGAAATTTAATATACATATGGAAGTCCAGTGACAATGCAATATTATAACAAAATTTTTTGCCACACCACCTTTTACCGCCCACAAATCAATGAAAATGCTATATCCCCACAAGTTTTGAAAATAAAAGATGTTAATAATAAACCTTTTAGACTAAAAAGTACAAAATAAATAAAAAGTAAAAAAAATTTTTAAAAATAAGCTTTTATTTAAAAAAGACGAACTAAAAAGAAAAAAAGAAATTTAAGTGACAGTTGTCATGTATGTATATAGTAGGTATATTCTAGGTGCAGTATAAGTCAGTATATAGTATATAAGTATAAGTGCAGTATAGGTCATAGTATAAGCGTACGTAAATTGGTAAGTTCTAAGGACTTATATAAATTTAGAATTTTTCAAATACATTTATATTTAAAAGCTTAAGGCAAAATTTACTTTGAAGTAAAAAGATTAATTTGTCCAAATCAGCATGGGTTTTTTTCGGGACGCTCTACTGTATCTAACCTTGCAGTCTTTACTAAAAATTGCATTGCTGCCTTCCATGGTGGTTTCCAGGTAGACACAATCTATATCGACTTTTCCAAGGCCTTTGATAAGGTCTCCTATGGAATCTTGATTTCAAAACTATCGAATATGGGATTTCGTTCCATCTTTTTGAAATGGATTAAGTCATACTTAACCGGCAGAATCTGCTATGTTGTGTTAGACAATGAAAGATCTGCTCCATTTGTGGCTTCTTCAGGTGTACCCCAAAGCAGTATTCTTAGCCATCTGCTTTTCATATTATTCATCAATGATATTGGTAGCTGTTTTTCAAATGTTAGATATCAGCTGTATGCTGATGATTTAAAAATGTATGCTACTATCAAAAATACAGCAGATGCGTATGATTTACCACAACAGTTGTCTAATGTCTCTGCATGGTGCTATAAAAATCTCCTCTCATTAAACATAAATAAATGTTTTCATATTACTTATACATAATCCCAAAAATATTCTCACTACCTCATATTATATTGATAATTTCACTTTGAAATCTGTCGATATTATCGATATAGGAGTGATTTTTGATTCGAAGTTTTCTTTTGTTAGCCACATTAACTATATCATACCTAAAGCTTATGCCATGCCTGCAATTGTCCGACGCAATAGCTCAGCTTTTGCTGATCCATACACGCATAAAACACTGTATATTGCCTTTGTTAGATCCAAGCTAGAATATGCCTCGGTTATTTGGAGTCCTTATTACAGCTCTCATATAGTTCGACTTGAACGTATTCAAAAAAGATTTACACGATATCTGAAGTTTTTAAATTTTGTTGAACTGACGCCCTCATATAATACTCGATGCTTATATATTAATTTGCAATGACTTCAATGTAGAATAACTACTTTATCACTTCTATTTGTTTCAGATTTAATCAAAGAAGTAGTTGACTGTAACCAAATTTTAGAAATGATAAATTTTAACATCCCAACAAGATGTATGCGTAACTTTGATCTTTTTTATATCAGAACGCTTAGAACCAACTTTGCTATTAATGCACCTTTGAATAGAACTTTAATTAAGTATAACATGCTATGCAATTATATTAATATTGGTTTTTCGTTAACAAAACAAGCTCTTAAAGTCTTGCTTCTACCGGTAAATGTCTAATATTTTTGACGTAGAATTACGTCTTACATCGCGGTTTGTATGGGGTTCATTTTCACAAATTTTTTCAAAGTGATATTTGCCACTTGGGGGTATACCTACAGCCTTTAATATTCATCGTACAAAGAAAAAAACCAAATGACAAAATATCAGTTGGAATGCGAATAAAACGAATATCTAATAAAATAGCAAAATCTAAGAAGATGAAAAATTCATATATTCTTATGAGAAATGCACAAGCTGCTTATGCTGTTTTTATGGTTGTTGTTGTGTCTGCTTGTTTCGTTCGTAATCACGTCGTTCGTTGTTGTGCTGCTTTTGTTGTTGTTTTTTGTTAATATGTATGTAAAACATACATATATAAATACACATCAGTTGCTTTCATTTTTTTCGTTTCCCAGATAGCCAATCGGCTCGGTTGAAAACGGTGTGCACTTTTAAAAGCACTGAAGCGGACCGTTTCGTTGTCAGCAAACTATGCATTGTGTGTTTCATATAAGCGTACCATTTATTAAGTTGTATATTAATGTTGATTTTCTATGATTTAAATACAAATTCTAAATGTTTGATAGTTTAAATAATTCTTGATTTTAAATACAAATTCTAGTTGTTTGAGATCAGGTTAGAACAATTAATTGCTCTAACGAATTTTTTTCAAAGAAACAACAGCAACAACATTTTCAATATGAAAAGGAAAACATCACTAGCTGATTAATTAGTTAGGTGATTGAATAACTAGTTAGAGCAATCAATTGTTCTAACCTGACCTAAAGCTCAATAAACGATTTTAAACTATCAAACAATTAGAATTTGTATTTAAAATCAAGAATAATTTAAACAATCAAACAATTAGAATTTGTATTTAAATCATAGAAAATCAACACAAAAACAAAACAAGGTCATATAGAAAACTTGAAATTGTATATTAATTTTATTTGTTGTTAAGCAATTGTAACCTTTTCTCGAAATAATTTTTATTAAGTTGCAACAATAAACTAAACAATAAATGGCAACTCAACTGCACTACCTTGATTTCAATACAAGATTCAATGCATATTTCAGCGTTTTTTGGCGAACTGGTGAAAAAAGAGTGAAAAGACAAGAACAAACGACACATCAAACGAATATGACATACATATCAATTCGATTCTTGATAAATATAAAAAAGGACTTTACAATTATATAGAGAACGGTTTAAAGGTACAAAAACATGTCGTTTTCATAACAGCAAATCAGACGCTGCCGTTTTAAGTACCGTTTAGCTGGCACAGTAACATTCATGTCTTGTTGGGTTGTAATGCAATAGAGAATACAGATGCATGTAGCTAGAGAGCCAGTATGTGGCTACAAAATGTACTACTACTAGCCAAGGTTGCCAGTTAAAATTTAAAAGAATTCCGACAAAAAGTTACTTTTTTCACAATAACATAAATTAAATACAACAAAAATTACCATTGTAAAGATAAACAATAAAGTTTCTACCGCAATAAAAAAATATCAAAAAAAAAAATCTCACGATCATTAAAAATTATCACAAAAATACCACGCGATTTAAGAATACCACCACAAATTCCATATGCATTTAAAATTGCCACAAAAATCTCATTCGCATTAAAAAATACCACAATAAGTCCCATATGCACAAACAATTTAAAAAACATTTAGAAATACCACAAAGAAATTTTGCTTACTAAAAAAGAAAAAAAATTTTAAGAAAAATATTACCAAGTTTCCACAGAAACTAAAAATACCCCGCTGAACTCCTACGCCAATTAAAAAATACCACGCTGAATTAAAAAATTTCATAGGAATTACCAGAAACAAAAATTCCTAAGGGCAATTAAAAATTATCACGAATGGGATTTTTCCAATGTAACTGGCAACGTTGCTACTAGCTGCTGATATTGTTGTTTTGGTTCTGCATGTGCTGCAAATTGCTGTTTTTCACTCGGCAATTCTATGAGCAATAATTGCTTTCGCCGCAAGTAGTTTGTTGACTACTCGGGTTTAAAGCAGACTTTCGTAAATCCCCTCATACGGGGGAATAATCCACAAACTGCTTGCGGCAAAGGCAATTATTGCCGAGTTAATTAGTATGCATTCCATATTAAAAACTTATTTTGTGAACTAAAGTTTAAATATTGAATTACTTTTAAGATCTATATATATAAAATGTAATGTGTGTTTGTTTATTTGTTTGTTTGTACCTTATAGGAGACCAAACCTCTGGACCGATCTTCCTAAAATTTTCACAGCATTTAACTGGGACTCTGGCATGATTAATAGGGTACTTTTTTCGACCACACCTACTTTTACGCCCACTTTTTAAAAATTATGTAATTGCTCCCATATAGTTTTTAACAGATTTACTTCAAATTGTATACACATTATACTCCAGGCGAGGAAGAAGTAAACATTTCTTACGCCACGCCCCCTTTCAAGCCCCTTTTCACGCCAAATTTAAGTTTTAAACTTTTTGTTCTCTGTACAAATTTGTTCCTTCCAACGGATTATTTTTTATTTGGTAGTATATTGATCTTAATACTGTTAACGTCGCCATATTACTATGAACCACGCCCACTTCACCGCCCCTTTTTTAATTCAGATACTTACTTATACCACTAACAATGTTTGCTATACAAAATACTTTTTTTGTAATATGTATTTACCTAAAGTTTTATATACTTTTTATCTACAGGTAAGGTAGCCATAGATTTTTTTATTACCAAATCCCCCTTTCTCGCCCCATTTTACTTTAATTATAATTAATTTGCTTTCAATATGGTATATATTTGGTGTCTTTAAAAAGTGTTGATGCACAAAAACATTCTGAAATTATTTTTTTATTATTTTTTTTTTTTTAATTATTATCAACACAATTAAATTGGAATATTAATATTGCACTACTTTTCCTTCAAGTGTAACATGAGGTGCGATTGCCAACGCGTGTTATAACGCTTAGCATATCATTGACATACTTACAATTAAAATTATGTATATGGCAATTCATTTCACTAATTAAGAACGCTTCTGATTGGCTGCCGTAAGAATAAAAAAATTTTCACCAAACGGGAGTTATGTTTGCAGCCATTAAAGCTGAAACTTTCACAGCATGTTACTATGACTCTGGAAGAAATAATAGGCTATATGAAGTTTTTATTGGACAAAGGGGCGTGGCACCGATAATATAACCCAAAAATGTAAATGGCCATATTTGGGGCATTTTTTGACCTACGTCGATGATATTTGGTACATATGGTATTGGCATAATTAGGAATACGTACCAGGAGAAAATTGGGTGGGACCACGCCTCTTTTCAGGAAAATGTTCACAATAGGATATTCTTACGAAATAATAAATTCTTAACTATATAAAGTTGTGAGTGGACAAAGGGGCATGGCCTCGCCCATATAACCCAAAATTAAAAATCGTCATATCTTGGGCATTTTTTGACCAACGGCGGCAGTTTTTGCTATTTTTGGTATTGGCATGAATAGAAATACGCACCAAAAGAAAAGTGGGCGGAGCACGCCGCTTTGTTTGCGATATATTGGAGGCTGGACCTGTTAACCGATCTTAAATTTTCACAGCCTGCAGCTTTGACTCAGGAATACTAATAACATGATAGTATTTTTCAACCATGCACACTTCTGCACCTACTTTTTTACTACGTTTATTAACGCCTTTACCTCAAATTTAAAATACATAATAATTAAAATAGTGGGGTAGCCCCATTCTCTTTCTCCCACAACTTTCTGCAAAACAGCTGATTTTGGAATATGTGTTAATTAAAATAGAGAGTGGAGTAACCCCATTCTCATTCTCCCACAACTGACTGCGAAACAGCTGATTGTGTAATTGCTGCTTTTTGATTAGTCTAAAAATAAAAAGGGGGAGCATGAAGCAAATTACATGCGGTTCAGTGCTGAATTCTAATTGGTTTATAAGAAAAAAAGGGGAGAAGCATTGCAATAATTAAATTAAAATTAAAAACATAAATTTTTGTAAATATATAAATACTTTTAATTTTATTTTATAAAGAGAGGGGTAGCGAAGCACACCTGGTTCAGCTATATACATATATGTTTATGCTCTGTACTACAGGAAAAATAAATAATTCAAATTTACCCATATTTATTTCCATTATTATACCCCCACGTTTAAAAAACGTAATGGGGGTATATTAATTTTGTCACTCCGTTTGTAACGCCGATAAGGAGGCGTGGCCGGTATAGAAAAGTATATATCTTCCTGATCAACATCACCTCCTGAGTCTATTTAGCCATGTCCGTCTATCCGTCTGTGTCCACGACAGCAGCCGTAATTTTTGAGCTATCGTAACGAAATTCAAAATATAAGCTTTTTATATATAAAAATAGAGCTCAAGTTCAAATCTGAGCAAAATCGGATGAAAACCACGCCTACCTCCCATACAAAAAGACTTAACCAAAAGGGGAAAATCTCTTTAAATTCCACAAAAACCAATTTAATGACTTTAAATTTCGCACAGTGTCTTAAATATTTAATATTTATTTTAAGTATTAAATTTGTAAAAATCAGATGAAAACCACGCCTACCTCCCATACAAAGTGACTTAACCAAAACGGGAAAATCTCTTTAAATTCCACAAAAATCAATTTAATGACTTTAAATTTTGCACAGTGTCTTATATATTGAATATTTATTTTGAGTATTAAATTTGTAAAAATCGTATGAAAACCACGCCTACCTCCCATACAAAGTGACTTAACCAAAACAGGGAAATCTCTTTAAATATATTTAACAGTTTGCTTAAGACTTTATATATACTCTAATTCGGCCTTGGGGGTATTTTAACTTCGGCCCAGTCGAAGATAATTCCTTACTAGTTATACATAACTTTAAATTACATTTAGTTTTAACCAACAAAACAAATGAAAAAGAATAACAAATTTATCACCATAAATATCAAACGAAAACTTTTTATAAAACAAAACAAATTTTTAAATGAATTTAATTATGAGCTTTTTAGATCAGGTAAATTTAAAGAACGACAACAACATCAAATTTGTTTTTGAATAATTTTTATTTAGAAAATGAAATACTTTAAAAAAGTTTTGAAGAATATACATGGAATAACTAGAATTGTTCTCTATTACTGTATAAAAGGGAATTCCACGTCTATACATACTTACAATACTATCGAAACTGTGTTTTTATTTTCTATAATATTTCAACATTAGCAAAATTGTAAATTAGTACATTTCAAATATTTTGATAAAATTTAAATATTTTAAATATTTTAATTTTTTATAATTTTAAAAAAATTCAATTTATTTATAACTAGTAATTATACAATTCAAATATGTTTATCCTCATATTTCAATATATTTAGTACAATATTTCATTTCAACTAAATCCATTTTTATCAATAAATTATTGTGGAATTCTTTTAATTTTCCATTTACATCTATTATTGTATTTACTTCCATTTTTCTTAATTACAGAGTATGGACCATGATATGGTGATTGATACTTTCTTCTTTTCATTCTTTTTACAATTATTTTGTCACCAATATTTATAGTTAGTGGGTTTGAAATTTCATTATCCATTTTTCGCTCCTCTTTAGCTATGCTTATCAATTCATGTGTCTTTTTTAAAGAATAAGCTAATACAATTTTTAGTTTTTGGCTGCATATTTGCGACAACAACTCATTGGTAAACTCTGTACCCCTATCCGACTTTATTGTTTTAAAATGCCCATTAATCAAAATTAAATTTTCTATTAAAGTTTTGGCTACTGTTCTGGCGTCTTTCGTCTCCATAGGAAATGCTTTAACACATTTTGGTAATTTGCACTGCATGGTCAGTAGGGCGTATCGAACTACAATTTTTTTCGAATTTCACATTCTAAGAGGTCTCAAAAGTTGCATAGGGTGGTCATTTAAAAAATTATTAGTTCTTTAAAATTTTCCGTGGCCACGTTTTTAAATACATCATCATTAATATTCAATGCCAATTCTTAATCATAATCAACGACGGTACTGCAGGTAATCTATAATTTTATGTTTGATTGAGTCCATGGATTCACTTAAGGATATAACATCAGATACACAATTAAAATCACCGCAAGCGCTTCTAAGAGGTTCATTTTGCAAATAATTATTTCTGCAATAGTTCATATGGAGTAACTCAAAAAATCTTCTAGGACGACGAGGAATATTAAAATATATTTTACTCAATAAATATGGACTGTTGACATATCCATGTAAAAGTTTTATAATCCAACAAGCATTTATCATAATTCTCCGATTTTTTAAAGAAGGAAGATTTAAGCGTTGTAACCGATATTCATAAGGTGGTAAGTGAAAATCAGTATTACAGATAGCTTAAGCAAAACAAAAGAAATTGTTTCTGCACTGATTCAATGTCGTCTATGTAACAACCATATAGTGGGCACCAAACAACTGAAGCGTATTCTAAGATAGGCCGCACTAGGGAAGTGAATAAGGTTTTCGTTATGAATGGATCATTAAACTCTTTTGCCCAACGTTTAATAAATCCTAAAGTTCTATTTGCTCTATTTATTATTTTATGTACATGAATATTAAAGCGTAGTTTAGGATCCATTGTAACTCCAAGATCATTGAAAATATCTAAGGACTCCAATGGATAACCACAAATTTTGAAGGTACATTTAATTGGTGGTTTGCGCGAGAAAGACATGCTTGCATTTCTTCACGTTGAGGTTCATACGGTTCGTTTTGCACCAGTTATAAAGATGATCAATTTCGGCTTGCAAAAATACAGCGTCATTATCATTTTTAAAAGAAAGGAAGAATTTGACGTCGTCAGCAAACATTAAGATGCTAGAATGCATTATGACAGATGGCAAATCGTTTATATAAAGTAGAAAAAGAAGGGGCCCAAGATGACTTCCTTGAGGTACTCCTGATGTGATTTCTTGAGCTTAAAAAGAACAGATTGTGTTTTATTGCTTAAGTAAGATTCAATCGACTTTACCAACGGTATAGGAAATCCAACGAGATGTAATTTTAAGATCAATAGTTTTTGATTTACAACGTCAAAAACTTTGCTAAAATCCATGTAAATAACATCAGTCTGCATGCCTTTTCCAAAGTTTTATATAGTTTTTGATGTAAATTCGAGAAGGTTAGTAACAGTGGATTTTCCAGAAAGGAATCCATCTTGGAAAGGAGACATTAAAGATTTAACGCTATAAAACTGCCTATGGTCGAACTTTCAAAATTCGATGGCAGCTACCACAAGTGGAGACAGTTTCACGATCTATTTATCGAACTGGTTGACAAACAACCAATTCCAGCTTGTCAAAAGATGTGGTTTTTGAAGTCGAGCCTATCTGGTCAGGCGTAAGGACTAATTCGTCATTTCACAGCATCAGCAATCGATTACGGGGCAGCTTGGGCGGTGGTCAAAGATCGATACGAGAATCCTCGACTGTTGGTAAACGCAACATTAAGAACACTACTCTCTCAGCCAACAAGCATCAATGATCATGCATCAGCGATCAAACTCCTCCACGACACCACCAAAGAGTGCATTATAACTCTTCAAGGTCTAGGAGTGAGCACCGACAGCTGGGACCCCATTCTATTGTACATCCTAACCCAAAACCTACACAAAACCACGCACGCATTATGGGAGCAATCCTTAACCCAACCGAAGGAAATACCATCTCTGAAAGAATTCCTGAATTTCCTTGAACTCAGGTTCCAGTCATTGGAAGCATTAGCAGGAAGACCTAACAAGGATACCGCAGAACAAGGGCGACGAAAGGGCTATCAGGCGTTAAGTGTCTCAGTGGCGAAAGGTTAAACTTGCATAACATGCAACCAAAATCACGAGCTGTTCCAGTGTCAAGACTTTATCAAGATGACACCAAGCCAGCGATTAAATGCAGTCCGAAAAGCAAATTACTGTGTAAATTGCCTGAAAAGTGGACACAATGCCAAATCTTGCATGTCAGGCACCTGCACAAAATACCATAAGAAACACAAAACATTGCTTCATTTGGGAGGTGCACAAGGCTCGCAGACAGTTATTAGGGTCAACCAGTTGCAGTCTTCTGAGGCAATGAAAAACTCTCCGGTATCACTTACAGCTGTTGAAGACCAGCAAATAAAACCAACAATAGTATTGCTCAGCACGATTTCTGTGACTATAATTGATAAGTGGGGACATCAAATTCATTGCCGAGCACTATTAGACAACGGTTCACACGCTAACTTCATAACAAGGCGGCTTGCGAACAAAATCGGTGCAAAAAGGAATCAGTGCACCATTGGGGTAGAAGGCTAGGCCAAACACAGAGCCGTATCGCTGAAAGGGTCAACTTGCAACTACAGTCAAGGACGACCGGCTTCACCAAGAGAATTGAAGCTCACATTTTAACAGAGATTGTTTCCAAGTAACCATCAAGTAGCATCAATATATGCGATTGGAAAATTCCCAGCAACCTCCAATTAGCCGACCCCAATTTCTATGAATCCAGAGGCATCGATTTGGAGCAGGGATCTTCTATTCAACACTATGCGTTGGACAAATACCACAAGGAGATGGACGACCTGTGCTTCAAAATACTCTTTTCGGCTGGATAGTTGGTGGGGAATACATCAAACAAGATTCAACCAGCACAGCTATTACTTGTGGCATCTGCACCGAAGATCAGTCACTCTCCGAGGCAATGGAAAAATTCTGGCGGCTGGAAGAATGTGATTCAAGTATGGGCAACTTAACTGCAGCCGAACGACGATGTGAACAGGATTTTCTTCGAAACATTCACCAACACACCGATGGTCGATTTATAGTGAAGTTACCATTTCAGCACGACCCAAATCAACTTGGTGAATCCAAGGACATAGCCTTACAGCATTTCACAGCCATTGAACGCAAATTATTGAAAAATCCTGAGCTCAAGACTCAGTATGTAGCCTTTATGCGAAAGTATGGAAAGCTCGGCCATATGAAGGAAATAGCGATAGATAGCATCGAAGGTCCACATTACTTTCTACCACATCATGCCGTTCTTAAGCCGGACAGCTCAACAACTAAACTTAGAGTTGTACTCGATACATCAACAAAAACATCAACCAATTTATCATTAAACGAAATACTGGCCACAGGGCCAGCCATACAAAAAGACGTGGTCACAACGCTGTTACGCTTTCGGCTCCCTAGGTTTGCTTTTACAGCCGATATCGAAAAAATGTACCGACAAATATGGGTGGACAATGACCACCAAAAATATCAACTTATTTGGTGGAGAGAGGACCCATCACATCCACTAAAGTGCTATAAGCTCACCACGATAACCTATGACACAACCTCTGCACCATACTTGGCTATGCGCACCTTGCAAGCGCTCAATGAAAAACAAGCTCAAAAGTATCCGTTGACAGCAGAAGTAGTAAAAGCTAATTTTTATGTAGATGATGTGTTAAGTGGTTCTGACAAAATTACTACTACACTTGAAATGCAACGGCAACTACGCCTTATGTTGGGCTCCGCAGGATTCAATCTACGAAAAAGGTGTGCAAATTACCCAAAATTACTACAAGATATCGCACTCACGGATCAAGAAGTAGCACTCGACTTTAACAATTCTCTCAATGAGAGCATCAAAACAATGGGGATCACGTGGAATCCTAAAAATGATAATTTCAAGCTGAAAATCCTGGAAACCAACACTAATCATAGGATAACAAAACGCACAGCCTTGGCAGATATATCTCGTATTTTTGATCATATAGGCTTCATTGCTCCAGTAACAACCACAGCAAAAAGATTTCTACAGCAGTTGTGGAAACTGAAAGTGGACTGGGATGCCGCACTCTCACAAGATCTTCACACTACCTGGCTAAGATTCAAAACAGATTTCAAATTATTGCAAAGCATCAAATCAAATCTCTTGCGGTGTCCCTCAAGGGTCAGTCTTGGGACCACTCTTGTTTGCCATGTTCATCAATGACATTTTTGTGAAATGTGAGAATGTATCCATGCATGCTTATGCTGATGACTTACAGTTATATATGTCAAGACCCACAGGGCGTGTTGAGGATTTGTGCGCAAGAGTTAATGATGATTTAAAATTAGTAGTGGAATGGGCTAGGGAGAATTTGCTTGCACTAAACCTCTCGAAATCATGTGTCTTGCCAATAACCAGAACACCTTTCTTCAATCTTGAGTTTCCTCCGATTATTCTAAATAACACTGAGTTAAAAGTTGTAAGAAAGGTAAAAAACTTAGGTTTTATGCTGAATTCATCTCTTTCCTGCGAGGATCATATTAATATGTGTGTAAGTAAGGTCTATTATGTATTAAGAAACTTAAGAATGACTGCACCGTTTGTTCCCACCGAAACAAAACGTAAACTTGTCCTGCAGATTTTAGTGCCAATAATTACATACTCAGAAGTCGTGTATAGCAAGCTGGACTCAAAATCCTCACATAAACTGTTAGTTGCCTTGAATAATGCTGCTCGTTATGTCTATGGTCTGCAGATGCAAGACCATGTCTCCTCATTTTCCATTCGATTACTTGGCCGTAGTCTGAACAATCTTTTCGAAGCAAGGTGCTGCATTTTCTTGCATAAAATAATATACTTGCAATTTCCACGATATCTCTTTGCAAGACTTCAGTTCTGCAGATCAAGTAGAAATCTGAATCTCTTAATACCGCGTTTTAATTATACAGCATCAAGTAGACTATTTTTCGTTAGCGCAATAAGGCTGTGGAACTCACTGCCCAACCATATAAAATTAGTCTCCAATAGATTAGCCTTTAAGCAATTGATACTCAAATATTTTTCTTAACTTCACATAACTTAATTTTTAGTCTTAGCTCTAACACAACCTCTTATTCTACCTCTAGCATTTTTTCACCGCAGGTCGTTCATTTTATTAGTCAATTTATATTAATGTCACATCTTTTAAAAATATTTACAATAGTTTGAAATATCTTTTTCACTGTGACATGCACATGATAATTAATTCTTGAATGTTAACATTTTCTCTAATAAAAAAAAATTATTGGTATCATTTTATGAGTTGAGAATTTCTGTCATTAATGATAATAATCTTAGTTATAAAATTTCAAATAGTTTAGTATATAAGTATTATATTGTTGTTATTTATTCTAAGAATGCGGCGTGCAAAAGTTTCAAGTCTTAAATGCCAACAATATTTTTAAATAAATAAATTAATAAAAAATCAGCATCCCTCGTCATATCTTTGTATTTGTATTTGTATTTATTTATTTGACACTTGTTAGTACAATAAGATAAAGTAACATCTTTTATAGTACAACGAATAATATACATAATCAACAAATCACATATATATATAAGATAAAAATATAAAACAAAAACTATATAAAAAAAAAGCTAGCAAATACTAGCAATGTATAATAAGTTTTATGAATGAATTAAATTTTGGTTGGATTAAATTTGAATTTAAGCAATTACATAAGGAATAAAGAAAAACAGTAGTTAACATGAAATAAAACAATAAAGTGATAAGTGTTGTAAGATAATTAATAAATAGTAGTAATAGTTAGATGTTTGAATAGTATGACATTAAAGAAAGCCTAAATTTATTCGCACTAACAGTAGCTTTTATGCTAACCGGTAATGAATTCTAAAGTTTAATGGCGTTGACGAAAAATAGCCGTTTTGAATTTAAATTATTAAATCTCGGTATAATGAGGTTGCCAGTTCGGTTTGAAATACTGAAGCGTAGTTTAGTATAGAGGTAAGATGGAGTCCTATTATGTATTAATTTATGCAAAAACAAACAATTTCTTGCGTTTAAACAGTTAATAATGCTACATCCCAAAATTTCTTTACTTATTTGGGATACATGGTCAAAGCGCCTTAAGCCAAACACATATCTTGTCACATTATTAAAGGCAACTTGGATTTTGTGCGAAGATTGTGAATCAAGATTACTATAAACCAATTCGGAATATGTTATTAAGGGGACTATTAAAAGAACAGCAAGTCTCTTCTTAGTCTCAATGGGAACAAATTGTGAGGAAAGCCGTAGGCAGCGCAGAGTGAAATATATGCGCTTGACAACATTATTTATATGGTCAGAACAGGAGAGCTTCGAATTGACGTAAAAACCTAAATTTTTAACCTTAGCAACCATTTCTAGCCTATTATTGTTTAAAAATATCGGTGGAATATTAGTGAGGTCAATTTTATCTTTAGAAATTGGAAGAATATACGATTTCTTTTCATTTAGGCAAAGAGCGTTATTAGACGACCAGTTGGAAATTGCGTTGAGATCTTCATTTAATCTATAACATAAATCTTCAACTAGTCCAACGCGGTTAGAAGAATATAGTTGAATATCGTCGGCATAACCATGCATCATTACGTTTTTACACACCGTAAAAATATCATTAATAAAAACACTGAATAACAGGGGCCCAAGAATTGATCCTTGAGGTACACCTGATTTTGTGTTCTTATAATCAGAAAAAAGATCACCAATTTTTACTCTCTGCATTCTACCTTCAAGATAATTTCCTACTAAGGTTAAAGCATTATCATTAAAACCAAAGAGTAGCTTGAGCTTTTTAACTAAAATAAAGTGATTAACACAGTCGAATGCTTTCGAAAAGTCTAAAAGGCAAAGAAGTGAAAGATGTCCTTCATCATATGACATTCGAATATCGTCGATAACTTTCAGCATTGCAGTCGCACAGCTTTGTCCAGTTCGAAAACCCGATTGGTATGGAGATAAAAGTTTGTTTGCTGAAAGATATTGATTTATCTGATTAGCCATAAGGGACTCACAAATTTTAGAAAAAGAGGTCAAAATACTAATTGGTCTATAATCACTCAAGGTAGTAGCAGAATTTATTTTAGGAACGGGGATAACAGTAGCTAGTTTCCATGATTGTGGGAAACATGAGGTTGTAAAGCAGTGATTAACGATATGTGTTAGGGGACCAATTATATAGGGTAAAATGATTTTGATAAATCTTAATGAAATACCGTCATGCCCAATAGCATTTGATTTAATTTTCATGGTAGATTTTATAACATTCACATTGGAAAAAGAGAATTTGTTGGCGTCACAAAACTGACGAGCACTACACTGAAAGTTATCATTATAGGCTGAAGTATTTGAAAGAAAGAAATCATTTAAAATATTAGGGTCAATGCTACAATTTTGTTCCGTATAATTACAAACACCAAGACTTCGAATGTTTTTCCACAGTTCCTTGGCAGGAAGAAAGCAATTCAATTTACGATGAAAAAATCTTTTTTTCGACTGTCTAATTACAGAGACAGCCCGATTACGTGCAAGCTTAAATTGCTCCCAGTTAACATCAATACGGTTTTTCTTCCATTTAGTGTATAATTTATTTCTTTTTTTAATAGCTGATTCAACTTCTGTCGTATACCAGGGACAAGACTTGTTTTTCACAAAAAATGTACGAAGAGGAACAAAATATTCAATAGCTGTGTTAACCTGAGCGACAAGAACATTTAATTTATTATCAACAGATTCAGAAAACCAACAGTCATTCCAACAAATACGAGACAAATAGTCATACAGCAAAGGGTAATTAATAGACTTATAATCACGATACGAGATTGCCATTGGAACTGAGGAACGATATGTATTAAAGTCGATAGAACAAAATAGGAGATCATGGTCAGATATGAAAGAGATTTGGTCAAAAAGTAAAACTAAAGAAATATCTGATAAAATAAAGATATCTTTTAAACTAGGACGGACACCAGGAGCAAAACGAGTCGGAGTCGTATGATTAATAATTGTCATACCAGCTGCATTGACTTTGTCTTTAAAGCTATCAGATACATTGTCTTTAGTCAGCAAATTCACATTAAAGTCACCACAAATTATAAAAGATTCAAAATCAGTTAAACGACAATTTAGATCAGAGAAATAAGGATCAAGACTGTAACATCTATTAGGATTATAAACGCAAGAAATCAATAGTTTTACATTATTATTATTACAAATCTCAACATTTAAAAATTCAACATCAAACCCACAAGATTTGTTTACAAGTTTTGAACAAAGACATGATTTACAATACACAGCAACTCCACCTCCCTTATTATCAATCCTGTCATTTCTAAAAAGCTTATAGGTTGGAATATTTTAAAAACTATCAGGAATGTCAGGATTAAACCAGGTTTCTGAAACACATAAAACGTCGACAGTAGAATTTTCAAAAACATTTTTAACGTAATCAAGCTTTAAAGAGTTTAAGCTTCTGGCATTAAAATGAACAACAGAGAGGCCGTTATGCTGTTTACATAAAATGTTGATTAGCATTTTATGATTAACATCAACGCCATTAGATGGACTAGATAACATGCGAGAAGCAGACACAACCATCAGACGAATAACGAAAAGCTTTAATTATAGTCAACATAATGAAAACAAAAATAAAATTATCAAACATCTTTACAACAAATATAAAAAGAAAATAGAAGAATGAAAATAAAAAATATATAAATAAAAATAAAATAAAGAAAGATAGTAAATTGGCTGCCAATCGATTACGCTGTTGCACCGTGGACTGCATTATGAAGATCCTCCACACTGCTAATGCAAATGCCTTCAGAATGCTTTTCCAACCTAATATGTATAGAGCCACGAAAAGTAAATGCATTGAAAATCAGTTTCTGGCGTTTGAATGATATAGCCACTTGTAAAATTTTACGATTTTCCTTAGATAGGCTTTCATGTATATACACATTATTATCCAATTCGAACCCTGCAGACCGCAGATTAACTGCTGATTTGGTTCGCCTCCGATATGCTCCAAAAGCTTTAAGAGTACGATTGCGATCGTAAGGCGAGAAAAATTTTATAATAATTGAAGAGTTAGGATTCTGCAGATTCGGCTTAACTCGAAAAATGTCTCTTAGCTGCGGTGGATGATACTCAATAAAATGACAAATTCTATTAAAAATTCCCTTAAGATTTTCGTCACTTGAAAACGGTACACCAAACAACACAGCATCTGCTAAATTATCAGCAACAATGTTGCTTGAGTTGTTGTTGCTTAAGAGCACGGTGCTTAACTTCTTCTCTAGCTCTTCACACCGAGAACTAACTGTACGAAGCTGATTATCGAGCAAGATTATTTTACTCTCAAAATCAATAGCATTAGTTTTTAGTACAGAGACTTCAGAATCGATTTTAGCAACTAACTTTGATTCTATACTCACAATTTCAGCAGACAGTAGCTTGATCGAGTTATCATAATTAAGTATAAGGCGCTCTTCCAATTGTCGAAACTCAGATTTCAGATTTTTGCTCAGCGGCTCTTCTAATTCCTGGAACTGAGCGCGAAGTGACTGAGTAATTGAAGCAATACCCTCTGACTTGGGCGTACACTCACTGTTGTTATTAATTCGATTAGAATGCTGAATAAGTTGTTGGCGCGTCAGACGGGGGGACGGTGACATTTTCTTGTTTAGTAGAACAGTGGTGAAGAACAATAACGACGAAGAGTTTGAATAAAGAGTCCAATTAAAGTAGCAAGTTAGTATGAACTCATGCACATTATGCTGAAGCAAAGAGCTAGTAAGGTTCGTTGCTAGCAAAGTAGAACTACGGTAAATTATTGTTTATGCGATTAATTTGTAGTTTTAGTGTTCGAGTGCTTATATGAGTGCAACGTTAGCGCGGGAAAAAAAGCAAAACTTTAGTTTCAGCTAAATTAGCAAATCTCAGTTAACTTTTTTCTGGAAATATTTTTTGTGGAATCACTTATTTAATTTTTTTGCACATTTCTATAAATATTGATTGTAAATTGTGATGATTTTCAACACAATTTTCACAGCTATTTCTATATGGCTGAAGCAGAGGCCATAATGAATTCAAGACCAATCACACCAATGTCATCAAATCCGAATGACTTCCAAGCACTCACCCCGGGACACTTTCTCATAGGAGAGTCGTTGACGTCGACAATCGATCCTAATGCTCAACCCAACAACGTCAAAAATCCCACCAGATGGAAACTGGTCATGCAACTCAAGACAGAGTTTTGGAAGAGATGGTCCAATGAGTATCTTCACAGCCTACAACATCGATACAAATGGCACCATGAATCCAGACACATCAAACCAGGCATAATGGTCATAATCAAGGATGACAACCTACCCTCCTTGAAATGACCTCTTGGTCGAATCACGAAGGTGATACGAGGTCACGACGGACTTGTTCGAGTCGCCGACGTACGCACAGCAATCGGAGTATCACGAAGAGCAATACACAAGCTAGCACCACTTCTAGTCGATGAAGAAACTATGGACGTCAATGAGGATGCATCGACCTCTTTGAGAACAACGCCGCACTCCACCACAATTACTGAGCCTCACAACAAACCTGAAATACCATCAAAAAGGATGCGACTGCTACAATTGGCTGTCAGCAACATAGTACTAATAGCCCTTGTACTACTGCCATTAATACTAGGTAGTCCGATTGAGGTCACACAATTTAATAAAAAATCCGGTATACATTTCGAAGCCATAGGAAACATAAAATTAGTAACAAAGGAGTGGAATTTAATTGCTTTCTATGATATGGCACCATTTCGAGCTGAATTAGAGAGCCTGACAAACGGAACAAGTTTTCTAAGTCAATAATGCGATCAAGTTCATCAAAGATATAACTGCACGACCCTGGTTGACCAATTCATGCCAGCACAAGAGGAACTTAAGCAAGACAATAGTCTCCTCTATTCAAAGAAAAGAAACGCGAGAGGCGCGGTAGATTTAATTGGCAATATTGGTAATTTCTTTGTTTGGAATTCTAGATTCTGAGTATGCCGCAAAGATGTCTCAGACCATTGACAAATTGCATTCTAACGAGGAACATGTAAGAAGTTTGGTGAAGACACAAACGTCGATAATGAATTCAACGATCAACATAATGAAGCAGCATCAAAACGGGACTAAGATCAGATTAGGAATGATCGAGCATCAAATTGAAGAAATCGCCATTCGAATCAATATTACATCAGAAGAAGCAGTTCAAGATAAAAAATTTAGACTATTATTATCATTAGCAGTACAAATGGCATTAACACTATCAAATTTACAACGAATTCAATTATCATTGTTGGATATTTTAATTGACACTCATCATGGGCGAATTCATCCAATGCTAATAAGCCCCCAACAATGTCTACAGGAAATAATGCGCATCAAGAATCACCTTAAATCCCAATTTCAGTTACCTATGGAGTATGACGAGCTCTTGTCCTACTACAAGCTAATGAGAGTAAAAGGAGGCGTCTCGGCCGATTATGTGATATTTGACATCAAAATACCATTGGTCAGTCAAGAATTATTTGAAGTTTTTAATGTGATACCTATTCCGGTCTTGTTCAACAATACAATGGTAACCATAAAATCAACAACTTCCCTCATGGCAGTTAACCTACATCGTGACCGATATTTTTCAACATCCCCCACGGTACTCAACCAATGTATCAAGGCAAAAGAAGACACATTTTTATGTGACAACATTCATTTAATTTACAACAAAGGAGCTGGCGAACAGCCATGTGAAATCAAATTACTGCATAACGAGACCATTACTAGCTGCGAATTCATAAAAACCAACTCCAAGGAAATCTGGATTCAAAGGGAACACGCAAACCAATGTATCTTTGCCGTATCATCAACACGAATGTCAGCTGTGTGCAGGAACGATGTATTTAAACTAGTTCTAATTGGATCTGGTCGGCTTAGCCTTCAACCAGACTGCACATTGAAAAATGAGTATATAACTATACAAGGACACTTCATCGTCACCACTTCCAAGCATTCGTCATACACAAAATTAGGTATTATAACAGAGCTGGACGCTCCTAACAACATGGAACCATTCCTCTTGAACACCAAAGAAGTAGCAGCGGAAGATCAGCTTAGCCAATTGACAGCACTTCAGCTTCCATTTTTTTCGTTTCCCAGATAGCCAATCGGGTCGGTTGAAAACGGTGTGCAATTTTAAAAGCACTGAAGCGGACCGTTTCGTTGTCAGCAAACTATGCATTGTGTGTTTCATATAAGCGTACCATTTATTAAGTTGTATATTAATGTTGATTTTCTATGATTTAAATACAAATTCTAAATGTTTGATAGTTAAAAAAATTCTTGATTTTAAATACAAATTCTAGTTGTTTGATACTTTAAAATCGTTTATGGAGCTTTAGGTCAGGTTAGAGCAATTAATTGCTCTAACGAATTTTTTTCAAAGAAACAACAGCAACAACATTTTCAATATGAAAAGGAAAACATCACTAGCTGATTAATTAGTTAGCTGATTGATTAATTAGTTAGAGCAATTAATTGTTCTAACCTGACCTAAAGCTCAATAAACGATTTTAAACTATCAAACAATTAGAATTTGTATTTAAAATCAAGAATATTTTAAGCAATCAAACAATTAGAATTTGTATTTAAATCATAGAAAATCAACACAAAAAAAACAAGGTCATATAGAAAACTTGAAATTGTATATTAATTTTATTTGTTGTTAAGCAATTGCAACCTTTTCTTGAAATAGTTTTTATTAAGTTGCAACAATAAACTAAACAATAAACGGCAACTCAACTGCACTACCTTGATTTCAATACAAGATTCAATGCATATTTCAGCGTTTTTTGGCGAACGGGTGAAAAAAGAGTGAAAAGACAAGAACAAACGACACATCAAACGAATATGACATACATATCAATTCGATTCTTGCTAAATATAAAAAAGGACTTTACAATTATATAGAGAACGGTTTAAAGGTACAAAAACATGTCGTTTTCATAACAGCAAATCAGACGCTGCCGTTTTAAGTACCGTTTAGCTGGCACAGTAACATTCATGCCTTGTTGGGTTTTAATGTAATAGAGAATACATATGCATGTAGCTAGAGAGCCAGTATGTGGCTACAAAATGTACTACTACTAGCCAAGGTTGCCAGTTAAAATTTAAAAGAATTCCGACAAAAAGTTACTTTTTTCACAGTAACATAAATTGAACGCAACAAAAATTACAATGGTAAGGATAAAGAAAAAACTTTCTACAGCAATAAAACATTATCAAAAAAAAAAATCCCACGATCATTAAAAATTACCACAAAAATACCACGGATCTTAAAAATACCACCACAAATTCCATATGCATTTAAAATTGCCACAAGAACCTCATTCGCATTAAAAAATACCACAATAAGTCCCATATGCACATACAATTTTAAAACATTTAGAAATACCACAAAGAAATTTTGCTTACTAAAAAAGAAAAAAAATTTAAGAAAAATATTTCCAAACTCCAATTAAAAAATACCACGCTGAATTAAAAAATGCAATAAGAACTCCCAAAAACAAAAATTCCTAAGGGCAATTAAAAATTACCACGAACGGGATTTTTCCAACATAACTGGCAACGTTGCTACTAACTGCTGATATTGTTGTTTTGGTTCTGCATGTGCTGCAAATTGCTGTTTTTCACTCGGCAATTCTATGAGCAATAATTGCTTTCGCCACAAGTAGTTTATTGAATTTTCGTGTGTGACGTGGGACATTGCTCGAGAATTGCCGAGTAAAAAGCGGGACATAGTAAGCCAGGTTCTGTTTATTTTCTGTGGACGATTCGGTTCATCCATTCTATCGCTGCTCCTCCGCTGTGATCTTGCTCTTCTCTGTGAGGCATTGTTTTAGATTTGCTTGGTAATTGTTGTTGGTTTAGTTAGCTGAAATTTTTTTGGATGTTCTTAATTTTTACTCTCTGGCAATAGGGTAGCTACAGTCGGTATATGACAATCGAAGTATTTTTAACAAAAATTGTATCAGTTTATATAAATATATGTATGTGTATTAGGGCGGGTCGATTTAATAATCGCCCATTACTCAGTGAAAATCGTATTCTAGGGATCAAAATAAGAAACTTTGCCCGAGGAACTATACCTCATAAACGAATTCTAATGTCCCAACTTTTGACTTTTATCCCGTTGGGTCAAATTTTGAAAAATCCCTCTTTGACCCATTTAGAGTGCCCCTGACTCTGACTTGCAACAAGTTAGTTGTTTTTATAATAGTTTGGAAAGGCTGCTTGACCTAGTCTTAACTACAGAGAGTAACAATGCCATTGTTCAGAAGGCATTTTATGCTTTGACTACTATTGATAATTACCATCCACCGTTGAGTATTTTGTATAAATCGGATAGGGAGAATATGGTAAATTCAAGCGCTGTGGACACGGTTCATGAATTTAATTTCAAAAGAGCTGACTTTTTGAGGTTGAATCATTTACTTTATAGTTAATTAAATATAATTATAGAATACATAAATAATAATAGTCTTAACAGTTCAATAAATTTTTTATTTACGGATCTCGTTGTCATGTTTTCTCAGACAGCACCATATAGTCTCAAATTTGCGAAAAATTCTGAGTACCCTTGGTACGCAAACGATTTAAAGACTCTTTGCAACAATAGGAATAAGGCATGGAAGAAATATGTTTGTAGTTTTGACTCAAATGACCTAGAAACATACAAACTTTTGTTTCTGGAATTTGAGAATTGCTCAGCTGCATTATGTAATGAGTATTTGGATAATATGAAGCTGAGTATTTTGTCTGATCCAAGAAAATGTTGGGGATTTATTAATGTTAAGAAGAAGACAGATGGATTTCCTTCTTTCAAATTTCAATTTTGATTATATGAACAACGCCTATTTCACATTAAAGTGTAATTTCTGTTGAACTTACCATCACCGGTTAGGCTCAACTTTTTTTAATTGATTGATTTTTATGGTTATAAAACCAATTCCGAAGTTATACATTTCAAAGTCATTTGTCGCGGCCAAAATAGGTTTTATTTTGAGACAACGGAGCTCAGTTAATTAAAATACGATTTCCATAACTAGGATATCATTTTCAGAAGTCGAATTTGTATTGAAAATTAATTTTTGAATACACTTTACTGAATATTTATTACTTTATTGAAGACTAAAAAAACTCATGTTTGAAGAACTATGTTTTTTTTTCAATAGAATATAAATTTATTTTTTTAACACACTTAATCTAAATATTTATCACCTTTGAACGTTATTGGAGACTGAAAAACTCATGTTTTAGCATTAAATGTAATAAAATTATTTATTTTTTTTAATATAAATTTTCAACCGGTTTTAAATAGCCAGATAAAAATCAATCAGACTAACCGAAATATATTTTAATGTTGACTTGAAATTTAATAGGAACTTTTCTCAAATTGTTTTCGTAATTTTTTTAAAAAAAGGTCACACTAAATTTTGAGTTGACTTTAAATATTTTTGGTATGGGTAAATATTTTTATTTTCACTAGAATCTAGTTTATAAAAAAACCATTTAAAATGTAGTCGTTTTATATATAAGCTATTAGATATAAGTTAATTTTCGATAGACTGACTACTAGTTGGTTTCAAAAGGACCATATATAAACTAGTCCATTTGTCATATCGTAGGTAGTGCGTACTGGTGATTTTGCAGCCATTTCATAGTGAAAATCACTAGTTATTTTCGAAGAAAATAGTTGACTATTCAACCACTTGTGGTCTGTTTTGAAAGTAGTTTGTTATCACCTTAAAGTTGGTAAAAGTTCTGCAGGGTACCGTCAAAGACCGTGGTATATGCATGGATTTTAAATTGTCGTTTGTAAAGAATTTCCGTTTTCCGGATTTTAACAGCTGAGGTGTACTTGCCGGTGTCCAGCGTTCGTTGCAGAAAATTAGTAAATATGGACCTTTTCGCTTTATTTCTTTAATATTTCCTCAGTTTATTCACAATTCAAAATTGGCGTTATTCTTGTGGCTTACAGACAATTTTGTATAGGACTTGACACACACACAATTATTCAGCGACGTTTTAGCCCTTACCCTCTGGCGATGTGGGATGCCCTCGAGAACAGATGCGATGAAGACGAGCGACGCTAGCTTGTTTCCTGG
The DNA here is from genome assembly GCA_963920525.1 of Dichetophora obliterata. Classification (NCBI taxonomy): domain Eukaryota; kingdom Metazoa; phylum Arthropoda; class Insecta; order Diptera; family Sciomyzidae; genus Dichetophora; species Dichetophora obliterata. The sequence continues at coordinate 3,335,425 of OY986440.1, forward strand.
AGCTGTGGCGTGGTGGAGATAGACGACTTTAGCGCGCTCTCTGGGGCTTCCTACGTAATAGGGGTTGTCGACGTTACGTGGTACTTTCTGGGACTATGCCGTAGTGGGACTTATCAATGTTAAGCGGCAAGCGGTCACACGTAGGACGTGTGTTACGATTGGATTGTGGAACGTGTATCTTGCTTTTAGACTGGACTATTGTCCGCTGAATGGCGTTACCTGGTTGGCTACGATATAATATGGTTTGCTACTCTTGCACCTAACTTACTAGCTCTGTGCAAAATGCGATACGGAGAGTAAAATCAAAACACTACCGTTAGAAGGAAGCTTAACTAACGTAATATGTATACGGCTGTGTTTACGGCTATGTTTACGGCCCTGAGAGTTAAGCAAAATATTAACGTTAGAAGGAGGCTTAACCAACTTAATATGTCTTCGGCTATGTTTACGGCACTAACAGTGAAGCAAAATATTAACGTTAGAAGGAGGCTTAACCAACCTAATATGTCTACGGCTATGTTTACAAAATATTAAAGTAAGAAGGAGGCTTAACCAACGTAATATGTCTACGGCTATGTTTACGGCGCTAAGAGTGAAGCAAAATATTAACGTTAGAAGGAGGCTTGACCAACGTAATATGTCTACAGTAAATCAAACAGACACTGATTCCACCAGATAACACTCACCACTTCCTAGACACATTTTGTTCATCGTCCGATTCCTTTGACTGCAAGATAATTAATCCCGTGTTACGGCTTATGTATGTACAACCACTTTGACTGCACGATGACTACTGCGATTTCTATAGGTCCGATGTCTACTAGTACTGCACGTCCGATAGCTTCGACTGCACACGAAACAAGAGACTACTGCACGTCCGATACCTTCAACTTCACGCTGAACGAGAGTTTGAGTTCATACCGCGGCTCGCCTTTTATTGCTGAGCTCGTAGCTGCATGCCGCACTATGACGTTAAAACATGTTCTCGCTCTCACTGTGTCGTGTTGTTGTGTATGTATTGTCTTGATGGTAGTAGCACATGAAACAAAGATATACAGATAGCTTACTCCGTTCTATTTTCTGCGCACTACGTCACTCGAGCTTGTCAGCTGTAACACGTGATGCATACATACAAAAGAAAATGTGAAAAAGCAAAAAGTAAACACAAGTAGCAAGCAGCACAATTGCAAGCATTTAAGAATTATTGCATTCATTTAATTCAATTTCTAATATTGTGCACTTATAGTACGCGTAAATTATAATTTTCAATTATATTTTATGTAGTTAAAATTAGTACTAAAGTTTTAGATGCTTTTGATGAGAATAACAACGATTTTAATTCGGGCCATAAAATGAATTTACAATTTTTTCAACAAACGAAACAACAAACGAGAAGAACAAGAAAATGAAAACGAAGCAATCAAAGTGCTGTCAAACACATCAAGTAACGTAGCTATTTTTTTTGTGTAGGAGCACAAATGGGGGAAAACACCCCTATTATATATGCATTTCTTTTCAATAATAGTACTGAAAAATAGATTTGCTTAAATTTATTTATAAATATATTTATAATGTAATTTATTTCATTTCAATAAACCCAGTTTTAATAAGAAAATGTCGATATTTTAGCAATACTTTATCTGTAGTTCTTTGTATCATGGTAGTAGCATGTGGAGTGATGTTAAAACCTGTTTGGCTGCTACAAGTTTGTGTTGCTATGCCAGAGTGATGTTGGTATCAGCTACCGGTTGCGTGATTACTAAAACTGGTTTGGTTTTGCCTTTTGTTGGTATGCACGGGCTGTCATGCTAGTTGCTGTATGTAGTGTGATGATGCTTATTTTTTCTGCTGCTATGCGTGCATGCTGTCTCGCTTCCACTGCTTGTGTTGCTCCATTGTGCATGAAAGTATATATGTGTGTGTAAAGCTTATTTTAATGTGTAAAAAGTACATATTAACAATTATAATAAGAATTAAATTTGATTGAATAAAAATATGAAAATCTATGCTTTATGGCGAAATTCGAACACCCGCTAAGCATCTTTATTAACAAAGCATCTTCTATGCTTGATTTTATAAAACGCTGGGTCAAAGAATTTGATAGCTTAATAGCAATAACAACGCTGTATTATTCAATTGTGCGTCCTCACTTGGAGTACGCAAGTCAAGTATGGTCCCCACCATGGCAGAATAATGAGGTAGGGTAAGTAGCTTTGACAAGACCTATTGTTAATGTCAAAATCATAAAATATAGTGCTGCCATATCACGAATTAAAATCCAATGAAAAATCCATACTTTGTCTTGGCGTTTCTGATGAAATCCTTTTCTAGAAATACTTCAAAACGGGGAAGTACAGGTTTTTTGTTTTAGGCAAGCTTGAAGCGGACTTATTCTGCTTATATATAATATTTATATAATTATAATATATTCTCATTTCATATCATTCACCCTTCATAAAAATCCTTTTCCAAGAGTTTATCCCAAAAGTAACATTAATAAAAAAAAACTGGCAACTCTAAAACACACTTTGACATTAACAATAGGTCTTGTCACAGCAACTTACCCTACCATATTATTCGCCATGGTCCCCACATTACAATGTGCATGTTGATCGAATTGAAAGAATTCAAAAACGTTTTGTTCGATTTGCTCTGAGAGGCTTGAGTGGGACAGACACATTTAACTCCTCCATATGAGGATCGTTTAAAATTTTTAAAAATGCAATCTTTAAGTGAGAGAAGAAAATCTGCTGATATCGTCTACTTACACCAACTTATAACTGGTGTATTCGATTCTTCAGAACTTCTTTCCTTAATAAATTTTAACACTAACCGTAGAAACAGTTGAAACTCTTACAACTTGATTTATTTACCATTTAGTAGAACAAATTATATGTTAACTGCTCCATTAAATCGCATGAGTACCTTTGTTAACAACTGTAATGTGTTTAATGTTAACTTGTCGAAAGGGCAACTCTAAAGTAGATTGAAAACTCATGTAGGATAAGATCTATGCAAACGCATGTGTAGTTGTTACGTCTTGTGTTGTCCCTGAGCCCAACCCTTATTATGGTGGGTAAATTTTCTCACTTTTGATTATTTTGGACCTTTTTTATCGATATCTTTGAGATATTTCAAAAATATTTGGGTTGGTTCTTAAAATGAACTAACGTGGAGAAAGTGTGAAAAAGCTGAACTAGCTAAACTCTATTGTTATTGCATGCTATTTATAGTATTCCCCGGCAGACGTTGTCCTTCCGCAGACCACCTTACTGTTATATACGAATTTTCATGATGTTCGGAAAAAAAATTTTTATATACTCGCCATTTTTAGTACAGTTGTCGAAAGTAACCGTATGAACTTTATTATTAAATTTTGCCTAATACGACCAAAAGCGTTCGAATAATACCATTTCTGTTTAATTGTGGGCATAATTTTTTCTCTTAAAACATCTCGTACTCGAAACAAATAGACTGCCAGAATTTCTTCCTAATTTAGCTTAAACCTAACGCGATTTGCTTTACTCCAAGCTTATCCCCTGAAAAGTGGACGTTACTAAAGTGGGTCATGCTCATTTTTAGTAAAGTTAGCAAAAGTAACCATACAAAGTAAATTACCAAATTGTAGCCTCATACGACCAAAATCAACTGAAATATAGCATTTTTTGCAAAAAGTGGGGGTGAAAAGTAGGAGTGGAAAAACTAACATAACATGCTTTTATATATTCGTATAGATAGACTTACACAATCTCAAGTGGGGAAAAGATGGCTGGCAAGGCTGCAAAACATAATTTATGCTTATAACTCAATTCTGGCAACTCCCCTCAAAACATTTGCAAAGAAAATTAATCAACACTGTATGACAGCAAGAAATTCACTGAAAGCAACTTCACAAACATGGCTGCCATGTCATATTGAGAGAAGCTCTCGCGACAAGGAGAGAAAAGCTTTCTTTACTATTATATTGTGCTGCTGATTGAATGTAGGCATTAAATAAAATGCGTGATTTTGTAATACTTAAAGAAAAATTTTTCGAAAACCTTGGTAAGCTATGACAATATATATTATCATAGGAATCGAATAAAAAAAGAGTTATCAAAAATCGGTTGAGGTTACAGAGCTTATTTTTGATCAAATTTCCTGAGTCTCCTTTTATAAATTAGTATAGATAAGTTCCTATGTATTTTTAATACAAAGAGGCAAATACTTTAAAACATAGATGCCCAGTAGTGGCTGATATCAGGAAATTAAACTCACACGCATACTTACGCTCTTTTATTTGATCGTCAATCAACCAATAGGAAATCAGCATGTTGAGTGGGAGAAACAAACTGCACTTGCAGAACTTATTTGTTCTCCCACCAGTAGTATTTCGTCACTCTCACCAATACTACTACCTTGGGCATCTATGCTTTAAAACAGTGTCGGGCAGCTTTGCACACCTATACTTCTCATCTTGAGTATGTTTTAATGAGCGCTTTAAAGCTCACACTGAAAACAAAGCAGTGCTAAAGCGCTTTTTGCAGAAATCTTACTAGGCATTATGGAATTTTTTTTTTGCTCGGATTTTTTTTTTATTGCGAAATTAAATTAATAAGTAGTGGACGGAATGTCAAAAGGAAACAGACCAACAGACGGATAATGTGAAATACAGATAAGCCGACGGAAATGTAAAAAGTAAAAAATAGTAAAAAATAGTAAAAATCTGCTAATAGTAAAAAACAAATATGTTTTTTATTGTGCCAATGTTGCTTATTGTGTTTTGCCAAGGCTAAACTGACAGCGTAAGATGCTTTTATTATACGTATTTGGAACTGATCACTATATGATATGATATGTGGACATGCCGCTTTTAAATAATTAATTAATTTCTCCATCGCATGCCCCACAATTACCTTATATTGGCCATGCAAATTATCGTAATGCCTTGTTATGCATAATTAGGGCTACCAGAAGTCTAGGGCAAAATAAGAGAACTTTTGACAAAAAAAAAGAGGACAAAAAGACACTTCTTTAAAATTCAATAAAATTTATTGCGAAGTACAAACATCAAATAAAAATTTTTTTAAAAATATTATTTTTTCAGTTTTTTAGTTCTAAAAACATTTATTATAACAAAATACATAAATACAAATGTAATTAAAACACATTTTACACTTATTATTTCTAAAAGTTCATTAAACTTGAGGTTCAAGTAAATAAGACTAAATACATAATCATATTAGAATTTTTTTTATAAAGTCTTTAAAACTGAAGTAAAAAACGAAATTAAATTGTGATTAACTTACCAAGCTTCCTTAGAATTATACTTAAAGCTTTCTTGAGCTTGTTTTAATAACCGTTTCTAATTTTGACATGCGTCGAAAAACTCCAAACACGATACGTTTTTGAAAACTTAATTTATTGTTAAAAAAGCTCAAACCATTGATATTTTCAGTCTGTTTCTTTCATTTGACCAGTTCTAGCCCATGGTGAAAAAATTCTTTCGACTTTAGCATTTTGTGCAGGCAACGAAAAAAAGAACGAACAAATTTTTTAAACTTTGAAAGTATATCACTAATTTTTGGTTGGCAAATTAAATTAATATATAACTAAGCGTCATTTACGCAATCTATTTTCCATAAGCTAATAAATTCGATACATTTAAGTATTTTATTTAAATTTCTCCATTCAAGAACTGAAAAATTTTTCATTTCCTTGGACCATGCCTTTAAATAATTATTTATGATCTATTGGGGGTTGGAATTAGTTTTAAAGGTTTTCTAAGAGATGGCGTAACTATCAATAGATCGCATCGGGCACACCTGTGACTATATTCATTTCAAAGCACATTGTGTAAGCTTCATTTTTCAGTATGTGTCATTCCACTGAAGTGTAAACAACATAAATTTTTTTCTCTGTGAACATGTCGACTTTCGTTCCAACAAAACGCAATTTGCGGGAAGGTTTACTTTTGTGCTTCCATTTGAAGAAAAAAGCGGTTGAAGCACAACGCACGCTTACTAGGCTTACGGGGACTATGCTCCATCGATTTCTACTTGTGAGTACTGGTTCCGTCGGTTTAAAAGTGGTGATTTTGATACGGAAGACAAAGAGCGTCCGGGCCAGCCGAAAAGTTTGAAGATGAGGAATTGGAGGCTTTGCTCGATGAAGACCCGTGTCAAACCCTTCAAGAATTGTCAGAATCATTGGGAGTCGACTTATCAACGGTCGGCAAACGCTTGAAGGCCATGGGAATGATTCAAAAGCAAGGAAATTGGGTGCCGTACCAGTTGAAGCCGAGAGACGTTGAACGGCGATTTTGCATGTGCGAACAACTGCTTCAACGGCATAAAAGGAAGAGTTTTTTGCATCGTATTGTCACTGGCGATGAAAAGTGGATCCATTACGATAATCCTAAGCGAAAAAAATCGTGGGGACCACCCGACCATGCATCAACATCGAGGGCCAAGCCGAATATTCATGGCGCCAAGCTTATGCTGTGTATTTGGTGGGATCAGAAGGGTGTCGTGTACTATGAGCTGCTAAAACCTAACGAAACCATCACTGGGGAACGCTACCAACAACAATTGATGCAATTGAGCCGAGCATTAAAGGTTAAACGGCCGGAATATGCCAAAAGACACGACAAAGTGGTTTTTCAACATGACAACGCACGGCCACATGTTGCAAGAACCGTCAAGGAAACGTTGGAGGCGCTGAATTGGGATGTGCTACCCCACCCGCCTTATAGCCCAGACAAAGCCCCTTCCGACTACCACCTATTCAGATCGATGACGCATGGCTTGGCTGAGCAGCGCTTCACTTCTTACGAGGATACCAAAAAATGGGTCGATTCGTGGATTGCCTCAAAAGACGAATCGTTCTTCCGGCGCGGAATCCATATGCTGCCAGAAAGATGGGAAAATGTTGTAGCTAACGATGGACAATACTTTGAATAATATACATTGTACCGTTGTTTCTAAATAAATGCTCAAAAACCGAAAAAAAACCTTTAAAATTAATTCCAACCCCCAATATATGTGTATCAAGTAAAATTCCCTGGAACATTTTTCCTTAATATTAGTTAGGGCCAGACACATAAATTTTTTTATTAAAATGTAAAAAATGCTCGCTTTTGACTGTTCCAAAATTAATTGAGCAATACTTTCTTTTTTCTTTCATTTAAACCTAAAACTAAACCTTCAAAACAAATTTAGCGTTAACCGATGTCTCTAAAGGTGTGAAAAAAATAGCTCGGACGAAATATTCATAGTGGACACATAACGTATGCGAAAATATAGTGGTCACAGCTAGGGCTAAGTTACGTTTATTCAGGGATAGCGTTCAGCATTGCCATATAGCTATTAACTTGCAAATAAGTGTTGATACTTTTCATGCAAATTACTTTGTGTGCATTTTTAGTAAATTTTTTATTGATAGATATATTTTGTCTCCAACAAAAAAAAAAGGACTTTTCATTTTAAAAAAGATAAAAAAAGATCTCAAGAAGAAAATAGAACATGTCCTCTTTAAAAGAGATATGATGGCAATGCTACGCATAATTTTTTAATTTTACCTCTTTGTGGCCTTTTACGCCATGCCGTTATTTTCTAAAAATAAAAAAATTTTCATACATACTTCCAAAAATTTTGCATACATACAATTTTATACAGTGTAATCTTACGTTATATCTGTGTCGATGCGCAATAACAGCTTAAGTCTTATATCAAAGTTTCCAGAAATCTTGCTTCAAAGTTTTCAATCGCCATATAAGTTATATGAAAGGTTCTTTTGTTTTTGCGTCATATCTTTGGCTAAGGTCATGCTAGAAGTTCTAGATTTTGTGTGTTCATAATGATATATAAGTGGAACACAACTTTCAGTAACTCAGTTTTATCTTAAATCGACTTAAGCTATTATTGCTAATCGGCACAGATATAATATAATATATTCAAGGAACACGCAAGCGCAGATCATATCTGCTTGATATTCGCTTGAACACTGAAGCTTTGATCGTTCTGTAGGTGAGATAAATACATATTTTACTGCACAAACGCAATCTCAAGTGCGCAAAGCTGCCCGACACTGCTTTAAAACTATTTTAAAAAAATTCACTTAATAAATTTTTGTTCGGTTTGAATGGCAGAATCATATATTTAAACTTGATACAGTCTAACTTCTCTATAGTGAACTCCTATACAATCGAAACCACTACAAAGTAAAAAATAATTTTAAATTACTTTTCACATTAATCCTGGCCAAATTTGTTAATTTATTTATACATATTATTAAATTGGAAATCTTATAACTATAATTTTTTTCTAAATTGTATTATTATCATACATATATTAATTTCTCCATGAATATAAAACCTTTAAAGACGCAGCGTTTATTTTATAAAAGTCTGATTATATAAGCGCCGACTTTAAAGGTTTTATATTCATGAAGAAATCAATATATTTATGATAATAATACAAAATAGAAAGAAATGTGTTGTAATAAGATTTCTAATTTAATAATATATTTAAATAAATAAACAAATTTGACCAAGAATTAATGTGAAAAGTAAATTAAAACTTTCAGTTTCTTACGTGACTCTAATCGTGATTGACGTGTTCTCTCTTCTCTCTGAGTATAGAATAGAACAATACCTTAAAATTTAAAAAGTAAAAATTATCTTGTAATAACATAATATAAAAAAATAAAATTTTTAAACGTCGGAACGACAGTCATTAATCGGAAAAAGTGTTCCTCCACGTGGAGATCTGTCCAATCAAAATTATTGGATGCCACTTGATGATTCAGATGCTGAATCTGAAAATGAACAATACAACGATTCTCAAGTTCAACATGCTGAAGCACAAAAGATTAAAATTCCCCCAATTAATATTACAAGCCATAACATTAAATTTGTGCGTAAAATGCTTGCTGAAAAACAGATTGTAAACTATTTCGTAAAAAAAGTTTCTATTGGTGTCAAAGTGATGTGTCAAACCTTTGAAAGTTTTAATATAACAAAAACCGTTTTAAGTGAGAAGAACTGTCAGTTCTTTACTCATGGCCTAAAAGAAGAGAGACTATTCAAGGCAACTTTATTCGGACTCGAATGTAAATCTGCGGAAGAAGTGAAAGCTGAACTTGTTTCTCTTAATTACAAATGCGTTGATGTTAAGAGAATTACAAAAACTTATGATCATTATAATGACACTTTATATATTACATATTTTGAAAAGAATTCGGTAAAACTAAATGATCTGCGAAAGAATATTAAGACAATGTTTCGTACAATTGTGAGATGGGAATAACAAAGAAAAGTAAAAAATAAGCCTGTGCAATGCCATAGTTGTCAAATGTTTGGCCACGGTGAAACAGGCTGCTTTATGAAAACAAAGTGTTCAATATGTGCATGCAGACACAAAACTGCAATGTGCAATGAATCAGTTAAGATAACATGTGCTTATTGTAAAAATGAACACAAATCCAATCTTTGATTGCCTTAGTCGAGCAGCATTTTTGCATCTTAAATCAAAAATCAATAACATTCCAAATTCTCACGCTCTAGCGCTCATTAATAAGCGCTCAAACAATAAACCGGTTTTTACTGAAAGTAATTTCCCCCCACTCCAATCGGACTCTTCTCAGCGAACGCACCGACCACTGAGACCAGCTAATTTATTAACTGCATGGCATTCAATTCTCACTCTCAACGGAACGCAAGAAAATACCAAAGCGAACTTGTTTACAGAAGAAGAAATGTCACAACTCACTCTAGAAATGATCTCTAATGCCGTGGTTATGCTAGCCAAACATGTTCGGTGTTCATTTTTGTTAATTTGTTCTCTTCGCTGAAATGTTTGTTTGGTGGTTATGCTATGATTGGTGGCACAGTTACATTATATGTAATAGTATGTCAAAACACAAAAAAGCACAACCCTAATTTGCATTTTTGTACTTAAAATTAACGAATTAAAATATACGAACTGATATTCCTTACTCTGAATTTTTATTATAATATCTTAAACAAAATGGTTTGCATATATCTGACATGCTAGCTAGCTGTTTATGTTAAGGGTTACTTGAAGACACAATCAACTTCACTTTTTAATACTTTTACCTACTTTTTTGATGCTATTATACAAAATGACTACAGCCAACACTGGAAAGTTCGGCATGTTTGGCGTTTCAATCAGCAATCAAAATGTTCGGTCCGAGAGCGAGAAAATGAATATGAGAAAAAGTTCATTTCTTCATTTTAAAGGTCTCTATCCAGCTCTCAAGTAATTACTCAAGAAAAAAGTTACTTAAGTTTCTTGAGTGTAAAAAAGTAGTAGACAAGTAATTTTGACGGCGAGAGTTTTGACAGTTCCAGCATTGTATCACTTTGTATTGAAAATTTAGGCTGATTTGTTTTCATCAAACATTGAAATAAATTTGTTGCAATAAATATTGAAATAATTCATTAAATGAGTAATGGCTGCATTGCAAAGGTAAGTAATAGAGAAAAGCGTTTGTTTACATTTTATTGCATTTTGTTTACATGTTGGCAGACCGCTTCTTCCGGACAGCTTTCGACCGCTTCTCGGAAGACATCTGCCCCTCAAAATTGACTGCCTCTTCTTCTCCCTCCGTAGAAATGTTCATGTGCATGTCTAAAATATTCTTTTATTAATTTTAAATCAATTAATCAATGATATCAATAAAATTATTTACCTTTGAATGTTGGTTGCCAAAATTTTACTTGAAGTAATAATATAACTTGCATATATTTCTTGACATTCACAGTGTTACCGTTGTCACTTTTCAATGAAAAAAAAGTAGTAAGAACAGAAAATTTTTCTTACGAGCTGGATTCTCTTTCAAGTAATTTTGACAAGGAAAAATTACTTTTCGATTACTTTTCAGATTTATGTATGAAAATAAGCTTTACTTGAGAGCTGGAAACAGGCCTTATACATGAAACAATAACAACAAAAAATGTTCGGCAATCATGTTTGGCTAGCATAACCACGGCATAAGCTAAGCAATTGTAGTTCAAAAGAGGAACAATTTCATGTTATTGCACAACTAGCTATTAAGTTTCATTATAACAATTCTAAATGAATTCTTCAAATAACTAAAATTTTTTTTTTTGGAATTGCAGAAGCATCCGCAATAAAACTATTGAATTTTTTCACTTTTTAGTTACCATAATGCTGACATTTGTCTACTTTCTGAGACTTGGCTTAATAATAAAGATAAGCTCTTTCATCCACACTATCAATGTTTTCGGCGGGATCGTATAAGCCGCAATGGCGGTGGAGTTGGAATATTGATTAAAAAACAATACATTTTTTTGTGAGATTCCTCATGTTAAAACAAAAGTTATAGAAAATGTTGGCATCTCATTAACTAACAAAGATAATTTTAAACTAAATTTATTCAGTGTTTATTTTCCTGGCTGCAAAAACACTGTAGAAAATCGGTTGATATTTAAAAATGACCTTAGGAAACTATTTTGTTCAACTGAAAACTTTTTATTTTGTGGTGATTTTAATAGTAAGCATAAAGACTGGGGTTGCCCGCGATCCAATGCTTGGGGCAATATCCTTCAAGAATTCACTATACACTACCCATTAACAATTTCTTTTTCTGACAATCCGACCTATAATCCTTCAAATGCACGTTTTAGACCGGTAGTCTTGGATTTATTGTGTCAAATATTTCTGAGTTTGTTTCACAACCGATTATCATAAACAAATTAAGATTAGATCATTTGCCGGTAAAATTCAATATTAACATAAATGCAATTTCCAGAGTTATAATGTTACCAGACACTAAAAATACTAACTGGAAAACTTATACACATCATCTTAAAAGAGAGCTTATTAATTAAACTACAGTGTTAAATCGCATACAAAGCACAGATCAGATTGATGAAAATATAGACTTTTTTACTACTAATATAACTAATGCAATAGAGGCATCCGTTCCTAAAGTTCCTTTCAGAAAGCAAAGCTCTCGTCTGCCTTTTCATATATTAAATTTAACTAAGAAAAAAATTTTTTATAGAAGACTTTGGGGAAGCTTTCGTCATAAGTGTGATAACGAGTTAATGAACAATTACTGCATAGAAATTCGCACAGAAATTAACAAATTTAAAAACAAAGTCTGGGTCTCTAAATTGAGTCTGCTCGATAAGCGGTCAAAAACTTTTTGGAAAATTACCAAAGTTCTTAGAAAAAAATAGTCTCTAACCTCCTTTATTGAAGGGCAATGAAGTTATTTACCTAACATATGAAAAAGCTAATTTCTTAGTGGCTTTGATGACATAAAAAACTTCATGGTTAAAAAATTTCCAAAACTTGCGATTATATATTTCACCTTGGAAAACCGCCAAGGAAGTTGCAGTTGCAAAACCAGGGAAAGCCACTAATAAGCTAGATAGTTACAGACATAAGCTAGATAAGTCTACTCAGTGGTCTAAGTAAAGTTTTAGAAAGGGTGTTAAAAGATAAAATGTGGGGGTTTATTAATCTTAATGATATCATTCCGAAAGAGCAATTTGGATTTAGGAAATTTCATGGAACAACACATCAAGTGAAAAGAATTCACAATTACGTAAAACAACATTTCCATTCAAAAAAATCCACTGCGCTGGTACTTTTAGATGTGGAAAAGGCTTTCGACTCTGTTTGGCATAAAGGTTTGATATTAAAGCTTATCAATCTTAGTTTTCCACTATTTATTATTAAAATCTTAAAAAGTTTTCTCTCAGAAAGGTATTTCTCAGTATGCATAAAAAATGAACATTCTGATTTTCTACAGATTCCTGCAGGTGTACTCCAAGGATCAGTCCTTGGGCCTTTTTTATACATAATTTTTATCTCTGATATACCTCGATTAAGAGATTGTGAGTATGCAGCATATGCAGATGATATCAGAGTGTTTACATCGCATGAATTTGGTTACAATTACAATTTACAGTATGCCTTAAATATTCTGTATGATTATTTTATTAATTGGAAAATAAAGCTAAACGTAGATAAACCACAAACTATCTTTTTCACCAGGAAGAGACAACCTTGCTTTTTACTTCGTTCTAAAATAAAAATCAGAAGTTTTGAAATTCCATGGCTTACTGTGTTAAGTACTTAGGAGTTTACCTTAAGAAGAAGCTTATTTACAGGGACCATATTCACAGCATTAAAATCAAGTTTAATATAGCAACTAAGCTGTTATATCCTCTCATAAATAGACACTCTTAGCTCAGTACTCATAACAAACTTATTATTGTTCAATCAATTTTCCAACCAATTGTGTTGTATGCGTGCCCTATTTGTATGTGCAATAAGCCACATCAAAAAAAAATTCAAATATGTCAAAACAAACTATTAAAAATGGTTTTAAATCTCCCTTGGCATTATTCCACGAAACATCTACATAAAGTATGTTAAGTTGATTATATACATAATCGTATCATAAAAATTACAAAACGCTTTATATACCTTTGCAATATATCAGATAATGATTTAATTTCTAGTCTGTATTTTGATAATTGAAATATTGAATTGTATAATTTAGTTCTTTGAAAATTTTGGAATTTTGTATATTTGTAATTTGATTTCACTAACTTACATAATTCTTTTATTTATATTTAAGGCTTTTTTGTAGTAGATTTTTTGCCTTTAACGAATATTTAAGAGAACAAAAAATTATGTATCTCCTTTTAAAGACTGTATAAGCTTTTATTTTTGTAATGCATTGAACCAAAACTCTGTAAGTTGTGCAATATCAATATGTTTTATAATGATTTACTTCTACTTAAAAACAAAGAAATAATAATAATTTAAAATTATTTTTTGCTTTGTAGTGGTTTTGAACTTGGTTTTTTTGTTGTTTTTATTTCCTCCTTTTTAGAGATTATGATCACAAGTTTTCTCATTTTTGTAACGAATTTTCGTACCCTAGTGTCAAAATTAACAGAGAAACAGTATTTTTCTTATATTGCCAAGCTCTTTTGTCCAATATCGCCCACTTTCTTGACCGTAAATTTTCATAATTATGCCTACCCCTGTACCCAATTTCAGTATACTTCTATCAGTATCCTATCCACTTTTTTACCGTAATTTGTAATAATTGTTCCAACCCCTGTACCATAGTGTCAATATTAACTGAGATACAGTATTTTTCTTATATTGCCACGCCTTTTTGTCCAACAACGCCCACTTTATTCACAGTAAATTTTCATAGTTATACCTACCCCTGTACCTAATTTTAGTACCCTTGTGTCAATATTATTCGAGTTACAGCGTTTTTTAATATTGCCACGCCTTTTATCGAATAACACCCAATTTCTTTAACATTATTTTTAATAATTGTGCCTACTCCTGTACTAAATTTCAGAACTCTAATGTTATTATTATTCGATATACAAAGTTTTTCTTTTATTGCCACGCACTGATGGCGGATCAGAGGCGGATGGGCACCTCCCAATAAAAAAAATTATTCGAATTTTGGCTTTTGTTGTGTTTTTTACGAAATAGCTTAAGATTATAAAATAGCTATCCATAAAGTCGGTATTTTAAATTTTGCATTTTTTGATTTTTTGATATTTTTTCGAAAAATCTGCATAGATTTTAATTTTATATCAAATCAAATAGTTTTAGCCTATGACGTAAAACAACTTTTATGAATTAGGGCCACCTTAATGAACATTTACACAAAACAACAGTACATACATATATTGTATTTATTATAGTATATATAGTCCCGGGATCGACAAAACTAAAAAAGTTGACATCCCTACTCCGCCCTAATGTTTATCCAAAAAAAAAAATAGCCTAGTTTCAATATATACTTTTATACAATTATATAAATTATATTTATAGAAAATTGTTTTCAAAAGTAATATTTTACAAAATATTTAAAATCGTCGTCTACAGAAAAGTGATTTTCTCGAAACAAAGTTTTTTAACTTTTTTGACCAGGGTGTTTAAAAAAATCTATCAAGCCGATTGGGCTGAATTTTCAATTCATATTGCTACAGTCAATGGCTCTAGCAGATAGTAGAATTGTTCATTTTTAAACTTTTTTCGTGTTTTTTACCCTGATGAAAAAAACCCTGATATTTGTAAATGTCTGCTTAGAAGTTCGCCATTTTTAAATCTACTACCTGCCAGAATGACAACTCCCAGAACAATATTATATTTAAATTTTGTTTTCATCAAATGACTTCAAGTGGCGTAAGCACCCGTGCTAGCAACACAACTTTCTTTTAGGTGTCCACTTTGGACGTAAAATAATTTTAAAAACTATTATAAAATAACATGAAAAAAATTTAAATTATTGTATTTTATTATAAATAAAAATTGCCGAAATAAACCTTGAAAATAAGGCCGGAGAACCCCACTACAGTGCAAATACTTTGAAATCAATTTGGTTTTATTTGTATGTATTTTCTTTTATATTCTAAATAAATCAGAGAAAACCTTTTCAAAATACATTACTTTGTTCCGTTGATAAACATTTTTCAAGTCCTGACCAAGCAATAATTATTTCATTAGCCGAATCAGAATTCCGTCTACCTATTCGGCTAATGAAGTATCTAAAGATTATGCTTGTGTATCCAAAGTAGCACCCAAAATATTTTTTTAAATTTGTAAAATACTGCTAAACTAATTCTATTTTATTGCTACATTTTTTTTATTATCCAATAATTATTTCATTAGCCGAATCAGAATTCTGTCTTTCTATTCAGCTAATGAAATACCTAAAATCCTTCTCTGCAGCAGCAACCAAAATATAGCTACAACAAAATCACAACAAAAATGTCCAGCTGGAAACAAAATAAATTCGGCAACCATGCACATGCAAATAAGAAGCTGTAAAATTTTATTTCATTCATAAAATTTGCAATATTTCTTCAGATATTCAAATAGGAAGAAACAGGCAAGGATTTTAAAAAATACCGATCTTTTTGCTCCCTTGTGCACGCAGCCAAAATGATCAAAATAAAGAAAACAAAATGTAAACAAACTCGCACTTTTGAAGGGGTATAAAATAAATGTCCCACCAAAATAGCCTGTTCTGTCGATGGATGGCTAATATTAGCGAGCAAAAAATAACGAGCGACGAGTGAAAACTCTTATAGATATATACTCGTTGACTCGCTGGAAAAAATAAAGTCAATAATTGACACAAAATCAAATACAATGGCAATTGCTGAACTTGAAACTCGAGCTAGTATAGCTGAGTCGATATTTACGCAATTGAACAAGGTTCAATCAGAAATAGAAAAAAATGGAGAATCCAGCGAGTTTTCAAAGCGTCAAGTTGACGAAGAATTATACTGTGAGGTAAAATCACGCATTTTAAATGCATTTCGGAGCATAATCGCAAAAATTCGAGTCATTTGGATTCAACACATAATTTTGGTTCAGTTGCTCAAAATAGCACTATAACCTTTGCTCGGTTGGCTAATTTACCGAAGATTAATATATTATTATTCTCTGGTAAATACACGGATTAGACAAATTGGTTCAATACATTTTCCTCGTTGATTGATAACGATTCGGACTTAGATAATTTATCTAAATTTGTACATTTGCGTTCGGCGTTAGGTCCGATTCCTCTGCGTGCTATTGAGTCGCTAGAGCTCACAGCAGAGAATTATACTCACGCTCTTTCTCTTTAAAAAAATCGGTTTGAAAACAAATCTATTATTTTTCAAGCGCATGTAAAAGAGTTATTTGAAAGCCCGCGGCTTACTCAGAAAAATCCTTTTGTTTTAAGAGAACTAATTGAATTCCCATCTCAGGGCTCTCAAATCGTTAGGCAGTACTGAAGATGTAGCAAACGTTATCATATACTATCTCTTCCGTTCAAAGGTTGATTCGGAAACATTGAAAAAATGGGAAGATCAGGTGAAATTCGAAGAGTTGCCGTCTTGGGATGGTTTTTCGAGATTTTTGGGATGGTTTTTCGAGAACGAAATGAGATGACGTGCCCATGCAGTAAAAAAAAATCATAACGTGGGTAATTGCTCAAAATTTTTTAAGTTGTCACCAATTCAACGGTATTTTGAAATCAAAAAGCAGTCTCTTTGTGTATTATGTTTGCTCAAGTCGCATCCAGTTAAAGAGTGCTCAGCTAAACATAGTGCTGAGTGTGAAGGCAGACATCATGAATTATTGCACCGAACTGGAAAACGGGATGGTAATTTAGTTTCAGCAGTTGAAACAAAGCCAGTGACAACTTTAACAGACTCAAAAAAAGAGGCCTCGAATCCCGACTTTCTCGATAAGCGGCATAGGAAGTGCAAAAACGGAGTCGTTGGGCAAGGTCAGTGCCGTAATTTGCTCTAGGCTAACCAATTATTCGGATGCTCTCCAATTTATGGTCATGCCGTCTATCACTCAATATGCTCCAAATGTAGTACTCGACGTCAGCAAGTGGAACTTGCCTAAAAATATTGAGCTTGCGGATCCGAAATTTAATGAATCGAAGGTGGTTGATATGCTTCTCGGTGTCTCGACATTTTTCGAACTTCTATCGGTGGGTCAGATCAGTTTAGGCGATAATATGCCAATTTTACAGAAAACTCTCTTAGGATGGATTTTAGCTGGTGAATACATGCACTCAAAAAAGTTAAAATCGGTTGTAGTGTCCAATAGTGCAGTGGAGGAGAATAACAGACTGTTCGAATTAGTAGAGCAGTTTTGGAAATGCTAAAAAGTGACTTCAGAATCATCGAATTTAACTCCTGAGGAACAAGACTGCGAAAATTATTTTTTGGCCACTGTAAAGCGCACACTGTCTGGCCGATTCGTGGTTCGACTGCCATTTAAAAATCCGCCAGTAGGAGTTGGCGAGTCATATTCGATTACGGTGAAAAAATTCGAATGTTTAGAAAAAAAATTAGGGCGTAATCCACACTTGAAATCCGAATATAAAAAATTTATTGACGAATATCGCGAGTTAGATCACTTAGAAATCGTTACGCATTTGCCTCTTGTAGAATTTAAATATTTTATGCCACATCATGCTGTTTTGCGTCCCACTAGTACGTCGACCAAGTTGCGCGCCGTTTTTGACGCTTCCTGCAAGTCAAGCAATGGTTTTTCTTTAAATGACAATTTACTCATTGGGCCTAGAGTGCAGCCGGAAATGTTTAATTTTTTAGTTCGATTTCGTCTTCTTAAGTATGCGTTAACTGCTGATATATCCAAAATGTATAGACAAATTTTAGTTGCTGCAGAAGATTGTAATTGGCAGTGTATACTTTGGCGCGAAAATAAATCGCAGAATATAGATATATTGCGTCTAAAAACTGCATCTGACGGCACTAGTTCAGCGCCTTATTTGGCAGTGCGTTGCTTACAGTTTTTAGCTGAGAATTTTCATGAAAAATATGCACATGGAAGCGAAGTTTTACTGAAAAACGTATACATGGATGATATATTGGCAGGCGCAAATACAATTGAGGAGCTTATTACTTTAAAAAGTCAGATAACAGATCTTCTCAATCTTGGCAAATCGATCTGCACAAATGGAGATCGAACACTTCGTTCACAATTCAGGATTTTGGTTTGAGCAAGAGCAAGAACAGTTAAGTATTGAAAATAACGATTGTGCAAAAACGTTGGGTGTTTTATGGTATTCTAACCAAGACAAGTTTGGATTTTCTTATGGCAATAAATTTTCTGCAAAAATTACAAAGCGAATAGTGCTGTCAGAGCTAGCTCAACTATTCGATCCCTTAGGACTACTCAATCCAATAATTCTTCTGGGAAAAGTTTTCATGCAGGAGCTATGGCTCTTGCAGCTAGAGTGGGATGAGCCCTTACCACAAAATTTACACGAGCATTCGGTTGCACGATTTATGTTCGAACAATAGACGATAATGGAGATATTTCTGTAAATTTGCTAACTGCTTATTCTGCCGCGCTTAGAATTACAAGGTGCTGTCATCCTTGCTGTCATGAATCGCATACAGCAAATGTTATCAATCAGGTTTAATTTCACTTTTTATTGGACAGATTCGGCTATAGTTCTTCACTGGATATCGTCGCATCCCTCACGGTGAACGACTTTTGTTGCTAATCGCGTCGCGCAAATTGAAGAACTTTCTAAAGCGTCTAAATGGCATAAAATAAAGTCAAAATCCAATCCAGCCGATATTGTTGCTCGGGGTATGTGGCCTGGCGAGCTTAAAGATAACGCATTGTGTTTCAAGGATCCTCTTTTCTTGAGTTCAGATGTTGCTAGTTGGCCTCCGCAGAGATTCATTCTAAATATTGACAACGCGTCTGTACCAGAAGGGCGTCGAAATAATATCGTTCTCACTATAAATCCAACGTCTATAGTAGATTTGGTTTCAGACTGCAAATTTGACAATTGTTTTTTGAAGTTGAATCGAGTTTTTGCTTATATTTCGCGCTGGGTGAATAATGCTCGAGAGAAACTAGCTGGCGGTGTAAATACCCCATATTCAGCAGCGCTAAAGGTCTCAGAACTCAGACTAGGACTTGAGTACATTTTATTTAATATTCAAAAAATTTCATTCGCTGGCGAGCTGCAAGCAATTAGTTCTAATCATATTATAAAATCATCAAAAATACAAAAACTTAATCCTATTATCGATCATTCTAAAAGCGTTCCAATTCTGCGAGTAGGCGGCAGGCTTTCAATTCTGAACTTGAATTTACAGCTAAACACCCGGCAATTTTGCCGTGCCAACATGCTTTTTCATTTGCGCTAGCAAGTTATTTACATAAAATTAATTCGCATGCGGGTCCTCTAGCTCTATCAGCATTTATTAGGCAGAGGTTTTGGATTGTTAACGCCAGAAAAGTTACGCGAAAAGTAGTCAAATCGTGTATGTCATGTTTTATGTATGATCCGAATGACTTAGAAGCCCTTTCACCAGGTCATTTTTTGACTGGCAGACCTCTGAACTGTATTCCCGAACCTTTTAATGAGGCATAAATGGACTACAACTTCCGAAAACATTAAAATTGGAATTTTAGTCATAGCCGAAGATAATCTCCCTCCACATAAATGGTTGCTGGGGAGAATTGAAGGAATCTACCCCAGAGATGATAGACTTGTTAGAGTCGTCTCACTTCGAAAATCATCAGGCGTTTTAAAAAGAAACGTACATAAAATTTGCCCACTGCCTATTCTTTAAGTGATGCCTTCAAAATAATAGAACACTAAATTATAATAGTTTGAGATCTCACCATTCATATAAACCTAAAAATGTTAATATGGAATTATTTCTTTAGACTAATACCTTAATTAATTTTTTCAACTTTATTTTGAAAGTATATGGATACTTCCAAGGTAGGGAGAATGTTTACGCCGAAGCATAATTTTTTTCCCGCCACTGTGCACTGCAGTGTGGTGTATAAGAGTTTGAAGGGTTAATTAGCAGAAAAAAGTGCAACAATCAAGTAAACACAGAAACAACACAGAAGCAGTAAATGTATTAGTACCCATACCTGCAGATGAGCAACAAGTTTTCTCCCGCTACAATGCATTTATGACTTTGGTATTCTTTTTTATATAACTTGTCTAGTTTTTAAGTTCTTTTTGTCTTTCAATAAAGTCAGTTATTGTACAGCATTCAAGCAGAGCATACGTTTAATTTAGAAGCTCATAAATTTTGAAAGCATATAAATTTAAAGTACAAAATTAACTCCCCCAGCACAAATTAGTATTGGAGTTAACATCACGGTTAGCGACAAAAAGATATTATTTTAATAAATAAAATTTTATTCAATACAAAAGCTATTACAATATTTTTATTCAGGTTTAACAGTAGATTAAATATTTGATTAAATTTTCACAATATTCGTGAAAACATTAATGACATTTTTTTTAAAAACAAAACAAAACAAAAAACTTTTATTAAAAAATTACGTTGTTGTAAAATATGAGATCCCTGAAGGAAAAAAAATCCTAATATCAGAAGTTTTGATTTTCTTTTAAATATTAAGAAATTGTTCATGTTCTTTTTTCATAAATTCGATTTCTAATTCCAACTTAAGCATTTTGAGTTTGTGTTCATTCTCACTAAAATATAGTTCCTTTTGCACCTGATTCTGCTTTTCTTTAACGAAATTTATTTGAATATTATACTTTTCCGTTATTTTTTCATGCTCTTTTTTCATATGCTGAATTTCTTCCCCTTTTTGTTTAATAGATAAATGTAATAGTTGATTTTTTTTTCATTATCATAAGATAAGTTAACTTTTTTTCGTTTAATTGCTTTTTGAATAGGTGAGTTTGTACCCTCAAGACAATCTTGTTTTTTGGCAGTCGAAGGCTCAATCTCGATCAAATCTTGGCTCAAATTTCCGTCATCTAACAAATTACATTTTACTTCTTCACATATTAGATTGGAATTTAGTATTTGTTCAGTTTGATCAGAATTTTTGATTTTGCAACTGCGTCGCTGTCGTACATATTGTTATCAACCCTAAAGTAATAGGGTATACTAGATATTATTTGTTCGTCGATGGCTTCCAAGGGTTTGGGAGCTGGGCCACCACCGGTTCTCTGCATACTACACTTTAGCTCTGAATTTTTTGATTTTATTTTCATTTTTAACTTGCGCCATTGTACCTGGATCTGGGATAACTTCCTTTCGGAACCGGCAGCAGCAGAAAAAATAGTAAATATTTCCTCCAAAGCCTTCTTTTTAATTTTGTTTGTATTCGTGCCTTTACTGCTGTTTTCTATAATAACCACCTTTTGGGAAATAATTTTTTTTAGTAGTTCCTAAAAATGGAAAAATGTGTTTCAAGTTAACAATTATGTGAAGGATCACTGAACGCAGGGTTTAAATTTAGGAGAACCTGTTGATGAGAGCAAGCACCGCAGGAGTTCATGACTGGTTTGAAATGAGGAATTTTCGCCGCCATCGGTTCGGAAAGAGTTTACTAAGAAGTGGCCTACCTACCTTCTCATGCTGATCCCAATTTTGGGAACGTTCCCTTTTTTGAGCCATTTTTATCTTTTTTTAAAGTTCTTATTTGATTCTTCCTTTTTTCTGTTTTCTGAAGTTTGTTTATATTTCCCGCCAAACAGCAGATTTTGACGATCGTTAAAATACTCTTAGAACGTTGATGCTAAAATACGTTTATGAATAACAAAAACTTTTTCACTGCATAACTATCGCTAAAACAGGTATACGAATATGGGGGTTAGTGTTTAGCAGCTGCTTAGCCTAAAGGAATGCACATCTTAATACATGAAAGGCAAGCTGCTACTCCGCACACAGTATTTCTCAAATTGTAATTATTTTTTGACAGTAAAGTAATTTTATAAGACACAATGGCCGCATTCAGCGCAGACAACAGTTGGTAACTGTTGTGTAAAAATTCGCTGAATGGTACAAATTTGGTAGCGCTAACTAAAACTGATAAAGAAGCGAACGCTTTTAATCGAGCGAACAAATTCTATGCTACATGAACACAACTGTTTGCTTAGCTGTCAGATGTTGTTACTGACGCTGTTAAATTAATAAACGCAGAAAGAACGCAGCAAATTTAAGTGAGAAACCTTTGCAATTGAATTAAATTTACATAAAAATTAAATTGAATCTAACTTCTGACGTGTAGAGTAGCAACACATTCAGAGAAAAATATCGTGAATTAAGGTAGCGCTACCATTACAGTTCACAACAGTTGTCTGCGCTGAATGCAGCCAATGTTCTCAAAAATGTTCAGCCTGAAAGTATGCACAGAAAATATTTTTGATACTTATCAGCGACAATATTAGGTTTTAACAATAGTACGTTTTTGATCTAACTCTTTTTTCATCCTTTTATAAAAAATTATCACGAATTTAATGAAATTTATTTGAGTCTATTTGAGTCGATTGTACCAAAAAATATATTTGTGTCAGCCGCGAAATGACACCTAAGTTGATACGTATTGAGGTTGCAAGGCCAGTTTGTAAATTTGTGTATGAATATGATTGTTACCAATCTCGACTTTCAACACTTTTACACTTGAACTAATTTTTCAACACTGCTTCAATACGTAAAGTGTTAATTAAAGTGGTACATTTGTATTTTGCAATCAAGTATAAAAAATCAAGCTTTAAAAAGAGAAAAAGTGCATTCGGCAAAAGGCTCCAAAAAGGAAGTGTGCAAAAGACCTGTTGTAGGACAGGCTTTTATACTAACTAGTAAATAAAAAAATCATATGGTTTTGTTTTTCTTATTCCTTTATGCACTTTCTAATTGCTGTAAAATTAGTAAATAAATTGTTGGCAGTGCATTTTTTATGGTATAGAATCTGTTTTAAAAACTATTTGCTCTGATTAATATATACGCATTTATTATAAAAAATAAATCTTTTCCATAAAAACCCAGTGGAGAAAGTAGACTTCGAAGACGTTGTCTTTGAAACTGTCGTTGAAGACAACGAAGTAATAATACGGGTTTTTTGCTGACCAATATTCATTAATTCAGGCATTTCAGGAACGCACACATTTATACTAAGAAAAAATGGCGACGAGAATGGCCGAAGTCCAATTCGATTCAATGGCCACATTCCTGCCGAAAAAGTGCTCAGGTAGCGAAGTAGCATAAAGTGATACTTTCTGCTGAATGGGTTTTTTTGCAAAACGTTAAACGGCAAACAGCTGTTCGCCATTCGTTGTTTTTTTTAACATCTAAAGTTTGTTTATACTATTGTGCATTCGTTTAACACAAGAAATCATTAATTAACAGCTTTATTGAAGAATGATAAAATAATCTTCTAATAATTAATAATTATCTATTTTCACTTCACACCACAACTTCAGCAACAATTAACAATTTGCAGCCATTTTTTTAGCTGGCAAAATGAAAAGAACATAAGCAACTCAACCAAAGTAGCATACAATTTTTTCTATACCTAAGATGGCGACCGCTCGGGGTGCATGTTGTTTGAGCGCATTATGATACATACCATTCAGCCCAAAAGTTGTAGAACAGCTACGTAGCAAATTTTCCGCTGAATGGGGCCAATGTTGCGCATGGAAACACTATCGAGCTAAAAACGCCATTTTGTCAACTTGACGAAAACCCAACTCAGGCTCAATTTGCCATGGAAATGTAGCAAAAAGCATTGTGCATTAGCTATCCAAACAAAAAAAGTAGCAAGGTTCCATTGAACGGGTTGAAATTATCACAAGACGCCAATTGTTTTAGGTGTCGATTTTAATTGCGAATTCAGACATGAATGTTCATAGGCACTTAAGGCAAGACCGGTGGTCTAGCGCTCGAAAATTTAAAGTATTTTTAGGATTTTTTTAAAAAGTTAAAATATTGAACAACGATATTTAAAGTTTTAAGGTAAAAAATATTTTTTTAATTTAAAAAATTGTTGATCTGGTTCAAAATGGCGCTCAATGAGACGCTCTCAAGGAAAAGGGGCATTTTGATTTTGACTTTTCTATTTATCTGAAAAAAAACCAAAAATATTATTAAGCACTATGAGTGCACTATAGAGTGGACCTTATTTAAAAAAGACCTCCCCAAGGGCTCAAACTGTTGTAATTGATGATAAATTACATGATGATGATGAAATCAGCGAAACAAGATTAGTCGAAAATAATACAAATATTGCTGGGAAAATCCAAAAATTGAAATTTTGTCCCCCTAAGTTTTTCAAGTAATTTGAGGTGATACCCCTAGTCAACTGAAAAATTTTTGGAAAAAACAAAAAAATCTGTTTCCTTAATTCAAATGGAATTGCAAATGAAGATATTAAAAAAAAATTTTTTTCTTTCATGGTCCACTCTAGTGCACTCGAAAAAAGATATGAAAAATTGACGGAATGACACGCTACTGAAAATTAAGTTCTTAAAACAGCTTGTTTTTTACCAGTTATTAAGTGTAAAATATTGTAATACAAAGAACTATTTTAGATTTAATTAATGAGAATAAAAGTTATATTTGATACAAATTTTACAGGTTGTTATATATATGTATGTGTGATTTTTTTTCTTCCATCTTCTTTAGTTTGTTTCTAGCTGGACATTTTCCTTGTAGCAATATTTTGCTTGCTACTTTGGATACACAACCATAATTTTTAGATACTTCATAACACCAATAAAAAGATGAAATTCTGATGATTCGGCTAATGAAATAATTATTAGTTAGGACTTGAAAAAAATTGTTTAACAAATATGCTTTTTATTAATAAAAAGACACAGTTTCTATAGTATCGTAAGTATAGACGTAGAATTCCTTTTTATACAGTAATAGAGAAAAATTCTGGTTTTTTCAATTAAAAAAATATATGTATTTGTACAAAAATGAAAAAATATCGAACTTCTAAGCAAACAAAATAATAAAAAAGTATTAAAAATTACCATTTCTACTATCTGCTAGAGCCATTGGCTGTAGAATAACGAATTGAAATTTCAGCCCAATCGGCTTGATAGATTTTTTAAACACCCTGGCCGATCAGAAAAACTTTGTTTCGAGAAAATCACTTTTTTATAAACGACGATTTTAATTGTTTTGTAAAATATTACATATGAAAAAAATTTAAAATAAATATAACTGATATAATTGAATAAAAGTATATATTTAAACTAGGTTATTTTTTTTTTAATAAAACTTAGGGCGGTGTAGGGATGTCAATTTTTGCAGATTTGTAGATCCCGGGATTTTCAGGATCTGAACATACAATCCCGAAATCCCGGGATCCTGAGGTCGTCCCGAAATTAAGTAAGTTTTTATTTCGTTATTTCAAAATCAGAGTAGTCGCCGCCTTAATATAATTTAAAGTAGTTTTCCCGGAATCCCGAGATCGTCCCGAAATTTAGTAAGTTTTTATTTCGTTATTTCAAAATCAGAGTAGGCGCCGCCTTAATATATTTTAAACTAGTTTTAAGCCACTTGTTTTGAAATAGTTTTTCAATTACTTCATATATAATGCAATAAAAACTATTCAACATTGAAGTGGATGCCGCCTTAATATAATCCAAAGTAGTTCATAAACTACATTACTTTAAATAAATTTTTTAATTAGTTGTTTTTAAAAACAAGGTAGTTTGCTTCTAAAGGGATAGTTTTTCAAAAATGCATGTACAAAAACATATTTAGTTTAGCAGTAACTACATACAATTATTTTAAATCACTATTTAAACTACAATTTTTTTGAAATTTACTTTTTTCAGATTGATTATTGTTCAATTATCCTTCAACTACAACAACCAACTACAAAAGCCAAAATTCGCGTAAAAAATTATTCGAATTTTGGCTTTGGTTGTTTTTTTCCGAAATAGCTTAAGATTCTGAAAAAGCGATCCATAAAGTCGGTTTTTAAATTTTGCATTTGAATTCACATTATCTCACGTTAGAAGAGCACGAAGAAGAAGTTTTTGACTATGTAAATTTCGTATTTTGAGGAATCTTACTGCAAAAATTTTGATGTATTATTCAAAGATATATGATATGGAATTTTTTCAAAAAAGCAACACAACTGCACAGTAAATTTTTTCTAAAAAAAATTCAATTTTATTTTTATTAAACGTAGCCACATAAGTAGGTATGTAAAAGTTATATGTATATGGTATTAGCTTTAATTGCAAGACATTCAACTTAATTTTTGTAATATGAAATTATTTAAATGACTATTTATGTGGTCACAAGGAATAATGACTAAACTCATAGTCAATAAAATTAATGTGACTACGGATTTTATGCTATTAATCTGATATTGATCATTCTTCGAAACAACAACAATCTAACAAAAGCACGGATCTTAATGCGCTTGTATTTTTAGTAGGGCAATTCGCAATTTCGTGTATTTTGGATATTTGTGCTTTTATAAAAAATTTTAAAAATTTTCTATCAATTGTGAACGGCCTTTTTGATATAATTTGCTACAGTTGTTTTAAAACGTGAAATTCACAGCCAATTGATGAAAAGCAAAATTATTTTAATTTGGAAATTTCGCTTAACTCAATTTCATGTAGAAAAAATTCTTTAAGCACAATTATTTGGTTTTTTATTCGCTTATCTTCCGTATCAGTTTTTTTCGCCTTTACTGTTTTTTATAATCAGCAGTCAGTTTGCAATATAGTATTGCAATGTATATATAATTATATACGTAATGTATAGTAAATTTTAGCTATGGATTTTAGTGTTGTATATATGCAATAGCGTAGTAAATGCATTTCTTTTTATTTTCTTAGTGTAGAGTAAATATATATTTTACCATTTTGCAAATGATATGGTGCAAGACCATTTGATATGGATATGGAAATTTTGTTTTCACCATTTTGAGTATAGTTGCCGAGCGTATCTATTACTTAACTTACCGTATCTATTATTACATACTTAAACTTAATTAAAAATAGTAAATTCTTATGTAGCTACGTTTAATAAAAATAAAATTGAATTTTTTTCGAAAAAACTCACTGTGCAGTTGTGTTGCTTTTTCGAAAAAATACCGTATCATATATCTTTAAATTATACATAAAAATTTTTGTTGTAAAATTTTTCAAAATACGAAATTTACATAATTAAAAACTTCTTTCTTATGCTCTTGTGAGTTGAAGTTATCAAATTTTCGAAAAAAATTTAATCAAAATTTCACTTTCCAGATTTTTTTAAAAAACAGAACAAAATGCAATGTTTCTTATAGCATAAGATGGCAAATTTTTTAAGCTTTTAAATAAGTATAAATTGATAAAAATTGTTTCATTAGTTTCATAGTGAAATGAAAAATACTGAAGAAGAAATTTCTTGTTTTTTCGAAAATATAATTTGTAGCCAAAAAGCCTTTAAGCCGATTGCGCGACCGTTAGTTAATATTAAAGTGTTATATACCAAAATTCATGTTTTTAAGAGTAGAATCAGAAATCAAGGTGTCCCGGAAACTTTTCGAAAAACGTTGAAAAAGTGGGACGGTCTAATATACATATATTGTATTAATTTTTATTTTTCTTAATTTTTTTAAAATAATATACTATCTTCATTTTTAGAAATCTTGGAATAAATTTTAATACAAGCATTAAAAACTATTTAATTTTGTAAAATTTGTAAAAAGTGTTAGTAAATAAATTGATTACGAAATTCGTAAATATATATTGTTCTACATTTTAATACAGTTAAAATATTAAAACGATAGGTATAAAGTAAATTAAGCTCAAATTTTGGCACTCGATTTGTTTTGAGTTCTAAATGGTTTAAGATAAAAATATTTTGCCACACCCTCTTTTACCGTCTACAAATCAACAAAAATGCTATATTTTGGACGGTTTTGGTTGTATTAGACTAAAATTTTTTAATTAAGTTTAAGTATGTAATAATAGATACGCTAAGTTAAGTAATAGATACGCTCGGCAACTATACTCAAAATGGTGAAAACAAATGTAGTGGAGACGCTGACATGGAGTCTGAAGGACGACAGATGCCTGCTTTGATTAAGATATCAAATTCCTTTTTGCCAATTTTGTATTTGTTGGAGTCAAGGCGTCTTGGTCTTGAAAAAGGTAACTGTCCTTCTGTAGTTATATGGTGTACTGTTTTGTGTTTAACTGGTTTGTTGTAGTCAGGTTCTGCTGTTAGTGATGGATAATTTTTGAGTATTTTTGTATATTTGTTGTCTAGTGTAATTATTTTAGGTAGTGATGTTTCTGTAAATGCTGTGATTGCGTTAACTGATAGTTGTGTAAGTGGATCAATGAGTTTCTTGTGATTTAAGCCTATCAAGAGTCCATATTTCGTAAGGAAATCTGCTCCTATAATGGGTCTTGTAGTGTCCGCTAGTATAAATGTAAAAGGGAAATCACGTCTTAGTTTCAAATTTACGTTAAGTAATTTCTTGCCGAAAGTTGAGATTGTACTGCCATTAGCTGCTGTTAATATTAAGTCTGAATTTTTCTTGTGGGCTTTAAATTTATTTACTGGAAGTACTGAAACTTCTGCTCCACTGTCTATCAAAAAGTTTATGTGATTGTCGTTATCGTAAATAAAAAGGCGGCGTGTGAGTATAGTTTGACTTCCACCATTAGCCGTCGCAATGATGGAGTCACTTAGTTTGTTGAGTTATGTTGTATTGTGTTGTGTTGAGTGTCATTTTGACCGAATGAGCGTGGTTGTTCGCATTGTCTAGCTGCCCTACCGAGCCTAAAATGGTATCTACATACCCAGTTGGCAGGTTGTTGTCGTGACACACTTCTTGACGGAGATCTACGTCTTGAAAATCTTCGAAAATTAGATTCTCTCGAGTTCGAACGTGAATGACTACGGTATCGTTCGTTTTTCAACTCTTGGACCTCAATTGTTAGTTTGTTGAAACTTTCTAGGATTTTGGACGTTGTTTCAGCAAACTATTGCGTTATCATTGCAAGCTCAGAGTTTTGTGTAATTTTTGCCATGCGCTGGATATTATTGCCAACTGAAGCGACTTCGGATTCTGACATAACTTCCCACAAATCGTCAGCTAGTTTCAATTGTTCCTCTAGTTCCTATGACCAGATCCGGTCAAAGCAATATCAAGGCTTTTGGGGAGTTTTCGAAGCCATATTTTATAAACTAAGTCACTATCAACTGTACCGGCTACCATTATAAGTGACCTATAAAATTGAGATGGCTTTTGGTCACCCATCTCAGTGCCAGACAGAATTTTGTCGAACCTCTTGGCTTCACTTTAAAAGTGTCTGTCAATCAAGGTTCTCTTTAAACCTTCATACAAATTTGAGGACGGAGGTTTTTGTATGAAGTCTAGCACTGTTATAATTACCTCTTGAGGTAGAGCGGTTACGAAGAACTCATACTTAGTCTTGTCAGTTGTGATTCCTTTTGCTTGAAATTGTATTTCTGCATGGGCGAACCATGCGTCTGGACAAGAGGTCCAAAATTGTGGCAATTTTACTGACGTCGCTTGTATTTCTGAATGCATTGCTGCATCAAATGGATTGACTAGATCCGTTTGTAATTGTATGAGAGGGCGATGGTCACCTTCGCCGAAATGAGAGAGATGTGAGATAGGGTTAGAAGTTTGTAAGGGAGTGGGAGTTTGTCTGAGGCGATGAGTTTCTCACGACCTTATCGTCTTACAAACGTTTTAAAAGCTACGGTGTGTGCCTCGAGAAAAGCTAGAATGATAATACAACCTGAAAAAAATTTTTTATAGTATGTGATAAACAAAATTTTACAAAACTTGTAAAAAAAATTTTTAACATATAATATATAAATTTTTATATAGAAAGAAAATTGTTGTTGCTGCCAATGTTGTGGTTGTTGTTACAAATATAGTTATTGTGGCTGCTACAAATGTTGTTGTTGGTGTTAATTTTGTTGTTGCTGTTGTTTTTGTTGTTGCTACCGCTGCTGTTGCAGTAGATCGTGTTGTTGTTGTTGTAGGTTGATGTTGACTGCACTGTTGGCGTTGTTGTTGTGGTGGCTGCTGCTATGGCTGCTGTTGTTGTTGTAGTGGCTGCTGCTATGGCTGCTGCTGTTGTTCTTATTGTGGTGAAACAGTTTCAACGCCTGTTGTACCGATTATTGAGGTAATAAGCTGCGCTGGGTGGCAAACCAGGAGTGACCATAGATGTGGTTGTAGTGAAGGATGTTGATTTGATAGGGATGGTCAGATTCTTTTTAAGTGAATCATTCAGTTCGTTCCTCGAATTCAGCGTTAAATGGTGGTTCTTATTCTCCTGGCAGGATCGCCAATATGGGTCGTTAGTTTGTTCCCACGAATATATTTTAAGGACGATATATTTTTTATTTTATTTCTTTTTTTTTAACAATTTATTTTTTGTATGCCTTTATACAATGAATACATTTTTTGTAATGAAAATAATATACAAAATTTTTTGATTACTAAAAATTGACAATTTTTGAATTCTTAAATAATAATTTTTTAGATAAAATGTGTAAGTGAATATTTTGTAAAGTGTGTGTTTTGTATGTTGTGATGTTGGTGTTTATATGTGGTGGTATTGAGTCATCACATATATATGTGGTTTGACTTTCATTTCTTCGTTTATAAAATTATTTATTTTATTTTAATTCACACAATTTACGTTACAATGTAGTACATTTACATTAAAAATTATAAAATTACAATAAATTTTTTTTTACTTCTAAAAGGTTCGTCAGAGTTTTTTCAATATTTTCTCAAAACTGGTTTAATAAATTTTGTATTTTTGACTTAAAATTTTTTTTTTGTCCTGGCTATATAAATTTTATTCAGTACAGTAATTTGTTTATGAGTATTCGTTTCAGTACATGTTCATCCGTTTAACCTTGTTCCACTTTCGGCCATCCTAACAGTTCATTCGACCTCGAATGACCGGTTCCTTTCTTTCATATTTTCTGCAATGGAATTAGACTTTTTTTGGACCTTCTCCTTCGGACTATCTCCAATTTTCTCGACAGCACAGCGTCCATGATATAGTTTCACTACAATTTTGTACGGTCCAAGATATTTTGGTTTAATTTTCAATCCATTACCAAATTGTGATCTTTTAATAGCTACAATTTGATTTATTTCATACTGTTTTTCTGGTATTTTTTTTTTATTAAAATTTTTACGATTTTCTTGTTGTATTTTTAAAATATTTTCACGTGCTACGTCGCGAATAAGATTTCTTTCGTCATCTAGTTGTTGAACTGCAGCTTCGGTGAGCAGTTCACTAATATCTTCATTTGCCGGGATACGCATTTCTAGTCCCATTAGAATTTTACAGGGTGCTTTTTTTGTGCTGCGTGGAGATGTATTGTTCAATGTCTGTTGTATACGGTCTAAATTCTTGTACTAACTCTGTGGTTGGTTTACGCATAGTTTTGTTACCACGGGAACTAAAATCTCGTATACCGTTTGCTATTTGTTAATGATGCATACCTACCTTCTCGCAATACTCTTTAAATGCATTTGATGTGAATGCTGTACCACGATCCGATATCATCAGAGCCGGATTTCCGAATATAGATGCCTGCTTCTGAAGTCGTTCTATAACTTCGGTAGTTCCAGTACTTTTGATAGGACAGAGCCACATAAACTTGTAAAACGCGTCAACAATGACAATTATGTGATTATACTGCTTTTGTGTTTGTTCTATTGGTCCAACGTGATCAATGTGGTAAGTTCCAAGTGGTTTATCCATTTTATTTATTGGTTTTAGAAATCCCTCTTTCTTTGCTACTTTAGCTTCCGAAATTATGCACTCTACTGTCGCATCTACCTTTTGCTTTTAATTTGGTGTGAAAAAGATCTTTCTACTTGTTCTTGCGTCTTTTTGGCTGCAAAATGTCCTTGACGGTGAGCTAGTTGTATTATTTCCTGCTTCATGCTTGATGGTATTACGATAAATTCTTTTAAGTGATCTTTGTGTAATATGCCGTATTTAATACAATACTCTTTATAACTTTTCACTTCTAAAATTGCCCTTATGGCTTTTATCCATTCATCATGCAATTGTAATTGTTTAATAATATGATTTAATGAGTCTGCCAACATTAAGCATGCAACACGGCTTAATGCATCTACATGTTTCATTTTCGAGCCAGAATGATGCTCTACAATATAGTCAAACTCTTGCAAAGACATAGTCCATCTTGAGACTCTCAAAGGCACATCCACTTTCTTCATTGGCATTGCGAAAGCATTGCAATCGTTACGATCTTTATTGTTTTTCCAAGTAAAAACACTCTCCATTTCTTCAATGCTTTTATTATCGCTAATACTTCTAGTTTGTAAGAGTGATACTTTTGTTCTGCTTTTGATATTTTTCTACTCATATATTGTGCAGGGTGGAATTGTTGATCTTCTGAGTCTTTTTGCAATAGAATACCACCATATCCGTACATAGACATATCCGTATGAATTTCTGTTAACCCCGTTTGACTATACAATTTCAGTACTGGCGCATTTACCAATGCTGTTTTCAACTGTTCGAATGATGCGAGTTGTTGATTTTTCCAATTTGAACGTTGATTGCTTCGAAAGTAAATCCGAATGTGGTTTAGCTATAAGTGAAGTCATTTTTGTCTGTTGGTAAAGGAAAGTCTTTTACAGCTTTGGTTTCTCTCCTGAAGGTCGTATAGAAGAGTTTTCAACATTGAAACCCAAAAAATTAACTTTTCTCTGCAAAAATTGGCATTTCTTCCATGTAATTTGCAAACCAAATGACTCTGCAACAGATAGTACTTTCCTCAGTTTTTCAATGCCTTCAAATTCGTCTTTGGATGGTATGATAATATCATCCATGTAAACAACTATTGCACCCTCTTATATAAGCTCTCTAAAAATTGCAAAAATGTATCTACAGAAAACAGATGGTAAGTTTCATATACCGAACGGAACAAAAAGAAATTCGTATTGACCATTATGAGTTACAAATGAGGTGTATTTTTGTGAAGATTGTTCTACTGGTACATGAAAGAATCCATTTCGTAAATCTAACGTAGTGTATACTTTATCTACTTGAAGTCTTTGAAGAACATCATCTATGAGTACCATCGGAAAGTTATCAAGAATGATTTGCTGCTTCAGTTTTTTTTTTTTAGACTAAACCAACGATCAGGGGATGCCCCCTATTAATGCGTAAGCATTGTGTTGGTTCGAAAAATAGTTAGTTGAAGGGTGGATAGATGGAGTAGTGTCGGTGAATATTTGTTTTAAATTTGCACAGCTCAAAACTGCCAGGAAACACGCTCGCAGGGAGACTATTCCACAACTTAACCGTGCGACTAAAGAACGAATTATCACGGTAATGCGAGGTTCTATTGGGCATCGATGCAATGGTAAAATGGTGGGCTTGGACAGCTGCCCGAGTGGACCTGGGAAACACACGAGCTGGTGGCGTCAGACCATGCATCTCCCTTGAACACTTCCCATGGTAGTACCTATACAGAAGGCTTAGGCAACCAACATTGCGTTGATGAAGAGAGTTGAGAGAGGATGAAATACTTTCATCCCTATCAAATATATCGCACGACGTTGAATTCGATCCAGAAGCTCCAAATAAGATCTTGAAGCACCTGCCCAAATGTGCGAATTGTACTCCATTTTTGGCCTTATATATGAGGTGTAGATCATGCGAAGAGCAGCTGAAGTGAAATATTTTTTGCACCGTTTTAAAAAACCTAGGCACTTGCCCGCTTCTTTCGACACATCGAAAATATGATCATTCCAACGAAGATCAGATTAGATCGATATGCCCAGAACGTCAAGAGCGGCTGATTCCACAAGATCCACACCATTCATACTGAGAGGAGCTAAAGGGCGATTCACTCGCTTGTGGGTTAACAGACAACACTGGGTCTTGCTTATATTGAACTCTACTCTATTAGCAAGACCCCACTCGGAGATTTTTGTAGATCATTAAGGAGTGTGTCATTCATAGTTTGCCTTTTTCTCTCAATCTCCATAGAGCTTGGGTGTTTTTTGAATGAATATGAATGACAAATGCTGCTGTCGTCCGCAAACGAATGTATTGGGTTATGCGTCAACGACAGAAGGTCGTTGATAAAAACCAGAAACAAGGTTGGCGATAGAACTGAACCCTGCGGTACTCCTGCCATCTAGCCATCTAGCTTTGATCCATCAGTAAAGATCTCAATGACATTGTGAGGTGAACGGTTACCTATTTCCCACTCTTCTCGAGAGGGAATAGATACATCGAACTTCCTCTCAAAGGATAGTTTTTGTGTGATGTAGTCAATGGACCTAGGTAAAGGAGGGAGAAAAACTAACTAACTATGCATGCACAATAGATCCTATGGGTCGCGGTGCACATGGGCCCACTATAAACTAACTAAAAGGAGGGAGAATTTTTCTAATGCAAGAATGTCCTAGTGTACTTTCTTTCCACTGGGAGGTGGCTTCTAGGCGGATGGCTATATTAGCGGCCATCTGTTCAGCTAAGATATCAAGTGGTGTAAGATGGAGCATTGTGCCTTATGCGTCTTTCGGAGTGGTTCTTAAGGCTCCACTGATGCAAAATTCCGCTGATCTTTGAACTTTACGGAGAAGGTTAAGGTGAGTCTGTTTTTCGAGTGCATGCCACCAATATCTATCTATATATATAAAATGGAATGTGTGTTTGTTTATTTGTTTGTTTGTACCTTATAGGAGACCAAACCTCTTGACCGATCTTCCTGAAATTTTCACAGCATTTAACTGGGACTCTGGCATGATTAATAGGGTACTTTTTTCGACCACGCCTACTTTTACGCCCACTTTTTTAAAATTATGTAATTGCTCCCATATAGTTTTTAACTGATTTACTTCAAATTGTATACACATTATACTCCAGGCGAGGTAGAAATAAACATTTCTTACGCCACGCCCCCTTTCACACCCCTTTTCACGCCAAATTTAAGTTTTAAACTTTTTGTTCTCTGTACAAATTTTTTCTTTCCAACGGATTATTTTTTATTTGGTAGTATATTGCTCTTAATACTGTTAACGTCGCCATATTACTATGAACCACGCCCACTTCACCGCCCCTTTTTTAAATTCAGATACTTATACAACTAACAATGTTTGCTATACAAAATACTTATTTTGTAATATGTATTTACCTAAAGTTTTATATACTTTTTATCTACAGGTAAGGTAGCCATAGATTTTTTTATTACCAAATCCCCCTTTTTCGCCCCATTTTACTTTAATTATAATTAATCTGCTTTCAATCTATATATATAAAAATGAATGTCTCTCTGTCTGTTTGTTTGTTTGTGCTTTATAGGAGTCTAAACCCTTGTACCGATCTTCCTGAAACTTTCACAGCATGTTACTATGACTCTGGAAGAAATAATAGGCTATATGAAGTTTTTATTGGACAAAGGGGCGTGGCACCAAATATAACCCAAAAATTTAAATCGCCATATTTTGGGCATTTTTTGACCTACGTCGATGATATTTGGTACTTATGGTATTGGCATAATTAGGAATATATACCAGGAGAAAAGTGGGTGGGACCACGACCCTTTTTAGCAAAATTAAAAATCGTAATATAGTCTTAACTACTGGACCGATCGTCATTAAATTTTCACGATAGGATATTCTTACGAAATAATAAATTCTTGACTATACAAAATTGTGAGTGGACAAAAGGGCGTGACCTCGTCCATATAACCCAAAATTTAAATCGTCATATCTTGCGCATTTTTTGATCAACGGCGCCAGTATTTGCTATATATGGTATTGGCATGAATAGAAATACGTACCAAAAGAAAAGTGGGCGGAGCACGCCCCTTTGTTTGCGATATATTGGAGGATGGACCTGTTAACCGATCTTAAATTTTCACAGCGTGCAGCTTTGGCTCAGGAATACTTATTACGTGATAATATTTTTCGACCATGCACACTTCTGCACCTACTTTTTTACTACGTTTATTAACGGCTTTACCTCAAATTTAAAATACATATTATTTAAAATAGTGGGGTAGCCCCATTCTCTTTCTCCCACAACTGTCTGCAAAATAGCTGATTTTGTAATATGTGTTAATTAAAATAGAGATTGGGGTAACCCCATTCTCATTCTCCCACAACTGACTGCGAAACAGCTGATTGTGTAATTGCTGCTTTTTGATTGGTCTAAAAATAAAAAGGGGTAGCATGAAGCAAATAACATGCGGTTCAGTGATGAATTCTAATTGGTTTAAAAGAAAAAAAGGGGAGAAGCATTGCAATAATTAAATTAAATTTAAATAAATAAATTGTTTTTAAACATATAAGTACTTTTCATTTTATTTTATAACGAAGGGGGTAGCGAAGCACACCAGGTTCAGCTAGTCCAATATATATCCAATGAGTAACACATGGTTGTAAACCCCATTTGCTACCTACCGCCTTTTTTTTATAGGGCAATATTAACTTTTTTGGCTCTCTCGAGCAGATTGGGCTTCCAGTTTAGTTTCTTATAAAGTATAAGGCCCAGGTATTTTGCTTCATCTGAGAAGCTAAGTCTTGTGTTTCCCAGTTTAGGAGGACACAAAATCTAAGAAAAAAAATTTGTATGAGAAATACACAAGCTGCTTCAGTAGCTGCTGTTGTTATTGTGTTTTTGATGTGGTTGTTAGTTTGGTTCGCAATCGTGTCGCTTGTTGTTGTGCTGCTTTTGTTGTTGTTGTTGTTGATGTTGTTGTGATTGTTGATGTTGTTATTCCCTCCTGGAAACGGAAACATTTCTGGATATAAACAGGAAACATTCCATGGAATGTAGGAAGCATTCCCTTCCATTGGACACTCCATTTATTTTTTACTTAGCATGTCATTAACGGGAAACATTCCTCTCCGCTGTGCTAAAAATGAATGTGGAAACATTCCTCTCCGCTGTCTTAAAAAGTGAATTGGAAGCAGTCCTCTTCCTTGTTCTAAAACTTAATGTGGAAACATTCCTCTCCCTTGTTATGAAAATGCTCAGCCAGGATTCGAACCCGGGACCCCTGAGCGACAGTCAAGCGCACTACCACTAGACTATCGAATTCTTTAATAATCGGCTAGGAAACAATGATATTAATATTTTCTGTTGTCATTGCTTGACTATAAGTAAAAGTTTCCATATGCATTTTTAAAGAAGCGGTTTGGAAACAACATAAATACAAAACTACACTTAAGCTTCCGAAAGATACGGTAGGGAATGTTTCCTTATCACTTTTAGATGGAAGACTTCCGATTTTTCCTAGAGGGTTAATATATATTAAAAATGTACATACATATATAAATACACATTAGTTGCTTTCGTTTTTGTTGTTGGTTTTGTTTATTTGCAGTAAAATAAATACAATAGAGAATACAGAAGCTTGTAGCTACAGAGCCAGTATGTATTACTAATACGCAAGTTTGCGTATGCGTTACTAAGCATGCATTGTGCTTTGAAAACTCTATTTATTTTTGAAGCGAAAACTTTTTATAAAACAAAACAAATTTTTAGATGAATTTAATTTTGAGCTTTAAGATCAAGTAAATTTGAAGAAGGCAACAACAACAATAAATTTATTTTTGAATAGTTTTTATTTAAAACATGCAATAAAAATAGAGCTCAGTTACTACAGCTTTTTCGCACTATCACAACATTTGCTCATTTAAAGTCACAACCCAGATAGCAATTGAAAAAAAATTCAACGCCTTCGATACAAATGGCTCAAAACAAGCCAATGTTGGAAAAATTTACCCACCAATAAAGTAGTTGGGCTCAAGGACATTACAAGACGTTACAACTAACCATGCATTAATGTACGTATATCTAACTACTGGGTAAGTCAATGCCGGGATCCTGGACGACTTAAGCCCCTTTAAATCCCGGGATTTTCTTTCCGGCAACCCAGGATTTTAAATAAAAAATGTCTAGTACAAATATTCATGTAAATGCAACCATATCAATTTAAATTGATATGAGTATAGAATTAAAAAATGCAAAGACTTTGCAAAGTTTTAGAAGAATTTGCAACATCGGGAATCAGCAATGTACTTCAAAATAATCAGATATTCTGACTTACGAAATAATTTTGTTTTTTGGTGAAGGCAATCGTGATCGAAACTTACAAATTGCTTACGGTTATCGTACAACTATTTCCCCAAATAGCATAGAATCAGAACGGTGCTTCTCATCAGCGGGTTGTATTTGTAATAATATCCGAACAAAACTCTCTAATGAAAAACAAGACGCGTTGATCAGCTTAATGTATTACTTCAAAAATAATTAACAAAAAATTGAATTTGGAAAGTCTTTTCCAACCCTAATTCGCCTTAAACACAAAGAACATGAAGACGGTGTCTAAAAAAAATATCTAACATTTATATAATAATACCTTAAAATGTTCCGTATATTATTTTTTTATATTTTATGTTCTTTACAATGACAAATGACAATTTGCTAGTCATTAATATTATTCAAGTTTTTTGTGTTTATTAACAATAATTGTATTCTCAATTGAGTGGTATTGTGGTATTTTGGTTTTTTTGTCACAGTTGAACACCACAATTATGAGCACTCTTTAAAATAGAATTTGCAGTTGGGAACCGCCCACTATACTTTTTTTGTTACTATGCAAATAAGTTAAATATCCAATTTGATATTGGATTTAATATATGGCATAAAAAAGTTTAACTTGCATTTTGAGCTTCTTTCATTTTTGCAAATAGAAAATAACTGGCAAACGATCAGTTGTTTATGGAACTTTAAAAACCACGTTGGTTAAACATATTATTGGGCTACTTAAAATTGCCATACTTTTGGTTTTTAGGAATTTCATGTAAGACAACAAAAAATTTAAAAACTGCTTGGTAAAGTGTGGTATCAGTACCATGCGGTTTTTAACTACACTGCAAACAACGCAATTGTGTATATCCTTAATGTGCTATTTTTTGTTTTGTTTTTGTTGCTTTTTAAATGAATTAATCTACTTTTATTTATTTTCAAGTAATAAATAATAAAAATTGTATTAAAAACGTTTTGAATTATTTACTTCTTAAAGTTTTCAATCCCGAACTAATCCTTTTAGTCTACTTTTGAGTTGACCTTTCGACAAGTTTACATCAAAAAAGCTACAGTCGTTAACAAAGGTACTCATGCTATTTAATGGAGCAGTTAACATATAACTTGTTTTACTAAATTGTAAATAATTCAAGTTGTTAGAGTTTCAACTGCTTCTACGGTTAGTGTTAAAATTTATAAAGGAAAGAAGTTCTGGAGAATCGAATACGCCAGCTATGAGTTGGTGTAAGCATGGTATAATTATTTGACAAGGTACACTCTAAAAATTATTGTTCTTAAAATCAATGAATCGCGTTCATAAACTGAAATTCATTGATTTTAATGGACAATTCATTGGCACAATGAATGAATTCAATAACTGTTTTTGTGTTTAATGATTGCGTTCATTGTTTATATGAATAAGCGTTCATTAAATTTAAACTTCGATAAATGAACGCATTCATTGTGCCAATGTACAAATCATAAAATTTTAGTAAGTATCTATATGTAGATTTTAATTTTTTAAGAACGCGCACATACCGACAATGAACGTGTTCATTCCGACAAACAACGCGTACATACCGACAATGAACGCGTTCTTTAACTGCTGTGCAAGTCTTCTTAAACTGTTGGTTATAACGGTGAAATGCTATTGAGAAGCAATGCTTCAGCTTTAATTCATTTTTGTTAAAATTTTGTGCTGACAAGTTGTGTTGTGAATAAAAAATTGCATAAAAAATTTAATATAAAACTGAATTCGATAGCTGCTGGCAAGCCCGTAGTCACTTTAGGCTAAATGAAATAGTAGGAAAAGATGAACCACTATCAGAAATCTTTTGCAAATGGCCAGAATACAAAAAACCTAATGGATATCGCTTGGTAAAATGTACTAAAATTAAAAATTGTTTTCTGAATATAATTATTTTTTTTCCTCCATACAGATAGATAAGGATTTTTGCTTAGCTTTTGATAACCATTCAGACTTCTTCACTGGCTGGTCAGATAATTTCATCAACATTACGAACTTCATGTCAAAGGATAACTATGTAAAAGACAGACAAGTCAAATCGATGATTGACAAATTAAATGGGAGTGATAATGATAATGGTACGTAATTTAATGTTTAAGTTTTATATAGAGTTATCGTGGTTGTTCTTTGTAAATATAATGAGGGTGTTCACAAGGTGTCCTAAATTTGTATAATGTAAGTGAAAGGATTTTCTCATTTTCTCCTTTATTAGTAAAGCGATTTTTTTTTAAATTTTGCTTGCATATTTTGTTTATAGTTCTTGGATTGGAATTTCTTATTTGGAATTTCACACAATTCCAATTAAACATACAAGCAAACTTTCTAATAAAGGAGAAAATGAGAAAAACCTTTCACTTACAACATACAACATTGTCACGTGAAACCAAAAAAGCCGTAAGTTACATGTCAAAAATTTTATAGGGGAAGCAAAAACAATCTAAGTGTCATATCATGAATTTCGGATTTATGACTGTTTTATTGATCCTCAGTTATGTTTTTGCTGCGTATTATTTGGTTTAAATAATGAAAAATAATAAGACAAATAATATGAAATAAAATAAAAGCTTGCATTAACGGCTGTTAGAATTTTGTTAATAAAAACGTAATTTTAAATGGAAGGAGTGTATAATTTTGCAGAAACATTTATTTTGAAACGGTGCATCATAATCAATCAAAAAATCGATCTTGAATTTTTTGGTAACTTTCGCCTATTTTGATTTTATATGATGACATAAAACTTTAAGACACCTTATGAATACCCTCAATAACTGGTATTTTCAACTTAAAATCATTTTCATGGCAAAAGATAACAATATTTATTTGTTTTTTTGTGTATTAAATTGTATTGTTGAACCTTTCGGCTGTTGACTTATCCTGACCTAATGCTTTTGAGTTCTTGCTTATTCAAAATGATAGTTTTTAAATTCTCCTGATTAAAACATCTGCTTTTAGATTATTAGATTGCGCTGCTGTACAACTTTTATGGTGCCTTCACGCTTATCTGGTTCCAACTCAAAAAGTTGTTACAAAGGACAACAATGGAAAGAAATCCAAATTTACAATAAGAAGCTCTCAAGAAGCATTTATTTTCGTTGGAGATAGCGCGCAGGAAATAGAAGATCACATAGCTTTTTTAAAAAGTAAGTGGAAGCAACAATCTCTTTTCGTTTACACATTTTTACATGTATTTGAATGGTGTAAAATTTTTGTTTACAAATTTCCTAAGAGCGGTAGATATTTGTTTTAAAATATTAAATTTATTAAATTTAAAGTACCCCTCGGCATGTTCTCTAGTTTGGGAGTTCATTGCGGAACAATTTTACCACATCAAAAACAAATCACAGGCCTCTAAAATGTCCATATTGCTTGAAGCATTAAAAAAGTAAAATTTTTGGATTACTCTTTTGGTTAAATGATTATTTCACGTCTCTCATTTGTATGTATCAATTTAATTTGAAAATTATCTAAAGTA
Organism: Dichetophora obliterata; assembly: GCA_963920525.1. Taxonomy (NCBI): domain Eukaryota; kingdom Metazoa; phylum Arthropoda; class Insecta; order Diptera; family Sciomyzidae; genus Dichetophora; species Dichetophora obliterata. Next base: position 3,377,337 of record OY986440.1, read on the forward strand.
TTAGTTAGATTATTATTAAAATATTAGGGATTAGTGCTGTATTAGTTATAAAAAAATTATTTACAACATTTTTATTAAAAAGAATTAGTTTTATATTATGTTTTATTTATGTCTTTCTTCTTCTTTATATGACTATATCTACATTTATTGTATTAACGAGTATATGAGTTACTTTTAATTTTAATTTAAAAAATGTAAATTAAAAAACAAATGTATATTTAACTTGATTTACTTAAGGATTAAAATAAAAAAATATAAATTACAAACAATATTCTTAAATCTTTTATTTGCAATGACATCTTTTTTGCAGTGTATTATCGAAATAATTTAATAAAATAATGAATGGAGTTCAATAAATCAATGACTTCTTTCTTATTATCAATGAAATAATACATTAAAAACAAGATATTTTTCACTGAGTCAAAGAAAATGTTCATTGGTTGTATGAATACCGTACTTAAATATTAATATTTTATGAACCTGTTCTTTAAAATCAATGTATTGTTCATTGAGCCAATGAATATGTTCATTGGCTATATGAATAGCATATTTAAATATCAATATTTTTATGAACCTGTTCTTTAAAATCAACGAATTTTTCAATGAGACAATGAATATATTCATTGGCTCTATGAATGCTATATATTAATAACAACATTTTATGAACCTGTACTTTTAAATCAATTTATTATTCATTGAGCCAAAGAATATGTACATTAGCTGCATGAATAACATACTTTAATCTCAATTTTTTATGAATCTGTACTTGTAAAGCAATGTATGGTACATTGTCTATAAGAACAATACACATTGGCCCAATGAACAGTACATTAACTTTTTGGGTTTAATGTACGGTTCTTAAAAAGCATGAACGGGTATACATTGAACCAATGAACGCGTACTTTGACGCAAAATTAATAATTTATTCTTATGGACAATAAATTTATTCATTGATTTTATGTACCTTTTTGGTTCAGTGTAGTAGTAATAGTTTTTTGGTGATCAGGAGTTGTCAAAAACAGCTACAGGAATTGTAGTTTGCTGCTGTTGACTAACTATGTTTAAGTCGTTGCTTATTTTTTAACTTTTCTTTGATTCATTAAATTCATTCGCGAAGTTTATTGGAATGTTTTTAGTTTGCTGCAATTGACTAGCTATGCTTAAGTCGTTGCTTATTTTTTCACTTTTCTTTGATTCATTGCACGAACAGCTAATTTTGACAACTTCGGATCGCCACTCGTGAGAAAAAAGCCAGTTTACGCTACTACCTTGTCAGTAATTATACCATGGGTGTAAGCAAACGATATCAGCAGATTTCCTTCTCTCACTTTAATCTTTAATAATTTTAAACGGTCCTCATATGGAGGAAAGTTAAATGTGTTAGTTGCACTTAAGCCTCTCAGAGCAAACCGAACAAATCAAAAAGCAAATTTAGAAGATGAGAAACTGTTCTAACTTTGACCTTAAGCTCAATAAACGATTTTAAACAATAAAACAACTAGAATATGTATTTAAAATCAAGTATGATTTAAACTATCATACATTTAGAATTTGTATTTAAATCATATAAAATCAACATAATCAAAATTTCTGTTTTATAAAGTTTACTTTTGCTTTTGATTTATGGCATAAAACAAGTCCGACAGTTATTTTGATTCACGCTGTACAAATGAAAATAATCAGAATTTTTCACTATTACTGTATTAAAAGGAATTCTATGTCAACACTTACGATACTATCGAAACTGTGTTCTTTTTATACCCCACGTTTAAAAAACGTAATGGGGGTATATTAATTTTGTCACTCCGTTTGTAACGCCGATAAGGAGGCGTGGCCGGTATAGAAAAGTATATATATTCCTGATCAGCATCACCTCCTGAGTCGATTTAGCCATGTCCGTCTATCCGTCTGTGTCCACGATAGCAGCCGTAATTTTTGAGCTATCGTAAGGAAATTCAAAATTTAAGCTTTTTATACAAAAATAGAGCTCAAGTTTAAATCTGAGCAAAATCGGATGAAAACCACGCCTACCTCCCATACAAAAAGACTTAACCAAAACGGGAAAATCTCTTTACATTCCACAAAAATCAATTTAATGACTTTAAATTTCGCACAGTGTCTTAAATATTTAATATTTATTTTAAGTATTAAATTTGTAAAAATCAGATGAACACCACGCCTACCTCCCATACAAAGTGACTTAACCAAAACGGAAAATCTCTTTAAATTCCACAAAAATCACTTTAATGACTTTAAATTTCGCACAGTGTCTTATATATTGAATATTTATTTTGAGTATTAAATTTGTAAAAATCGTATGAAAACCACGCCTACCTCCCATACAAAGTGATTTAACCAAAACGGGAAAATCTCTTTAAATATATTTAACAGTTTGCTTAAGACTTTATATATACTCTAATTCGGCCGTGGGGGTATTTTAACTTCGGCCCTGTCGAAGATAATTCCTTACTAGTTTTAAATTCTAAAAGGTCCGTCAGAGTTTTTTCAATATTCTTTCAAAACTGATTTAATAAATTTTCTATTTTTGACTTTAAATTGTTTCTCTATCCTGGCTAAATAAATTCTATTCAGTACAGTATGAATGTATAAGTATTCGTTTCAGTACTTGTTCGTCCGTTTACCCCTATCTCACATATATTTGTAGCAGAGATGCAGTGATTGAGCTTACTCATCGTGGTGTGAGTTCGCTAGCAGCAAAGAAACTTACTATTCTTTTTTCAAAGTAAAAATCAATCTTTTATTTAGAATATTATTATGTATTTCTACTGTATTATTTATAATATAGTAATTTATGCATTCATTTTAATAAGATATATAATTAAATTATATTCATTTCATATAAAATTCATACAAATTATTGTTATAATACTTTAAGAGCATACAATTTTAAAATAGTCATACCAATTATAAAATCCCACGATTATTTCATGAACATTTTTGCTACCATCGAATACAAGAAATACCCATATGTTAAAATTTCTCAATGAAAATACAACCCAGCATTGGCATGGAATGTCAAACCCACGACCTAGTAGAAAAATTCTATACTTACATCTTTGATCGTACTTTATCCCTGCTTTAAATTTTTACGGGATGAGGTCGAAGCAAAGTCCGAGTCGTACTTTACTTCATAAGAACTCGTTGTATCTAGCTGTCAAAGGCCGACTGACCTGACGAGCTATTGAGTTTTGTATTTTGATCAAAAGCACAATGCTTTTGATCGATTGTTGTGATGTGCTGCATCAAAGCTTCACGCGTTCACAATAGACTATGTAGGATAGCTAATGCACAGTCCTTTTAATAAATTCTTGTCATCTGCTGTAACATAGCCTCAGTTAAGTCTTAATATTGAATAAATCACACTATATCACAAATGGTTTTAGAATAGTGGTTAGTGTGTAGAACTCTCGATCGAAAGGATGCGAGTTCGATTCTCACTGCTTACAAAGAAATATTTTTAATTTTATATCCTCTTGTTGTAAAAAACGCAAGTAAAAAAAAAAGTATAGCAGTGAGGGGACTGTCGACCGAAGCGAAAACATATACGTAAAATATTAGTATTCCCCGGAAGATTTTGTCCTGCCACGGAACGCCTTACTGCTATATAAGAATTTTCATGCTAATCGGAAAAAATATTATATTTTCACCCCCTCAATCTTTGATTACTTCTTTCAAAATATTTTTTATTCAGATAGTATTTTTATTATTTTATAATTACACCAAACTATATTATTACATTTAAATCTAATATTGTTGATATAAAAATAAAATACAGGGAGCACAATTGAATGAAAAATAATCCTCAAAAAGGATATTTAATTTTTTCTTTCAATGTATATGTAGAGCTGTAGCTAAAATAAAATAAATTTACTTATTTTTATGTATGATATTTTGCTTGATGGGTTTTGAAGTCTCTTTTAATGTCTGCATTTGAGATCTTGCTACAAGGAAAACAGAAAACATAGCAAGCAAAGTGCAGTTTATTTTCTGCCCCCGATTCGGTTCATCCGCACATCCGGTTCATCATTAATGCGCATTATTTTCATCTTTTATCATTTCATTATATTTTAAATTATGGGTTTTAATATAAAAAACAAAGCAAAACATAAAAAAATATAAATTAAACTTATTGAAATAATAAATATACACTTAAAATACATAATAATACACACATACATAAAATTTGTATTTACATACATTTCATTGAATTTCATTTACATTATTTTCATTGTTTGCGTCATTAATCATTGCATTATATTTTTAAAAAAGATTTTATAGGCTTATGGTAGCTGAAAAAAGAAACAAAAAATTTTGGACGATGCTGTCCCACTCATGATAAAATTATTATTATGTAGCCTTGACAACTACTTATTTTCTCACGAGCTGCGACTATCGAATTTCAAACAAAAGAAAACAATATAAAGTGCGTGTGTCACACACATTGGCAGCTTTCAGCGGAGTCAGAGGGGGGTTCTTCTGCATCTAGAATATACCTACTATATACATATATGACAAATGTCATTTAAACTTATTTTTTTCTTTTTAGTTCACGTCTTTCTTAAATAAAAGCTTATTTTTTAAAAACTTTTTTAATTTTTATTTATTTTTTACTTTTTAGACTTAAAGGTTTATTATTAACATCTTTTAATTTCAAAACTTAGCAAATACTACAGCATTTTAATTTTTTAGACCATTTAGACCAGAGATAAAGAGATAGGAAACTTAAATTTTGTGACGTCAAAACATATGTTTTTTCCATTTTTATGTACTTTGGTGAAACTCATTTATTGTGTACGTGAGTTCACCTCAGATCAGTGTTGCCGCGACGATTCTAAAAAAAGTATCCATGAAAAGGTCACAAATGTATCCACTTCAGAAAAAAGTATCCACATACTACAGTACTGAAACCCAATTTTTTAAGCTTTAATAACAATTCTATTTATCTAATTTGAAGCCTAGCAAATAGTTTTGTTAAAATGTAATAGTGAGAAACAAAGCATATACATATATAAAATAACAAATAATAATATTAAGACTTAGTGCTTGAATATTTTAAATATTTTTAGGATTTATTTTTTTAAAAGTTAAAATAATGAACAACGATATTTAAACGTTAAAGGTATATTGAAACACTCATAAAAATGTTTCAATTATGTTCAAAAAGGTGCTCAATTAGAGCCTTTCAAATAAAGATCTTCGTCACTGTTGTTGATATTTACTCTTCTAGTAATAGAGTTCAGCTATGGCCGGGACTAGAAAAAAACACTGAAAATTGACAGTATGACGCGCTTTTAATATTTAAGTTCTAAAAACAGGGTTTCTTACTGGTTATTCAGTGTAAAATATACGATTTTTATAAATTTTGATAGCGAAAGCCACTGATGTGAATAACATATTAAAATTTCACATGATTCGGCTGGATAGCTTTTGTTTTCGATACAACACATTGCCGAAAAAAGTAGTTTTGAAATAAATGAGTGTAAAGAGTATGTATATTTCTGCTGTGCGCTCGACACCTACTAAAACGGATGTAGTAGCGGAGATAACGTCAGTATTCTTACACAACTTTTAAGGTGAATTCTCAAAAACTATACTTTTGAAAGATGAAGAAGAAAAAGAAGATAACAATTTTAGACTACCGGCGACTGACTTAACAAGGAAAATATGTACATTTCAGTACTTCAGTCTGTTATATATTGTGTTATTTTTATATTTTTTATAAATTATGTTTATTACATGAATTTTAAAGGTTTGATATTTATACAAAAAACTATTATCAAAACATAGCTGTTAAATTGCGATTACGATTAATAAACAATTAGATTATATTATTATACTTTAAAAATAATTATAATCATATAATCCTTAAGGGAGATGTGTTTGATAAGCAATTGATTTAGATTAAAAGTAATCAAAAAATAATTACGACTACTTGGAATAAGGAAAATAATCAAAAAGAATAAAAAGTAATCAAGAAAAAATAATCCAAGTACTTATAGATATTATTTTTGATTCTGTTTGAGGTCGACTCGCATCGTTTCAACGGTGAGGTTGTGAAGTGCAACCAGTAATTTTTAACTGAAATCCCCCATACGCTGATACGGCTTTTTCAGTTAACACAGTTAAACGAATAACAGTTATACAAAAACTTAATAAGTTTTATTAACAAATATGTTGGGATCTACAGTATGAATTTTGAGTTCATGGTTCCTTCTCTGTTACCGCTGCTAATGCTATACATGGCTTGTATAGTACTGTTTTATAAAAAGAGGAATACTTGACGACATCCTAAACGAGTTGAAGCGAACTGTACCTAGCCGCTGCAATTGAATTCAACTGAACGGCTGAATTTTATTAGTGATTATCGTGACCATAACATTAATGATTTAATATATTATATTTTTAGTGATTGCGTATTTTTATAATTCTATATGTGAACGTAAAATCTGCATTTGATGTAATTTATCAAATGTTTAGTATTTTTAGTGCTTGTATATTAGGGAATAACACTCTCACACTTTTTTTTCCTGATCAAAGTTCCTTAGCGATAAAAACTTGCAAATGGATGAAAAAAAATTTTGGAAATTTTTATTTTTTTTTTTAACCCATACCGGCCCGGCGTTTTGACCTTTTTTAAACGCAAAAAGTCGATTTTTTTGCAGTTTTTGCGGCATAGAATCCGTAATATTGAAGTGACGTCATTTCAATGAGGTATAAAAATTTAGATAATTTAAATACAAACATTTTGGTACACCGCTTAACTATCTGAGTCATCTGGTTCTCGAGATATATATTTTTAGAGGAAAAATCAGAGGGTTATCAAAATTCCTTTTTTTTTTTACTTTTTGATTTTTAATAGAAAAACTATTCAAGATACGATATAAAAACGTTGTACATTTATCTTCACAAACGCATTGCGCATCTTTTGGTATAAAAAACTTAATTATTTGACTTTTTATTAACCCATTCCGGCCCACCTCTTTGACCTTTTTTAATCGCAAAAAATCATTTTTTTTATATTTATGCGGTATTGCGTCCATATTATTGAAGTGATGTTATTACATTTTGATGAAAAAGTTAAGATAATTTGAATACAAACATTTTGGTATACTGTTTAACTATCTGAGGCGTCTGGTTCCTGAGATATATATTTTTATAGGAAAAACCGGAGGGTTATCAAAATTCCTATTTTTTTACTTTTTTATTTTTAATTTGTAAACTCCAAAAATCAAATTTTTTGGTATTTTGACGTTATTATGTATTAGAACAGTGAAGATAATTTGAGACAAACATGTTGATATACTGTTTAACTATCTGAGACTTTCTGACTTTCTCTTAACCCATACCGGCCCACCTTTTTTCGTGCTCTGGTATATCGAATACTTACCTTTCAGGCTAAACTCGACCAAAATAAATTGTAAAAATATTAAAAATAAACCATTTGCGATGTCATTTTTATGTTTTTTATTGAACTTTGATTTTAAACTTTTGGTTGAAAAGCAACATCGTTACTGTCAGCAGTGAACTGTTTTTTTGTATTAAATGATGGCATTATGCATCGATGGCGAAGTTTTGCTATAATGAATCCCTCGCGTTGAGGCTCGCTCGAAACGTGTTTTGAGGCTTCTGTCACTGTTTTGACGCATCTTTCTACGGCCTGCGAATGACATGGTAGGCTTTGAAGGTCGATATCGAACTTAATTTCTTCTCCTGCAGCATTTAACGTATTTCCTTCAAACTGAGGATCTGTGATCTTATATTTAGCCAGTCGCACGATATTATCTTTCGTAATGGAAAGATCGCGTAAAATTGGAGGTGTTTGCTGGTCGGGCGAAACTTTTTGCCAGCGGATCATGTCAACGTAGTCTGTGCATGAATAGTTCAGCATTGGAATCTTGAACTCACGGACGACGGGAACTGTAGCTTCGGATAACGCATTGCGCGCATCTAAAATTCGTTGATATGCCAACGAACGAATCGGTTCTCTAACGTCGTTGCACATCGCCAAAAGAATGTTTTCTGGATGCGCGAAATAGCCGTTACGTTAAATGCACACATTGTTACCGCTGGCACAAGGGATACAAGAAACCGGGACAACTTGATGACCTTGTGGATATGTAGTGCACCACTTACGCAAGCTGGGTGACGCTTGATTGCTATACTTATCGGAGCGTAGACTTTTAAAATATAAGTAACTAATATTTTCAGGGCAGCTGAAGGCTTTGCGCTTGCGATATACACCCGGCAGATGCAGTTTGCTGTCGTTGTCCAGCGTGAATGCGACATCTTTCCTGGAATAATATATATGGTATTAAAATCTATCCAAGGAAGTATCATTTAGTTTTATATTTTACCTGGCGCACGATGCTCGAAGTTTTCTGGCACAACTCCTGAAGAAATGATTCTACAAATATCTATAAGATATTTACAATCTGTATTCAGCAAAGCCGTGTTAAAATCTATCAAGTCTTCGTCGAAAGATATTTTTTCGAAATCTACAATAACCATCTCCGTACAATTTTTCAATTTTCCGCCAATGGGACCAGTGAAGTTGTTTGGGTCTTGCGTTGCCCCGATATAAGTTTTCACCAGCACACGCAATGGCAATTCGTTTGCGTGCAGTAAGCACACAAACCATTGTACAGGTGAGCCCATTGTTAGTTCAAACAAGCGAATAATACCATGCTCTCTTCCAACATTGACATTTGTGCCATCGCAACCAATTGCTTTAATTGATGACAAGTCAACATTTTTGTCAATGAATCGGTCCTTCATTGTGTTCATGATAGTGACTGATGTGCTTTCATCAACTGAAACATGCGAGAAAAAGAGCGAACCGGGTTCCTGTATTATGGAAATGTGTTCCTCTTTGATTTTCTTCAGGCAGCCGTTCTGATATTTCAGTGTTAAGTCTTTTCTTCCGTCGAAAAAGAACGCATGGACTGTAACTGCTTCACTGATGCCTTCCGAAGTCATCATGCGAAGTGCTCGTCGAGCCCGATAAACTTTCATACGATCGACAACGTATTGTTTATCTTGGGACGTGATCAAACCGGCGTCTAAGTAAGCTGCAGATGCAATTGCTGCTGTGGCTGTGTTAGATACATCGTATCTGTCGGCTGTCTTCGCAACATTTGTAATAGACAACCAGTTGAACGTCTGATCATCGCTATCCCATCCAGTGACTTGCTCAGATTCGGAAGAAGATAATGATTCTTGTGTAAAAAAGTGGGAGAAGTCTGGACGCGCACGCTTAAGTTGAAGATGCCCAGCTGCTGCAGTCGAAGAAGATGCAATTGGCTGGCTTATTTATTCCAGTGCTTCATTATTTGTTCGATTCTGGCGAATCAGTCGTCTCTCCAGGATCTCTGAGGTATGTAAATCGACTGAATCGATCACCATTCTTCGTTCAGTACGCTGGTCGATGAGAAATGCGTGTTTTATTAGTTCAACTTTATCATTTCTTTTGCAAACACACTTCTTGAGAACCATGCATTTACAACTACAAATGTCAAAGAGTTGCAATGCGTCGGACTGAAAAATAATTAACAAATAAAAGATACATTCACTGTGAAGCAAAATTTCACAGAGATAAAACAACTTACGCGGAATACTGAACATCTTTGGATATATTTTTGACCTTTCATCTGCACTTTATTCGTTTTCAACAATTTTAAAAATGCTTGGTTCAGAGCTTTTACTTTTGCAAGAACTCTTTGCGAAGTATTTGTTGGAATAGATGCTTTGTTCCATAATTTAATAATTTCTAACGCAACACTTTTTTCGGCTTCTTTCCAATCCAAGTTTAAATGTTGCTTCGCATATTGAAGCGCTAAAATTACATCTTCACCTGTCGGTAAACTTATTGCCGGAAGCTCGCGAGGATTGCGGTTTATTATTGCTACCTTTCGACGTAGCATTTCACTTTTTTTTATTTCACTTTCACTCTTAAGATAAAACCACTAGAAACTGGGCGGTTCTGCCACAACAAAGCCTTGAAAACGCGTGAAACACCGACAGGAAAACGAATCAATTTGAAAGCTTGCCCAAAAACGCGAAAACCAAAAAACAACGTTCAGCCAAACGCAGCAACCCGGATTCAAACTAAAAAAATTCAAAAGTTTTTCAAAAAATTAAGCTTATTCGCCTTAGTAGGCTTTGCAGTAATTTAAATTCTATCAGTTCAGTAACAATGATATGGTTTAAGAGAAAGTATAAAAGTTAAGTGTTTGAAACTAAAAGATGCGTACAGCATTTATGAAAATTGGTGCAAAACGTTTCCATATCGTATCTTAAAAAGTTTTTTTTATTAAAAAACAAAAAGTAAAAAATAGGTTTTTGATAACTCTCCGACGTCTCTATTAATATAAACATATATCTTAAGAACCAGATGTCTAAGATAGATTTCTAGCATAAAAAATTTGTTTGTTTTTAAATTGGTCAAAGATGTGGGCCGGTATGGGTTAAGAGAAAGTCCAAGAGTTAAATGTTTGAGACTTAAAGTTGCCAAAGCTTAGTGAAGAACAATTTTATATCGTATCTTGAAACAATATGAATTTTGTTAACCCTCGATTTTTCCAATAAAAATATATATCTCTGGAACCAGATGCCTTAGATAGTTAAACAGTATACCAAAATGTTTGTATTCAAATTATCTTAACTTTTTCATCAAAATGTAATAACATCACTTCAATAATATGGACGCAATACCGCATAAATATAAAAAAAAATTATTTTTTGCGATTAAAAAAGGTCAAAGAGGTGGGCCGGAATGGGTTAATAAAAAGTCAAATAATTAAGTTTTTGATACCAAAAGATGCGCAATGCGTTTGTGAAGATAAATGTAGAACATTTTTATATCGTATCTTGAATAGTTTTTCTATTAAAAATCAAAAAGTAAAAAAAAATAGGAATTTTGATAACCCTCCGATTTTTCCTTAAAAAATATATATCTCGGGAACCAAATGTCTCAGATAGTTAAGCAGTATACCAAAATGTTTGTATTTAAAATATCTAAACTTTTTTATTATATTGTAATAACGTCACTTCAATAGCACGGATGCTACGTCGCAAAAACTGTAAAAAATCGACTTTTTGCGTTTGAAAAAGGTTAAAACGCCGGGCCGGTATGGGTTAAAAAAAAAAAAATTATATCCAAAATTTTTTTTTCGACCATTTGCAAGTTTTTATTGCTAATCAAACTGAATCGGTTTCTATCGTTACGCCCTATTGTATATGTCTCGCCGTATACAAGCTGTCGTTGTCTCTTTCACACATATGCTTTTAGGATAATCGTAAAAAGCAAATGTTAAAATACTCCTTGAGCAGGAGTAAATTATTCTGTAATAATATTATAGCCAAGTGGCTTTTGATTATTAATTTAGTTAATAGTGTAACAGACCAGGCAGGCCATACATTACAGCATTAGCGGCTGTAACAAATAAGAAATTGTTTATATATATATATTTTGTAATATCGATTTATTAAAAACTCAATAAAGTACTACTACTACTTTGATTCTGTTTGATTATTTAAGAATTTTATTTTAAAGTACGGAATATTTTGTAAAATTTAATTTATAAAGAAATAGATATGTAAATAATCATTAAAAAAGTTTTTAAAAAACAAGAAAGAAGAAAAAAGTGATCGATAAAACTAACGGAGCAAATGTTGTAATGCGTTTTTTCGTTCTTGTTTTTTGACAATCTTTGTTTAACAATTTCTATGTTAATTTATCAAAAAATACAACAACAATTTTAGTATTTTAGACTGAAATTTTTGAAATAATCAAAAAGAATCAAACATAATTTCTAAAAGTAGTCTGATTATTTTTCTTGATTACTTTTAATTATTTTTAATTATTTTCGTCATCTGAAAAAATCGTAATTATTTTATGAATGTTATTATATTACAATTACAAACAGAAAATAATTGTACTGAATCAATTATTTCACATTTCTAAAAAAATAATCGAATTGCTAATGATTACGATTAATAATAATTATTTAACAGCTATGATACAAAATAATATATAAATACATAAAAAAGTAATTTAATAGCTTATTCAGTTAAGTGTAATATAAATAAAATGGGTTGCTATTGCCCTATATTTAAATTAAATTTAAAAGTTAAAAATTATTCGTTTTTAAGTATTTTGCAAAACAATATACCTTTACCTATTCCCAAAAAAAATCGACTAGTCTTATCGTTTATAGTAAGTTTTAAATTAGAAAAAAATCATTCAGCAGCAGCTGAGCTATGAGGCAGACTTATTATATTTATCACAAAATTTTAAAGTTCTTTGTTAAGAGGTTGCGTTAATCCCTTTTTTTGTAAAAAAAGTAATGTTCAAAAATGTCTCAATGTCATAATTTTTCTTAAAGTTTTTGTCGAATTTAAGGAAATGCCTCCTTTTTTATATTTTTGCAAATAAAAACATATGTTCATATAAAAATTATTTATTAAAAAAGTATTTAAACTTAAACTGAGGCTTAAAAAAGTATCCATGCATTTTTCCAAGCGGCAACACTGCTTGAACAGATTCCTATGGTGTAATTATTCTAAGGTAATTTCACCATGATTTTTCAGGGATGTTTTCCATTGCTTTTCCGACGTCTTTTGTGGTATACCTTTCGTTACCCATTTTCTTGCAATAATATGCTGTTTTACAGTTATCGGACCTCAAACGTAACTGGTGAATTTCTTCAATCTACCAGAAGCCAGGGTTGTTTTTCGTTGATTTTACGACATAGTATAAGTGTTTTGTGCTAGTATTGGAGCCAATTTAACGTAAAATTGAACATAATTCTATCCCTCTCCAACGGAGTTTCCCATCTCTTTATCTCTGATTTAGACCATTACAGTATTAATATTATTTACACCAGAGATAAAGAGATGGGAAACTCCGTTGGAGAGGGATAGCACGATGTTCGATTTCTGTCAAATTTTAACCAATACTATCACAAAATGTATAATTGTGGTAGTAAAATCTCGAGGAAACTCACCCGAGCGGTAATATTTTATATGTTAACTCACCTAGCCCGTAATATTTTTCTGGCTATGTTGAACATGAAATTCTCAAGAAAAGCTGTTACTTTTTAACTGCTTTGACGATTTCACCTCAGAAGACTTCGCAGACTGCTTGGATAAGTTTCTGATCTTTTTCTTAAGCTTTTTGACTGAATTATATTTTAATAGTTTTTCTTAAAACTTAATTGCATTTTAAATTATTAAAAGTTCATTTCTAACAAATATTTTATTTGTTTATTCAGATGTTAAATTTTTGAAAGTAGTTATACACATACGTAATGTGGATATGAATGCAAAAAGGGCCGCAGGAGAAATTTTTTATAAAAAATCGCGCAATTTTCATGTTTTGATATATTAAGCTGAAAGTTCAAATTATTTTTTCTATGTTTTTTTTATTTCTAGTGTACAATGATTCAAAAACTGAACCCTCAAGTTTTAGGCCCCGACTCTAAGACTAATATCTACGTTTTCAGAAGATTTATTTAAAGAAAACAAGGTTTACTAAGCTTTACTTTTTAAATAATAAAAAACTACTGAAATCTGTCTTAAAGTTTTAATATATGATTATACTATGATTTTATAATAATTATGTTTTGAAAATAGCACCTTAATTAAAATTTTCACTTAATGTAATAAAATTTTAAATAAACAAACAAATCCAACAAATTTACAAGATTACTTTAAATTACCAGACTATCCAATATTTTAAAAAAAGTCGATTTATAGAGGTCACGGATGGCTTTCGCTAGAGTCGACATATTTGGGGAATCATCATAACATAAACCAAGGATTATCTTGAGCAACTGTGCCGAACAATAGATTAACAGTGGATCGTCCATGGAACAGCCAAATGTTTGATTCTACTTAATGCTATGCTCTCGCCGCAGCTGCTTGCACTGCTTCTTACTGCCGTTAATATTTCCATTGTCATTACCATTCATTGGAAAGCCATTACGAATTCTTACATTTCCATTGCAATTCAAAAACGATGCTGGAGGAGGATTGATACCGGTGGGCTTGCAGAAGGACAAACCTTCCACATTGTAGCTGGTCCTAGTGGAGAGCGAGGTAGAGGAACATGAGTTGAAGGCGGCTTCCATGCGTACTTCAACCTTTGGTGGAATAAGATTTCCAAAAAACTGTGCCACACAGCAGGCGGGGATCTGAAACAAAGAATAATATTAAAAGCTTTACTAAATTCGAATGTTGAGAACGTAACCTTTGTTGGGCATTGTACGCAATGCTAATATCCGTCATCTGACTTGCCAAATTGGAGATGCTCACATTGGGCGAATCATTGAATGGTTGTTGAAGTTTGTGTTGAAGAATCATCTGCATTATAAAATGTTTTAATTTATAAAAAATTTCAATAAGAACTCCTACCAGTTCCGCATATCCACGCGCTTCACCAGCTTCACAAGCAGTCACTGTTTTGCACAACCTTAACATCTTGCCTATAGGTCCATCGGGGAGCTTTTGTTTGCTTAGCGCTTTGGCAATCTTGCAATCCAGTCCTAGTTGCTGTAGGTGTTTGTACAATTCCAGTGATTTCTTGTATAAAACGTTTCTGGCCTGGCTGTTGCGCTAGAGTGTTCAATTGCTTTTTAGCCAAATCAAACCGTACCAGAACGGGCAACACTAGCGGGGTGGTCTTGCATACAAGTTGCATCTGAATTTGAGGTAGCATCTTGCATGGTTGGGTAGAATCTTGTATGGTTGGGTATTGTTATATTAGATGAGGGTGATGCTGGTATGGCAGCTGTCCTATCGCCAGTCGCATCTGCTGCTGCAGTCGCAATTTCCCCGACTGGCTGCGGCAGCGTTTCATTAATTTTTTAACTTCACTGACTAACAATTTAATTAAAGTGAAAAACATTCGGAATAAGCGTCGACATTTATTTAATGCGTACAAAGCCAATGACACGCATTTCTTTTTATTTATTTATTAATCAAATAGAATTGCCAAAACTTTGCAAAATGGCTGGTATTCGATGCAAAAACACTTGACAGCTATGACGTGAACTCACGTACACAATAAATGAGTTTCACCAAAGAACATAAGAACGGAAAAAACATATGTTTTGACGTCACAAATTTTAAGTTTCCTATCTCTTTATCTCTGATTTACACGATTTACACTACTTACGTTATAAACATTATTTTTTTAAAAAGTGTTTACATTATTTACACCATTAACATTATTTACACTATTTACATATTATCAGTACGTTATCACAAGCTTAACACCGGTTGATATCTAGAATGATACCATTTGTTAAAGTTATTAAATTCGCATTTTAATTTGGGTGTGGCCAAATTTTTTTCTAGCCCCCATCTTTTACTTCAAGAAAGTTTACTACCAAAATTTCAGCTGAATCGAGCCACTAGTCTAGGAGATATAGCATTTTTATTGATTTGTGGGCGGTAAAAAGGGGAGTGGCAAAATGTTTCCTTAATTATCCTCTACTCGAAAGAAATTAACTGCCAAGATTTCCGCTGAATCGGCCCAGTAGTTTTAGAGATAGAGCAGTTCTATGGATTTGTGGGTGGTAAAAGGGGAATGGCGAAAAATTTTCCTTAACTATCCTCTACTCGAAAGAAATTTACTGCTAACGTTTCAGCTGAATCGGCCCATTAGTTTTAGATATATAGCATTTTTGTTGATTTGTGGGCGGTATAAGGGGGTGTGGCAAAACATTTTTTCATAGCATTGCATTGTCAACGGACTTACATATGTATGCTAAATTTCAGCTTAATTGGATACCAACTTGTTGTCGAAAAATGGCAAATGGCTTGCAAGTTTTGAGCACTGTTGTATCCCCTCTGAGAGGATACTCGTGGGTCCTACAGTCGCCGAGCGACGTCCTACCTAACGTTTGCTGCCGGCGCTTAAGAGCGCCACTGGCATCTACTCAAAAAAAATAGCTCATTCGCCGTCACCCTTAGGTGCATTCAGGCGTTGAGATTTTGATATATACTTACTGGTTACTTGTATCCAATTGGCTAACCTCAGGATCCGCTGTTGACTTCTGCTGAACCAAGAAAAACACTTGTATACCTCTGAAATTCATTCACTGAAGAACTTTATTTTAGCGGGGACCAGATATTTATATCATATCTGGCCGCGCTTCTTCTTCTTAAGTTTTACATACTTATTACATACTTAATTCTACTTATTGATAAATCAGCGGTTGCGTAATTTTGCCTTCCGCCTCTTAAATAATAATTTGGCTTAAATTAACTTCATTATTAAGTTCCTATGATACAATTATCTTACAGTACGTTGACATTGGTTCGTACTATAAATATAAATTCCTACATACTTATTTAATAATGCCAACTTGGGCTAAACAAACATACAAACATGTATAACATGTGCAATTGGGTCATATTGTCCAACGATAAATTATTATTTAAATTATTTTTGTTTTGCGTTATTCGCTTAGCCAAAATGTGTGTATGCTAAATACAACAATAAAATATTAAAATTAATTAACCTCTGGTTTTTGCTTTGTCAGCATTTGACGCTGGGTGCAGAGAAGTAAATTGTTGGCTTAATTTTATTGTCTTTAAATAAAATGAAAACTGATCGCCCAGTTGTTGTTGCGGTAGATCAGTGTTCATTTTATTGTCTTATTTTTGTTTTAATTGACTGGCCTTGGCATTGAATTCATATAAAAATGAATGTTGATCGCTCGCTTAGTTGTTGCGGTGGATCAACTTTCATTGCCAGCACTTGGCCACTAGTAGAAAGACAATATTTTGGGGAATACCTCTTTGTGAGTCACAACATTCCTCCCCCCTTACACAAAGAAAATTTTCTACTTGAAGAGGTTAAAATTTTCGTCAGTTAATTCTTTGTTAATTTTATTTGTATGCTTGTTCATTAAAGCTATATTAGTTTTCCTTACTTTATTTCTATTCAAAAATTGCCGTTTTAATATTGTGTCAACAAGTTGTTTGTTAATTAATTTTTTGTTTTTACATATGACTAACATTTCGTGTTCATCTTTTTTATTTGAATTATGCTTACATTGTTTCTGTATTTAGTTTTAATTTATTGTTTCTACACTTTTACTTATCTATTAATTATAAATTTATAAATCCCTAACTTCCTGGCACTTGTTGGGGGTGATTGTTGTTTTCTTGTGTTTATTTTTCAGTGTTGTCCATCGGTGCGCCGGAAAAACTGTCACGGCGTTCAATTTATTTTCGGTTATAGTTTTCGATGCAGATATTGTTGAAGTGTGTGTGCTGGTGATATGGTTTTTGTTTGCCAGGAGGCTTTAAGCCCTATAGCTGGTTAACCTGGTCTTCGTTTAAACATGGACTTCCCGTCCTTGCTGGTTAAACTGGTTTATTTTTTATTTTATCAATTTTTCAGGATGTTATGAGGTTATTATGCATTTTGGTGTTATATTTTTCTGCTGTAGAAAGGTTTTTATACCTTTTGTTGTTTTAACTTCTTAATTGTTTGTCATTACAATTAAAATGGTTTTTATGTCTTTTAAAATTAAATTCTTGCTTTTTATTGCTTTATAAAGGTTTTTATACCTATTGTTGTTTTACTTTTCTGAGTTTAGAAAAATTTAGAAAGGTTTAAGATTTTTATATCTTTTGTTGTTTTAAAATATTATATTATCAAAATGTTGTTTTACGAAGGTTTTCATACCTTATGTTGTTTTAGAATATTATGTTGCCAAAAATGTTGTTTATGAAGGTTTTTGTACCTTTTGTTGTTTTATAGCATTATTTTGCCAAATCTGGATTAATTGTTTGTTTTCGTTGTGTTAGGAAGGCTATTTATACCTATTTTGTTCTTAATTTTAAAATTTTTTCTGCTTTATTAAGGGTGTTATACCTTTTGTTGTTTTAAATTTTAAATTTTTGTTGTTTTCAATAAAAAATTTTTTTGTATTCGCAGCTTTGTCAGCATTTTACGAAGGTGTTTTCACCTTTTGTTGTTTTACTTTTTAATTTTTTCTGCTCTTATATTTATTATTATTTTTTTTTTGTTGGCTTTCCAGCACACACTTCTCGTGGTTGAAGTTTATTTCCTGACTTGCTCTATTCCTTTTAAATATTGTTTCTGCTCACTGCTTTTTTCTCTGATAACGCTTATTTCGGGTCCATCGGCGTCATCTTTGGTTGCACCCCCAATCTCAACAATATACGATGTTCCCTAATCTATTTTAAACATCTTTTATTCATATTTATACTACTTTACTTTTTCTAACTTCGTTAATTATTTCTAAATATTTTCACTTTTCTATTAATTTACACAATTCCTAAACATACATGCTTTTAATGAATCTATTGTATTTAACATTTCCATAACATTTACATATTTTAATATTTCTATATTATTTCTACAATATTTTTTTGCGACTCGCACTCTTTTTTTTATTGTTCTTTTATCTGAATTAAGAAAATATTAAAGTACATTTTATTTATTTAAAAAATTTTATATATATGCTTTTCGTATGCTTTGTTCTTTAAAACAATAATTTTTTACTTTTATTCAATTTCTCTAAATCAATATCTTTAATTAATAACTTAAAATTTTTTTTTCGTAGTTAGAATTTCGTTTCTCTTAAGTTTCCATTATTTATTTATTTTACTCTTTTAATCTATATATTTACTGCTTCAATTTTCATTTTCTTCGTAAAGTCTTATTTTTTTTTTAATTTGTAAAATAATATTTTCCCTTATGTAAAAAAATGTCTTTTTTTTTATTTTTCCCTTTACTTTCTGTATCATATTATTTATTAAGTTTTACTACGTCTTCATTTGACGTTATCAAATTTCCATATTTTCCATTAATTTTTTTTTTATATTTCAACGACTAATTTAAATCCAAAACAAAACTTACAGAATTAAAATAAAGTGGCACTATTTTGGGATCTACAATTAGAATGTGTTGTACTAGAATTTAATCCTTGCAAGGGATTTCTGAAACAAAGTCATTCACTTTGAAGATGCCAACACAATTGCCTTTTACTTTAGATTTTCTCCATGTCTTTTTTTTTCTTGTGGCATATCTTGGCTCTCAACTTTTTCATTTAATTTATTTATTATTACTTTTTTCTCTTCTTTTATAGTCATTCTGTCTATGTCTTCTTTTTATTATATACTCACTAATAACTTCCATTGGCTGACATTTATTCATTTCTACTGTCTTTTTCCCATCTTTCTCTTAACTGCTTCTTCTAGTAAGTATTTTCCTCTACTTCATTTATTTTACATCGCCGTATTCTGCCCACAAATGTGCTTTCACATTCACTTCTTTCCTAATTTTCTTTATGTTTAACTCTTTTTTTTAAATTCTGTTTTATAGTAACCTTTTTCTTTACAACTTTAATAAATTTTCTTAATATATTTTTTTCTCATAATTTTACTCCTAATATGTATAATATGTATATTAAGGCGCCTCAAAAAAAAAGTGGTCCGGGTCACCTCCTGAAAACAAACTTTGGTTTATTTTATGATGATTCCCAAAATATTGCAACTCTAGCTTTAGCCGTTCGTGAGCTGGAATAGTTTGAAATAACCTCTAAAAATCGCGTTTTTGATTAATACTATTTATACCACACTACCTTCGGTCAAAAAAATTGTCACAAATAGTGTAAATCGATGAAATGCATAGTTTTGTTTTTTTATTTTTTTTTAAATCTGCCCACACACTTAGTTATTGAGTTATTTGCAGTGATTTTTTCAATTTTTTTTTAATGCAGTTTTTATTAAAAAATATATATAACTTCCCCATTTATAGCCTGATTTCCATTCCGTGGTATCATTGGAAAGGTACTGAATGCTGCTTTTCATTTCTGTCGTTAATTAACCCTTATAAGCACTTTTATAAAAATGCATTTTTTATCAACATGATAAAAAATTTGTGGTTATTTATTAAGTCGCTAATTAAAAGATAAAAAAAAAACAATTTAGAGTTTTATCAAAGAAATAATTTTTTTTTTTTATTCCAAATCTTTTCGTGATTCAATTTTACAGTAACGCTTGCGCGATTGAATCTTGTTTGCAATATGTGCAGGTCTGTTCTTATCAATTACCGAAACGCAGGATTGGTTTACCACATGTACAAAACGTTCCGTATTTTGTGAATAACATGGAAATTCTGAAAATTGTTTGTTAAGAAAAGCATAACAATTATTTTAAAAACTTTTCATTACCAGGAATTTTTACAATTTCATTGGAGTCGTGTAGTTCTAATAAGTATTGTTGAGTATAGAACTGGATGCATGGCAGTTCTGTATTAGCTCTTAATTCATTCCAATCTATCATATTTTTATAGGAATCACAATTGAATTGTATCTTGGGGACATTAAATTGGCGAATTCCTTGTGTGTCATGAGCACGCGATTGTAAAATAATATCGTAGGCTTCCTTTCGTGTCGCCTTGCTCTCATCTGTAACCATTGCCAGTAAAATATTTTCTGGGTGAGCAAAAAATCCATTAATTTGAACAGAGCGTTGTACAATAAATTGCATATCTGCCGGTAATTCGCGCGTCCACTCAATGTATTTAAACAAGTGGCGGCTGCCATGAATGGCTTTTGGTTGGCTTTTTATTAAAAACCAAAATGGTGCGTAGACCCTCATAACAAAAAATGCTAGCTGCTTTAACTTTTCGCAAGCCACAGGCTTCGTAACATATAGCCGCAAAATTCTTGATGCTGTTGTCAACCAGCGTGAAAGATTGAGCGGGCCAGGTTTAATGCTGGCCAAATGTTCATCGCACGCCCCAGCATCAACTGCTCGTACCATATCATAAAGATATTTTTAATCAGCTCGCAAAACCCAGTCATCAATATTTGTGGGCATACAGCCCATCGCAATTGGATCAAAGTTATGAGCAATCTAAAGTTAATATTTTATTGAAATTAACAGGCACATCTTCGCAGCCCTGTAATGTATGCCCAATTATTCCTGGCCAGTTTTGCGGCCCATTAGCTTTTCCTAACATTTCTTTGAGTAACGCAGTGAATGGCAACTCGTTAAAATGAAAGAGGCATATTAGCCACTGCAAAGGGCGCTGCAATTGTCGTTCTAGGTTACAAATCGCTCCATTAAATTTGCCTGTGTTGGTGCTGGTTCCGTCGCAATTTACAGCGACCACGTGCTCTAGTGAAAACTTTTCAGCTTTCAAGTAATTGACAATATCGTTTGCGATACCAGCACCGCTTCCCTCTACGGGAGTTAAGTAACCAATGTAGTTTGAGCTGGGTTCGCTTACCAGAGTTATATGCTCCTCCATCATTTTAACGTTGCGTGGTTTGCCATTCACAGTAACTTGTTTCAAAGTGCGTTCCCTTTTTCCATCAAAAGAAATGCATTTTAGTATTTCATTGTTTTTTATGTCTCTTAGTGATTTCGCCCTAGCTTTATTCGCTCCCTTTGGATTTTGTGCTGATCAATAATTATGCCTGGAATGTCCAAGTCTTTTAGCAATGTTGTTGCGAGCAGAGCCCCAAAGCGATTGGATACACTGGCACGGTCCAACGCAGCACTGAATGTTGGTAAGGAAAAACTTTGTACGCTTGGTCCAAGATCTTTAAGATCTTCCTCAGACGATGATGAATATGGATCATCCACATCCATTTCTCTTAGTTGTGGTACAAAAGTGGCTGTTGCAATACTTTCGTTTTCACTTTCGCTTTCGAAGTCCGTAATAGAATCACATGGGATGTGGTTTTCAACGTCATCTAGCGTGAGCAACCTTCGGCTCGACTGATCAAGGTAAAAATTCCAAACATGCAATGGCATTTGTTTTTCACCTGGGCAACTACAAGACACTCTAATTTTTAGAGCACATTTGCAAACAGAAATTGAAAATAGTTCGGCCCACTCGCTTGCATTGTAATGCGATGGATTTTTTGTGATATCCCGATATAAAAGCGTTAAATTTTGAAGTTTTTTGCGGATCGCAGTCTTCGATATAACCGGAATTTCTGCTCTTTTCCAAATTTTGCTTAAATCATTTAGCATGTTTTGATGATAATTAGATAGCCCGTAAGACCGATTATTATTTTTTTCGCGCAAAAATAATAAATGTTTTATTACATCACTTTTTGTTGGCAATTGATTTTTATTTAACTCGCGAGAAACGAAAAGCATTTTTTTTATGAATAACTTGAACAATTAAGCGATCACAATTCAAAAACTCACATTTGTATAATATAATATAACTCATTGTCAAACCTAAAAGTCATGAGTGACTACTTATAAGAACTGTGGTAAAATTTACTCTTAGCTGTTTTGTCTAAGTACAATAAAGTATTTTCCTATACTTTATTCCAAAGTCCATTTAAAAAATGCATTCCTTATCTACATGATTTAATTTTATTTCTCTTATATTTGAACAAATTCTGGAATTGAGGCAAAGGCCATCACAAAAAAATAAAAATAAAAATAAAATAAAATGCATTTTTATAAAAGTGCTTTAAGGGTTAATTAACGACAGAAATGAAAAGCAGCATTCAGTACCTTTCCAATGATACCACGGAATGGTAAATCAGGCTATAAATGGGGAAGTTACATATATTTTTATAAAAACTGCATTAAAAAAATTGAAAAAATCACTGCAAATAACTCAATAACTAAGTGTGGGGGCAGATTTAAAAAAAACTAAAAAAACAAAACTATGTATTTCATCGATTTACACTATTTGTGACAATTTTTTTGACCGAAGGTAGTGTGGTATAAATAGTATTAATCAAAAACGCGATTTTTAGAGGTTATTTCAAACCATTCCAGCTCACGAACGGCTAAAGCTAGAGTTGCAATATTTTGGGAATCATCATAAAATAAACCAAAGTTTGTTTTCAGGAGGTGACCCGGACAACTTTTTTTTTTCTCCATACAAGTTGAGGCGCCTTAATGTATATATACTATTTTTCCCTCTCCCGTACATTTTTTATTTTATATTTTTAATTTTTTCCTAATAATTTTTTTTCTTTTTGTTTTATATACTCTGTAAACATCTGTAACGTCTAAATCTTTCTAATCTTGACGTTTGATCCTTCAGATTTGCTATACCCCTCAATGGTTGATGATCTGTATATATCTTGAATGGCCTACCCAACAAATATGCTCTAAAATTTTTTGTCACCCAAACAATCGCTAAAAACTCTTTTTCTATTGTTGAGTACCTTTTTTCAGCTTTATTCAATGATCTACTTGCAAACGCAATTGGTCGATCTTCTCCTACTTCCCCTTGTGACAAGACTGCTCTTAATGCGTCTCCACTCGCGTCCGTAGTTAACAAAAACCGTTTACTAAAGTCGGGATATGCCAAAATGGGTGATGAAGTCACCGCATCCTTTATTTTTTCAAACGCTTCCTGACACTTCTCTGACCATTGGAACTTATTATCCTTCTCCAGTAAATTATTTATGGGTGATGCCATCTGTGACATATTTTTTATAAATTTTCTATAATAATGAGCTAAGCCTAAAAATGAATGAACCTCCTTCCTATTTCTCGGTATTGGAATATCCTTCACGCATTTTAATTTTTGTGGATCTGGTAGCGCTCCTAATTCCGAACATTTGTGTCCCAGGTAAGCTATTTCTCTGCGAAGAAACTGACACTTTTCCGTATTAAATTTTAAGCTATTTTCTCTAAGTCTCTGGAAGACTTGTGCTAATCTTTCTCCATGTTGCTGTAGATTTTTGTCATAAATTACCACATCATCTTAATATACAAAAAAATCTATTCCTTGTAATCCTGTCAGTATATTATTCATCAATCGCTGGAAAGTCGCTGGAGCTCCGGTGAGTCCAAATGGCATTCTATTGAATTCATAATGATCAAATGCTGTACTAAATGCTGTCTTTTGTCTGTCGTCTTTACTCATGAGAACCTGATGGTACCCACTAGCCAAATCTAATGTTGAAAAATACCTACAGTGCCCTAATTAATCTAATATTTCATCAATCCTTGGTATTGGAAAAACTTGCTTAATTGTTGCGTAATATACCTTTCTAAAATCTATGACTAATCTCCACTTTTTCATATCATCGCTTTCTGCTTTCTTTGGTACTAACAGCAATGGCGAATTCCAAGGTGATTTGCTCGGCCTAATAATGTCGTCTTTTAACAGTTGTTCTACCTGTTTTTGAATTTCTTCTCTATGTGCTTGAGGTAATCTATACTGTTTTTGATTTATTGGAGGCTGATTTGCTTGAACCTGAATTTCGTGTTCTATTACTGGAGTGTGTGTTAATTTATCCCCTTCCAATAATAATTTAATTGTTTGTGTTAATTTTTTAATCATTTCTTTTACTTTACACTCGTTTACTCCATACATTGAGCCTGACTTCATTTTAAATGTGTTATAATTGGAAAATTTCGGTTTATAGTACCTCGGCAAGATAACATCCTCATTATTTGAATTCAATATTGATACATAAGCGGTATTATTCTCTACCTTCGTTAAACTTTCTCCTAAATAAACCCCTGGCACAATCTCCTGTTTATGTACAACTACCACTGGAATTTTAGTCTCTACTTTAATTCTTACTGTTTGTATGGATCTAGCTTTTATTCGTATTTCCTCTCTGTAATTAATTGAACTTAACTCATTCATTTGTTTCAATGGTAATTTTATATTACCTCCTTCTCTGTCATAAATATTTAATGATTAATCTATCGTATTTATTATAGTTTTATTCTATAAATTATCCCGGCCCAAAATGCCATCTGCAGGCAGTCCTTGTTCTAGTGCAACTACGTGCAACTTAAAACTAAAATTATTTACCTCGTCATGTTCTATATTCACTGGCCCAAGTGTTTTCATGAAACCCCCGAATGCTCCACACAAATTTCTTATATCTTTTCCCCTGTCCTCCATTGTTTTTAATGCGTTTTGTTTCTCTAAACTCGTGTCTGCTCCGGAATCTACAAGAAGAATGAGTCTACCATTTAAAGCATTCTTGCAAGGAATTTCTATAAACACATCATTAACTTTAGAGATTCCAAAACATTCACCCTCTTTCTTCTCCAGCACCGTCAGATTTTTGTGCCAACCATCAGTTGTTATATTTTCACTCAATTTTTCTAACAACACATTGAATTTTCCTTTTTTATATTTTTATTTAATGATCCTATTGCCCCTTTGAAGTTTTCTTCTATCCTTTTCTCTACCGCTCTCATAATATTTTCCAAATGTATTCTTCTTTCTTTTATTACTTTTTTATATTCCTATGGGCTCTTCTCATGCTACCCATGGCCATATTCACCACATATATAATTATTTGTATTATTATTAAACTGCTATAAAATTTTTTTTTTTTATGTTGCCCGTAGCAACTTAATTACTTCTTCTGAATTCGGGCCCACATTCGCTACATTTTCTTCTGATTGGGACGAACAGACATTCACAATCTTTTCAGATGTCGAATGATCTGTTACTGAACTCTCTCCTGGCTTGGATGTACAGATATTCACAATCTTTTCAGACGTAGAATTATCTGTTACTATCCTTTCTATTGACTTAGATATACAGATATTCACAATCTTTTCAGATGTCGAATGATCTGTTACTATCTTGGTCGGCCTAAGTGTTCTTTTATTTCGGGGTTCCCAGCTTATTGGCCTTTGCGGGGCCCCTGAAAGTTTCCCTGCCTATTTTCCCAATTTCTCTTGGCGTAACAGTCTTTCTCTAAGTGGTCTAACTTGTTACACCATCTACATTCAATCGCTTTATTTGGTCCCTGTTTTTGTCTCTTGTCCTCACTATTTCTGAATGGATTTTTTGAGTTAAAATTTCCCTCATATCCCTTTCCAGCTATTTTATCACTTCTGGGTTTAAATTCTTGGGCACATCTCCACCCTTTTTCGTGCCCATATTCCTGGCATTTTTCGCAATACGGTGTGTTTCTCCTTGTTCTACACACGTCCCTGGTATGCCCTCTCTCCTGGCAAAAAGAGCACCTTATAGCTAATCTGCTATTCGTCAATTGTTTTTCATCCTCCTCCTGTATGTTATACTGCCCTCTTTGTTCCTGACCTCTTTCCCTGGGAAACCTTATTCCTTGTTTGCCCTGGTACTCTTGCCCATAGTTATTATGGCCTTGTGCGGTTCTCCCCAGCTCACCTCCTTTTAACATGACCTCCATTTCTAATGCCCTTTTTTTCTAACGCTGCGAGACCCAAACCGGTTGTCGTTAATAAAATCGTTCTGAGGTTAGGGTCGGAAACTCCCACCTTAAACGCACTAACGACCGAACTACTGAGCTGTTCCCACAGAATACCGTCATCACCTACTAGATCTCTACCCCGAGACTCTATGTCGCTTATTCTGTTCGCGAACGAACTAAACCTCTCCCCCGGCCTTTGGACGCAATGCGATAGTTCCATTATCAACGTATTATACGTTGTCTCCTTAAGATACTTCGCTTTGATTGCCCCATAGAGTTCCTCAACCTTACTAAATTTCTTACTCCTGCAAAACTCAAATGCCTCCCCATGTAGCCTTAATTTCACACAATCTGTGAAGTCCTGTGCATCTACTGGTTTCACTGCTTTGAATGCCAACTCGCATCCTTGTATAAACCTATAAACTTCTGCCGGTGACTCAGTACCTGAAAATAGCGGTACTAAGCTACTCACCGTTTTGGCTATTTCACTTATATTCATTTTAACAGTTGCTGGTACTACTATTGTTTCCCGGTCTTTCCTTACCATCTTTAAACTTTCTATTTTTCGTTGGGCTTCCTGCAATTTCTTTTCACACTCTGTGTGCTCGTTCTCAACTAATTGCTTTACTAACTCCTCGGAGATATTCTTATTTCCCACTATTTTCCTAAACTTTAAGTTCACTTCCTCAATTTCCTTTATCCCTTCTTCTGTCTCTTCAAGTTGTATTCTTATTGCATGATATTTCTTTTCAATATCCCTGAATCGCTCGTTCAGATCCTCCTTTTCCTCGACAGATGCCCTCGACTCACTATGTACCAGCTGCGTAAAAATTTGCAGGACAACCTCTGCCTCCTCTGCTTTACCTAATTCTTTTGAATCATAAACACCCTTTTTTACTGCTTCAAAATCTTTTCTCGATTTACAAAAATGTTCTATTTCGCTCCACAATTGTTCTATAAAACTGTCAGATTCTGCTTGCGCCATGTGAAAATATCGATTTTAATAAAAGACATGCTATTAAGTTTGTTTTATTAATATATATCTTTGTTTCTGATTAGCTTTCATATAAACATATCGAAGCAACAATTGATGCAAAGGCTATAAAAGCTTGTTTCAAATTCATGTATAAATAAGTATTTTGTTTGTATTGCGCCAAATAAGTGACAAAAAACCCCGACACAATTTAAGTTTTATTTTTATGTTCAAAATTTGCATTGATATCTCTTGCCGTTAACTGGTTCTCTTTGTAGTTGTGTCCTCTTCCACGGTGATTTAGTTCTAAAAAAAATCCTTACTATAGACCAACTGCATCTGCTTCGTAAAATTCCAGCATCGCCTTGAAGTGGATCCAAAAAATTTTGTTGATAGCCCGTGCTCCTAAGAAGCGTTTATTGTTCCCAAAAATTTAATTTCTGAATTAAACGAAAAAAATAAGGTTTTAACGAAACTTTAACCTTAAGCCAAGAATCTTTTATTCCTGCCAGCCTCTTTCCGAGAGGTGGTGGAAGATTTTGAATTGCAAACTTAGAAAGGCTCAACCGAAACTTAAACCATTATATAAAAAGTAAGTAGGATCTATTATCCTTAATGTTCCTACCAAAAATTTTCCTTCCCAAAAATATTAAAATTCCAAAAAATATTAATTTAAAAATACTCTTATTGTTCCTGTAACAACAAAAGTCCCACCTTGTTCCTATAAATTTTTGCACAACGGGAGAAATATCTATTATTTTTTTTTTTTATAAATGTCCTATCAAAAAATTTCCATTCTTTAAAAATTTTACAAAGCTAAAAAAAATTATCCTTATTGTTCCTGTAACAATAGGGATCCTAACATCCTTGCTGTCCTTGCGAACAGAAGGATCCTACCGGCTGCGCCAATTTGTTGTATCCCCTCTGAGAGGATACTCGTGGGTCCTACAGTCGCCGAGCGACGTCCTACCTAACGTTTGCTGCCGGCGCTTAAGAGCGCCACTGGCATCTATTAAAAAAAATAGCTCATTCGCCGTCACCCTTAGGTGCATTCAGGCGTTAAGATTTTGATATATACTGACTGGTTACTTGTATCCAATTGGCTAACCTCAGGATCCGCTGTTGAATTCTGCTGAACCAAGAAAAACACTTGTATACATCTGTAATTCATTCACTGAAGAACTTTATTTTAGCGGGGACCAGATATTTATATCATATCTGGCCGCGCTTCTTCTTCTTAAGTTTTACATACTTATTACATACTTAATTCTACTTATTGATAAATCAGCGGTTGCGTAATTTTGCCTTCCGCCTCTTAAACAATAATTTGGCTTAAATTAACTTCATTATTAAGTTCCTATGATGCAATTATTTTACAGTACGTTGACATTGGTTCTTACTTTAAATATATATTCCTACATACTTATTTAATAATGCCAACTTGGGCTAAACAAACATACAAACATGTATAACATGTGCAATTGGGTCATATTGCCCAACGATAAATTATTTTTGTTTTGCGTTATTCGCTTAGCCAAAATGTGTGTATGCTAAATACAACAATAAAATATTAAAATTAATTTACCTCTGGTTTTTGCTTTGTCAGCATTTGACGCTGGCCGCACAGAAGTAAATTGTTGGCTTAATTTTATTGTCTTTAAATAAAATGAAAACTGATCGCCCAGTTGTTGTTGCGGTAGATCAGTGTTCATTTTATTTTCTTATTTTGGTTTTAATTGACTGGCCTTGGCATTGAATTCATATAAAAGTGCCGCAATGCAATGAATGTTGATCGCTCGCTTAGTTGTTGCGGTGGATCAACTTTCATTGCCAGCACTTGGCCACTAGTAGAAAGACAATATTTTGGGGAATACCTCGTTGTGAGTCACAACAGCACATACATACATACATACGAACGAAGCAAGTTAAATAAAAGCTTATAAAAACAGTAACATTCAATAGCTGCATTCCCGTGGTCGTTGATCTAGAGCGCGGCTATATTTTACAAAACAAAAACAAAAATTAAAACCAGCTCGATTTCTAGCTCTATTTCTGATCTTAAAATGCTGCCAAGTTTCAAGCATGTTTTATCAAAACGAACAAAGCCGATTTGACGTCACTCTCACCTACAATGTTTCTGTATGTATCTGAAGCGATTTATGTTCGATTCGTTTGTTCCAAATCGATAAGCTATCACATGTTCCGATTTCATTTCAATGGAACCTTTTAAAGAAGTGTTTCTGTACGTAAAGTGAATCGATAACAATGTGTCACTTTTCTCACTGGCTTTGCGGCAAGTGAGAATTCTACCGATTTATCTAATGTCAGTAATGTTGTGTATTATTAAGTTATAAGTACTCAAAACATACCTTTAAAAATGGTTACTTTCATGAGTCGAATTTTTTACTGATTGAAATATTTTATTGTTCTTAAAAAAGTTCTAGTTTTAAAGGTAATGCAATGTATAAATAATGCCTATTTACATAAAAGTTAAAAATTTTAACAAAACAGTATATTTTTGAGCTATGAAAAAGTACCCGGTTGCATATATTTGCTAAGTTTTTGCAGCACAGCACTAAGTATAAAATTATTTATATTGATAATCATTGATTATTTCCGCAACCATTAATACACATAATTATAGCATAATTAATTTTCTTAAACTGCAAATATTCACTTTTTATTAAGAAGACAGGCACCGTTTTATTATAAAGTTTTAGCGCAACTAAAATAATATATTCAAGTAAACAGCTGCTTGTCATTTGACTCAATTCCGCAACTTTTCTTCCCGCTTTGTGTTCTTTTTCATCACGGTCCGAGTTTTTACCGATTTAAACGTACAGAAACATTAGTTGTCACGAAATCGGTAACTAGGGATCGATAACGGCTGACGTCACACAAATCGGTAACTTGTCGATTTTGTTACAGGAACTAGCTACTGATCTAGTGCCACGGGAATGCAGCTAATGTTTCGCAGCTGAGCAAAGGGAGGGGAAAGAACCATGCGTCAGCAGAGGAGCTTATTGATGGTTGCTTGTTTATGTTTTCTAAGTTTCCTATCTTATCTTTGCTGTCTGTATTGATGAAGAGAGTTACTTGGAAAAATACAATGACGTTATCCAAAGATTTACCCTCTACCAAAATCGTTCAACGCGCCTAAAGAAGTTTTCACTTCAAAAAAACAACAATTTAAAGAAAAAGGTGTATGGAAAAAAGTGTCGATTTTGAGATTTCACTCAAGCAAATCACAAAATGAGGCGTAAAAAGCTTTGCTTCAAAAACACAGCTTTTTAATTCTACTTAAAGTGTATTTAGATCACCTTATAATGATTTTCCATACAGTGAATCTTTCTCTATAGTACCAGATTCTTTAAAAAAAAGTGGAGAAAATATCGTAATTTCTGTACAATGAAGTTTCTATAAAATAAAGCAATTTACTGGTCCCTTGCGAATTCATTATAGGGAATTTCGAATGTATTATAAAAATGTTCAAATGTATTATAAAATTTTAATGTTTAAATATTTTTTATCTTACTGTATATACTCACTTATGGTTTTTTTATAAATTAAATGTTTAATACATATTAATTTTTTTTTAAATGAAAAAATACATAGCTTTTATTTACTTTTACATAAAATAAAAATTTGGTAAAATTTTTTTTCATATTGGTAAATTTTTTGAGGAATTTTGGTAGAACATTTTTTTGTGTGTGGCAACCCTGAATGGCTACCGTGTTGTATTGAGAGAAGCTCTCGCGATAAAGAGAGGAAAATTTTGTTTGCTGCTGTATTGTGCTGCTGGTTGAATGTCAGCATCGAATAAAATGCGTGATTTTGTAATAATTGAAGAATACTTTTTTCGAAAACCTTGGTAAGCTATAACAATCCAAATTATCATAGGAATCGAATAAAAAGAGAATTATCAAAATCGGTTCAGCGGTTACCTGGAGCATATTCTGGATCAAATTTCGTGAGTCTCCTTTTATATAATAGTATAGATAAATAACCAAATGACGCACCAACAAATGACAGTGTATATATTAAATAAACAGAGTATTTTTTATTCAAATTTTTTATTGTTTTTCTTTTGAGATGCTCTTTCTCTCTGTTTGTTCTTACAAAAATCTGTCTTATTCTTAACTATAAGAATATAGTTTCCGTTTTTGGGGAAATTGACAGCCAACTGCGTAGCTAAAGTATTTTCTACACTATCCTGATTGCACGTATATATATATATATATTTAATTAATTCTTCACATATTGCAGAAAAGAACGTAAGTTTAATAAATATTGTATTTGCAAACACTAGCTCCTCTTACCAAGAATTGCAGCTCCAAGCCAGCGATCTTTGGTGAATCTTTACTTCACTGGAACAGACCCAACTGACCTGTATAAGGAGTCAAGACACATAAATTTTGTAGAGGAATTTATGAGTTCTTGGAACATGCTAAAGTCACATATGTACCATATTTTATTAACGAAACTACATTTTACACTAATAATCAAATTTTTAATGTATATAAGTTATGTCATCCACAAATAATGAAAAAAACAAACTTTCGTTCGCAAGCATCGCTTGATAAACGCAATTTTGTTTACAAAGTATTAAATTTCAATGCGCGTGTTGGAAATCATTCCAACACATTTGTTCCCTTTCCATTCTTTTTAAATAGCTTTTGTTGGATATTGCAAATTTGCAAGATCAGCAACGCTCCAATCACTAAGCAGCTAGTAAAGTAAGTTTTCAATTGTAAAGTTAGTCTTAAGCAAATGTTGAGCGAATAAAGTTAATAAAGAAAAACTAAGCTGGCGCAGTCGGCGACGGATCTTAAAAATAAACAAAAGTTTTGTTAAATATATAATTTTATCAAATCAACATAAACTTGTGAAAAAATTAACAATTCAGTACAAAAACAAAAAATTGTTAATCTATAAACCTGGAAGAACGCAGGAAAAAACTAAGAGAACTCTCCGTGGATAATCGACGCCAAGTGGAATTTTCCTTTCAATCGGACCATCTCAACGAACAAGCACAACAAAGTGACCAAGGAGAAGATCTACAAAAGTGCAGATCAACAAGAAGAACACAAAGTGATCAACATAACAAAAACCATAAAAATGACACAAGCACAAGTAAATATTAATCCAATTTAATATTTAAGTAATTTAACTAGTTTTGATGGAATCATGGACAAATTAAATACATTTTTAGAATTAGTGGATAGAATATTTCCACTTTTATCCGCTTATAATAAAATTAGTCAGGTTATATTTTTTGATATAATTAAAAGTAAGTTAGTTGGAAAGACGCGAGAAGCTATTGAAATCCATAACTCAATCAAGAATTGGGATGATTTAAAAACTAGTAAGGAATTATCTTCGACTATGCCGAAGTTAAAATACCCCCACGGCCGAATTAGAGTAAATATAAAGTCTTAAGCAAACTGTTAAATATATTTAAAGAGATTTTCCCGTTTTGGTTAAATCACTTTGTATGGGAGGTAGGCGTGGTTTTCATCCGATTTTGCTCAGATTTAATACTCAAAATAAATACAGGGTTGTCAATATTCGAAGCGCCCATCTGGCAACACTGTAACTTTCCGCAGTGATGCCAAATCGAACGCTCTAAAATTGTTGAAATTTACATTCAACAAAACAAGTCAACAGTGAAAACTCAACTCAATGAGCGATGAAGCTCATTTTCAGTTGAACGGAACGGTAAACAAACAAAATTGCCGTATTTATGCCACTGAAAATCCACAAGAGATTCAAGAGGTACCTCTTCACGATGCAAAAGTCACTGTTTGGTGCGGCGTTTGTGCTAAAATGCTCATTGGGCCGTTCTTTTTCGAAGATGATAATGGCCACAGAGTTACTGTCAATCAGGAGCGTTATCGCGATATGATAAACAATTTTTTCATGCCAATCGTTCGTCGAAAGCGTATCAGGCACTACTGGTTTCAACAAGACGGCGCGCCACCACACACAAGCCGCACTACAATCGATTTTTTGTAGCAATTGTTCCCTGGCCGTTTGATGTCAAAAAATGGTGATTTCGATTGGCCGCCAAGATCACCAGATTTAACGCCTCCAGACTTCTTTTTGTGGGGTTATTTGAAATCAAAGGTTTACGTCAACAAGCCAAAGACCCTAGCAGAGCTGAAAACCAACATCCGTCAAGAAATAACCGCCATTCCCATCGAAATGTTGAAGAAAACCATGGAAAATGCTGCAAAACGGGCACAATATGTCGTAGAGGCCAATGGCGACCATTTACGAGATATCATATTCAAAAAATAATGTAAGCAAATCTACTTGAACCCAATTAAATGATATTCATGACGAACAGACAAAAAATTGTGGTTTCTTTGATTTATTTAAAAATAAAATGGGCGCTTCGAATATTGGCAACCCTGTATTCAATATCTAAGACACTGTGCGAAATTTGAAGTCATTAAATTGATTTTTGTGGAATTTAAAGAGATTTTCCGTTTTGGTTAAGTCACTTTGTATGGGAGGTAAGTGTGATTTTCATCTGATTTTTACAAATTTAATACTCAAAATAAATATTCAATATTTAAGATACTGTGCGAAATTGGAAGTCATTAAATTGATTTTTGTGGAATTTAAAGAGATCTTACCGTTTTGGTTCAGTCACTTTGTATGGGAGGTAAGCGTGGTTTTCATCCGATTTTGCTCAGATTCGGACTTGACCTCCATTTTTGTATAAAAAGCTTATATTGTGAATTTCGTTATGATAGCTCAAAAATTACGGCTGCTATCGTGGACACAGACGGACAAGCGGACATGGCTAAATCGACTCAGGAGGTGATGCTGATCAGGAATATATATACTTGTCTATACCGGCCACGCCTCCTTATCGGCGTTACAAACGGAGTGACAAAATTAATATACCCCCATTACGTTTTTTAAACGTGGGGTATAAAAATGTTGTATCATAACTTTGGAGACAGATTAAGCGTTGATCAGTTATGTGACGTATTAAGATCCTTATCATTCAAAACAAATTGTTTTAATTATTATAACGATGTTAATGCAATGTTAAGAAGATTAAATATTAAAACTAAAATTGAAGGAGGCAGCGAAACAGAACTGGAACGAAATTGTAAAACAGCACTAAGATTATTTGTTAATAAGATACCTGTATAAGGAGTCAAGACACATAAATTTTGTAGAGGAATTTATGAGTTCTTGGAACATGCTAAAGTCACATATGTACCATATTTTATTAACGAAACTACATTTTACACTAATAATCAAATTTTTAATGTATATAAGTTATGTCATCCACAAATAATGAAAAAAACAAACTTTCGTTCGCAAGCATCGCTTGATAAACGCAATTTTGTTTACAAAGTATTAAATTTCAATGCGCGTGTTGGAAATCATTCCAACACATTTGTTCCCTTTCCATTCTTTTTAAATAGCTTTTGTTGGATATTGCAAATTTGCAAGATCAGCAACGCTCCAATCACTAAGCAGCTAGTAAAGTAAGTTTTCAATTGTAAAGTTAGTCTTAAGCAAATGTTGAGCGAATAAAGTTAATAAAGAAAAACTAAGCTGGCGCAGTCGGCGACGGATCTTAAAAATAAACAAAAGTTTTGTTAAATATATAATTTTATCAAATCAACATAAACTTGTGAAAAAATTAACAATTCAGTACAAAAACAAAAAATTGTTAATCTATAAACCTGGAAGAACGCAGGAAAAAACTAAGAGAACTCTCCGTGGATAATCGACGCCAAGTGGAATTTTCCTTTCAATCGGACCATCTCAACGAACAAGCACAACAAAGTGACCAAGGAGAAGATCTACAAAAGTGCAGATCAACAAGAAGAACACAAAGTGATCAACATAACAAAAACCATAAAAATGACACAAGCACAAGTAAATATTAATCCAATTTAATATTTAAGTAATTTAACTAGTTTTGATGGAATCATGGACAAATTAAATACATTTTTAGAATTAGTGGATAGAATATTTCCACTTTTATCCGCTTATAATAAAATTAGTCAGGTTATATTTTTTGATATAATTAAAAGTAAGTTAGTTGGAAAGACGCGAGAAGCTATTGAAATCCATAACTCAATCAAGAATTGGGATGATTTAAAAACTAGTAAGGAATTATCTTCGACTATGCCGAAGTTAAAATACCCCCACGGCCGAATTAGAGTAAATATAAAGTCTTAAGCAAACTGTTAAATATATTTAAAGAGATTTTCCCGTTTTGGTTAAATCACTTTGTATGGGAGGTAGGCGTGGTTTTCATCCGATTTTGCTCAGATTTAATACTCAAAATAAATACAGGGTTGTCAATATTCGAAGCGCCCATCTGGCAACACTGTAACTTTCCGCAGTGATGCCAAATCGAACGCTCTAAAATTGTTGAAATTTACATTCAACAAAACAAGTCAACAGTGAAAACTCAACTCAATGAGCGATGAAGCTCATTTTCAGTTGAACGGAACGGTAAACAAACAAAATTGCCGTATTTATGCCACTGAAAATCCACAAGAGATTCAAGAGGTACCTCTTCACGATGCAAAAGTCACTGTTTGGTGCGGCGTTTGTGCTAAAATGCTCATTGGGCCGTTCTTTTTCGAAGATGATAATGGCCACAGAGTTACTGTCAATCAGGAGCGTTATCGCGATATGATAAACAATTTTTTCATGCCAATCGTTCGTCGAAAGCGTATCAGGCACTACTGGTTTCAACAAGACGGCGCGCCACCACACACAAGCCGCACTACAATCGATTTTTTGTAGCAATTGTTCCCTGGCCGTTTGATGTCAAAAAATGGTGATTTCGATTGGCCGCCAAGATCACCAGATTTAACGCCTCCAGACTTCTTTTTGTGGGGTTATTTGAAATCAAAGGTTTACGTCAACAAGCCAAAGACCCTAGCAGAGCTGAAAACCAACATCCGTCAAGAAATAACCGCCATTCCCATCGAAATGTTGAAGAAAACCATGGAAAATGCTGCAAAACGGGCACAATATGTCGTAGAGGCCAATGGCGACCATTTACGAGATATCATATTCAAAAAATAATGTAAGCAAATCTACTTGAACCCAATTAAATGATATTCATGACGAACAGACAAAAAATTGTGGTTTCTTTGATTTATTTAAAAATAAAATGGGCGCTTCGAATATTGGCAACCCTGTATTCAATATCTAAGACACTGTGCGAAATTTGAAGTCATTAAATTGATTTTTGTGGAATTTAAAGAGATTTTCCGTTTTGGTTAAGTCACTTTGTATGGGAGGTAAGTGTGATTTTCATCTGATTTTTACAAATTGAATACTCAAAATAAATATTCAATATTTAAGATACTGTGCGAAATTGGAAGTCATTAAATTGATTTTTGTGGAATTTAAAGAGATCTTACCGTTTTGGTTCAGTCACTTTGTATGGGAGGTAAGCGTGGTTTTCATCCGATTTTGCTCAGATTCGGACTTGACCTCCATTTTTGTATAAAAAGCTTATATTGTGAATTTCGTTATGATAGCTCAAAAATTACGGCTGCTATCGTGGACACAGACGGACAAGCGGACATGGCTAAATCGACTCAGGAGGTGATGCTGATCAGGAATATATATACTTGTCTATACCGGCCACGCCTCCTTATCGGCGTTACAAACGGAGTGACAAAATTAATATACCCCCATTACGTTTTTTAAACGTGGGGTATAAAAATGTTGTATCATAACTTTGGAGACAGATTAAGCGTTGATCAGTTATGTGACGTATTAAGATCCTTATCATTCAAAACAAATTGTTTTAATTATTATAACGATGTTAATGCAATGTTAAGAAGATTAAATATTAAAACTAAAATTGAAGGAGGCAGCGAAACAGAACTGGAACGAAATTGTAAAACAGCACTAAGATTATTTGTTAATAAGATACCGGAACCAATGAAGGGAATTCTATGTTGTAGAAATCCAAATGATTTGGAAGAAGCAATGAGAATTTTGCATGTAACTGGATATGCTTTTATGCAAAGCAATCAAAGTTTTAAGCAGAATACTCAAAACAATTTTAAAAGCAACAAACAAAATATAAGCCAACAAGTCACTAACAATCAATCACGTTACACTAATAAGAACTACAATAAGAATAATTCAAGTACACAATATAATAATAATCATAACCAAGGTTCACATTATAACACTAAGCATACTGGAACATTTAGAAATAATTTCAGCTCCAACCCAAGGTTTTATAATAATCATAACAGTGAAAATTTAGGTACATTTAGGAATCACAACGCAAGAACGAACACACAAAATAACAATAAAAATGCAACAGAACCAAGGAACGTTGACCCATCAACAATTAATAGGAGACTTTATAATGTTGAAGAAAATTTTCAATCAAAAGCCTCGGAACCACAATCTTACCCTAATTAGTAATCAGTAC
The DNA here is from genome assembly GCA_963920525.1 of Dichetophora obliterata. NCBI lineage: Eukaryota > Metazoa > Arthropoda > Insecta > Diptera > Sciomyzidae > Dichetophora > Dichetophora obliterata. The sequence continues at coordinate 3,414,967 of OY986440.1, forward strand.
ATCCATACGAAAGTTAAGGTTTTTAGTAGATACCGTGCAACATCGAGTATAGTGAATCCAGGAATTTATAATCCTAAATGGCAAATTCCATTACAAGAACCAATTCAGTTAAAAACTATCAATAATAAACTTAACATTTTTAAAAAAGTAAAAATACCGCTTTTTAGAGAATTTAACCAGTTAAATGACAACGCTGAGTTTTTAGAATACCAATTTCATTCCGAATATGATGGTTTAATAGGGAAAAATATTATAAAGCCATTAAATATTATTCTTAATTACAGGACAAAAATGTTAGAAACCAACAATGCTAAGATAAAATTATATTTTGATAAGTCTGAAGAAGAATATGAAGAGTTTGTGAATTATTTTAAAGAAGAAATAAATTTTCACGATGAAATAAGTATCAACCAAGTAAGAACTGATCATTTAAATAGTGAAGAAAATTTTAGAACGTTAGAAGAAGTTAAAGAATATTCAAATGTATTTTTTCTAAGCACTAAGCACTCGATTAAAACAACCACTGAATCTAAAATATACGCTAAAAGTTACAGGTACCCAGAAATACGTAAAGACGAAATCAAAAGGCACATTAAAGAGATGCTAACTCAAGGCATTATTCGACCAAGCAATTCGCCATATTCGTCAGCAATTTGGATAGTACCAAAGAAGCTTGGTGCTTCCGGTAAACAAAAATGGAGAATGGTAGTGGGTTATAGAAGGTTGAATCAAGTAACAATAAGCGACAAATATCCAATCCCTAATATGGAAGATATTTTTGATAAACTAGGGAGATCAATGCATTGGGGGTTGGAATTAGTTTTAAAGGTTTTCTAAGAGATGGCGTAACTATCAATAGACCGCATCGGGCACACCTGTGAATATATTTATTTCAAAGCACATTGTCTAAGCTTCATTTTTCAGTATGTGTCATTCCACTAAAGTGTAAACAACATATATTTTTTTCTCTGAGAACATGTCGACTTTCGTTCCAACAAAACGCAATTTGCGGGAAGGTTTACTTTTGTGCTTCCATTTGAAGAAAAAAGCGGTTAAAGCACAACGCACGCTTACTGAGGCTTACGGGGACTATGCTCCATCGATTTCTACTTGTGAGTACTGGTTCCGTCGGTTTAAAAGTGGTGATTTTGATACGGAAGACAAAGAGCTTCCGGGCCAGCCGAAAAAGTTTGAAGATGAGGAATTGAAGGCTTTGCTCGATGAAGACCCGTGTCAAACCCTTCAAGAATTGTCAGAATCATTGGGAGTCGACTTATCAACGGTCGGCAAACGCTTGAAGGCCATGGGAATGATTCAAAAGCAAGGAAATTGGGTGCCGTACCAGTTGAAGCCGAGAGACGTTGAACGGCGATTTTGCATGTGCGAACAACTGCTTCAACGGCATAAAAGGAAGAGTTTTTTGCATCGAATTGTCACTGGCGATAAAAAGTGGATCCATTACGATAATCCTAAGCGAAAAAAATCTTGGGGACCACCACATAGCCCCTTCCGACTACCACCTATTCAGCTCGATGACGCATGGCTTGGCTGAGCAGCGCTTCACTTCTTACGAGGATACCAAAAAATGGGTCGATTCGTGGATTGCCTCAAAAGACGAATCGTTCTTCCGGCGCGGAATCCATATGCTGCCAGAAAGATGGGAAAATGTTGTAGCTAACGATGGACAATACTTTGAATAATATACATTGTACCGTTGTTTCTAAATAAATGCTCAAAAACCGAAAAAAAACCTTTAAAATTAATTCCAACCCCCAATATTTCACAACCCTAGACCTAGCAAAAAGTTTTCACCAAGTAGAAATAGAAAACGATGATATACAAAAAACTGCTTTCTCAACAGATTTCGGTCATTATGAATTCACACGCATGCCGTGTGGGTTGAAAAATGCCCCGGAAACCTTTCAAAGGCTGATGAATTTAGTCTTATCAGAGTTTTTAGGCAAAATTTGCTTGGTATATTTAGATGATATCATCATATTTTCGACTAGCTTGGATGAACACCTCGTCTCTCTTAGAGAAATATTACAAAAACTTAAAGAATGCAATCTTAAAGTACAGCTAGATAAAAGTAAGTTTCTGAAAAGAGAAACTGAATTTTTAGGACACGTGATCACTACAGAAGGAATCAAGCCAAATCCAAACAAGATAGAGAATATTTTAAAATAAAAACTTCCAAAAACAACCAAACAAATTAAAGCATTCTTAGGTATTACAGGGTTTTACAGGAAGTTTATCCAGTATTGCTCTTAAATAGCTAAGCCTATGACATACTTTTTAAATAAAACGATACTAAAATCTATTTATATGATACTGATTATTAAGAGAGTTTTGAATATTTAATAGCACTCTTAATTTCTGAGCCAATACTAAGATTCTCAAATTTTAGTAAAAAATTTGTTGTAACGCCGGATGCGTCGAATTATGCTTTAGAGGCGGTTTTGTCTCAAAATGGCCACCCTATTTGCTACGCGAGCCGGACTCTCAATAATCATGAAACCAATTACTCGACAATTGAGAAGGAACTACTGGCTTTTTTTTGGGCCGTAAAATATTTTAGACCGTATCTGTATGGACGGAAATTTTCTATTCGAATTGACCATAGACTTCTAGTGGGGTTAGGATTATTAAAAGAACCAAACAGCAAACTACAAAGATGGAAAATCAAATTGGATGAATTTGATTACGATATAGAGTATGTTAAAGGTAAAGATAACCAAGTAGCAGACGGACTATCAAGAACAGAAATTCATAATAATGAAATAGAAAATATTGACAATATCTCAACGATGGCAACGATACATAATTCTGATGTAGACAGTACGAATCATATTCCAATAGTTTTTATTCCAGTAAACGTATTTAAAATTCAAATTATTTAAACAAAACAGCTAACGAATTGAGCAGTCACAAGCTGTACAAGCCTTTCAATAAAAAGAGATTAACTATGAATGTAAACGTATTCAAAGAAAAATATATTGTAGGAATTATAGAAAAGTACTTACCAACTAAAGGTAGTGTTGCAATATTTTCTAATGATGATCACTTATTTGCACAACTTCAAGATTTATATTTAAAATACTTTAAAAGAAGCAATTTATTAAAAATAGTAAAAAGTCCTACACTTTTAACAGATATCGAAGAATATGAAAAAGCGACAGAAATTATAATTCAAAAGCATAATTCATTAAACCACAGGGGTATAAATGAAACATACTCGAAACTTAAAGATACTTACTATGTGCCAAATCTGAAGGAAATGATTAGGAAAATCATAAATAACTGCACTGTTTGTAATATTTCAAAATATGAAAGAAACCCATACAAGCCACCTTTTAAGTTAACAGAAACACCAAAAAAACCAAATGAGATTTTGTATATTGTTATTTGGATCGCAGATAGGCAAACAATGTATTTGTCCGTTATTGATAATTTCACAAAACACGTTACTATGCACAGGATAAAAAGTGGGTCATGGATTCACTTGTTAGCAGCGATAAAGTTAAGAATAGCAACGATAGGGATTCCAAAGAAAATAATAATTGATGGAAAGCCTGGATTAACAGTATCTCAAATAAAGGATTATTTTAGGGAAAATAATATCGAAATTCATACTACTACAGCCCAAAGACATACCGGTAATTCAGATATCGAAAGATTTCGTACTACTTTGAATGAACATATTAGAATTTTTAAAGCAAGATACGAAACAAAAAATAAAAATTTATACCATCTAATATTAACAGCATTATCGATTGTTTGGTTATAACCAAACAATACGCTCAACAACAGGTAAAAGACCCTTAGATTTTATCAATGGCAACATTAAATCAGAAGAATACGAAACCAAAGCGAACAAAATTCATTCAAAAAAATTAAAATACCTTCAAAAAGCGAATTTAAATAGGAAAGATATAGATTTGACTGACAAAAATCACGCTTTCGTAAAATCAAGAAATGTTATTTCAAAAGGATTCAAATTCTTACCAAAATATAAAGAAATAGGACCCAAAATCATAGGTACAGATTATTATAAGGATCAAAAAGGAATAAAATATTATAAAGACCAAAGAAAACGAAAATACAAATATGAAAATTATGATATTTCAGGTGCTGATGACGATGATTCTTTGCATAATAGTACAAGGGACGATGCAGGTAATTGAGAGATTAGATGGCAAATTTGGATACGAATAAATCCAACTTGAGGAAGTAGATTTAGTTATAAAATATGACATAATTTTACATATTTTCTATCCGAACGAAATTTTAAAATTAGTAAAAAATTTTGAAGTATCACTAGATTCTATAAATTTAGAAGATAAGGAATTTTTAATAAAAAAAGAAATAAATTGAATCAAAGAACAAATTAGAACAATAATGCCACATAGACTCAAAAGAGGTTTAATTAACATAGGAGGAACCTTAAGTCGTTGGTTGCATGGAACAATGGACGACGAAGATAGGCAAGATATAGAAAACCATTTGTCGATAACAGATAAAAATAACCATAACACAGTTGAGGCTATTAACCAACAAATAAAAATCAACAACAACTTTAACGAAAGTATAAAGTTTATTAAAAATTCAACAGCAATCTGATAAAAGAAAAACTTAATGCAATAAATAGAGAAGATAAAGAACTTCTTACAAAAGCACTAGTAATTGAGAAAATGTTTACTTCGAATATAATTAAAGAACAAGTAAAGCATATTCAAGAAAACATAGCATCTGCTAGATTCGGTATTTTGAACCCCAACATACTTACAAAAGACGAAAATGAAGCATACGACACTGACTTTAATAAACTTCCAAACATAAGGTTAGCAGTTGCTAAATTTACTAATAGTGCAATCATATTTGCAATAAAAATTCCATCTGAAACACAGAAATTTAATAAAAAGCTACTAGTTCCAATGTCTAATGCATTATTAGATGAAACCAATGAAAATTTTGAATATATTATAAAAAGTAATGGTAAAATTTATAGCTACCAAGAAAACAAATCTCTTAAAGAACTTAAGTTAAGTAAAAATTGCATTATACTAAATAATTGTAAATTAAGAAAGAAAACCGATGAAGAATTCATTGAAATTGATAATAATGTTTTATTAATCAAAAATATAAAAAATTCAATACTAAACAGTACTTGTGATGAAAGAATTGTGAACCTTAAGGAAATTATTTTATTACATTCAATAATTGTACAATTCAAATTGGATATAGAATATTTAACAACAGTATTGCAATTTTTGTCAACAAATTTGTTATACCGAATTATAAGCTTAATAAACCACAAAACGATGATTTAAATGTAAATGTTCGGTCTATGGATACTTTTCACGTTTTTCTAATATTGAAAAACTATTTGAGTTGCTTCGATAAGAAAACGCGTGTTTTTTGTTTGGATTCTGTATAACAACTTAACTTCTTTATTCAATGTGACTTATTTTCGAAGAGCAAATATATTGAGCAAATGTATTGAGATGATATTGATTTACATATGAATTAACGGACTGAGCAAATGATGCATGTATAAGTTTATGATTTACAGGGTGATTTTAAAACATATCATATTGAGAATTCATATATTAGCATACAAAATTAGTAATTAAAAATTACCATCTGATTAGGAATGAAAGTACAGAATTTTTCTTTAATAATTTATAGAATTCGAAAACGGCTTCAACATTTCGGGCGCGTTGAAAGAATTGGCTTTCAAGGTTGAATCAACAAAGCTAGTTTGCGTATTGGGCAGCGGAAAAGCCCTTTTGAAGTTTGTACGTCCGCGACTCTAGTTTTTCCATCTTTGCCTGGGTGTGTAGCGACAACTCGACCAGTTGCCCACTTCTGCGGTGGCAGATTGTCTTCGTGTATAAAGACCAGAGTATCGTTGCGGAGATCATTTTCGCTGTTCGTCCAATGGTGGCGTTGCAGAATGTCATTCAAGTAGTCCTCTGACCACTTCTTCCAAAATTGTTGTTTAGCTGCAGTGATTCGTTTCCACCTCTGCAAATGATGAATGTCGTGGCAATCGAGTTTTGGTTCTGGTATGGCGTTCAAAGGTCCACCTACCAGAAAATGACCAGGCGTCAGAGCTTCCAAATCGTTGGGATCGCTCGATAAGGGAGCTATCGGGCGCGAATTCATAATAGCCTCTATCTCAACCAGTGCTGTCGGCAGCTCTTCGAAAGTCATCTTTGCGTTTGCCAAGGTACGATACAAGTGACCCTTTGTGGATTTTACGGCAGCTTCCCAGATACCACCGAAATGGGGAGCCCTGGGTGGAATAAAATTAAATTTAGTGAATTGGTTTGAGCAAAATTCTACAATACTATTTTGAAAAGATTGGTTAGAAAATAATTGTTTTATATTAGCGAGTTGAGCATTGGCACCAACAAAATTTGTGGCATTGTCACAAAAAATGTCTGAAGGCAAGCCGCGACGGCCAATAAATCGTTTAAGCGCCGCAATAAATGCCTCAGTTGATAAGTCCGTTACTGCTTCAATATGGACTGCTTTTGTCACGAAACAGACGAAAATTGCTACGTAACATTTATAGGGTTGCTTGCCCCGAATTTTGAGGTAAGTATAGAAGGGCCCACAAAAGTCGACTCCACATCGTTCGAAAGGCCGCGCTGGTGTGACTCGCTCTGGTGGTAAGTCGCCCATGATCTGCTGGAGGAGTTTGGGCCGATAGCGTATGCAGCTAACACATGATCTTACAATTTTGCGTGCGAGATTTCGAGCGCCAATGATCCAAAATGTTTGGCGGGTGAAAGCTAGTAATGCCTTTGGACCGGCATGGAAATTGGTGATGTGCAGATGGCGAACCAAGATTTCAACAAAATTACAGTTTTTTGGTAGTAGAAATGGATGTTTCCGATCTTCTGGAATTTCTGCGTGTCGCAAGCGACCACCTACACAAATTAAGCGAAACCTGCCGACTGTTTGTATGAACAAACCGAGAGTTTTTAGCGAAGATTTGATTTGTCTGCTTTTCTCGAGACAACTAAATTCTGTAGCAAAGTTTGCTGCTTGTAGATTCCAAATGATGCAGTATAAAGCATTTTTACGCTCGTCGACCGTCATTGCTTGTGTAAAACTTCTATTAGTTACAAGCACTCGATATCTATATAGCCAACTGATTACGTTGAGTATTTTGTTGTATGAGCTGGAACGCTCGATGAAATTCAGAATAGAATTCTCTCTAGCGTCGCACTGTAGAATGGTTTTTCGAATAGCGGATTCGACATCTTGGTTCTTTGTTGTCGCGAGACGAGTTATCGGCCAACAATCTTCATTCTCTTTTAAGAACGCTGGACCAGAGAACCAAATTGAATTTGAGAGTTCCAAAACTGAACAGCCACGTGACACGATGTCTGCTGGGTTACTAGCAGTGGGAACATGCCTCCAATTGCAACCGCTTGTTGCTTCTTGGATCTCAGAAATACGATTTCCGACGAAAGTTGTAAGTGTAGATGAATGCATGCTCAGCCATTGAAGAACTACCGATGAATCCGTCCACAAAAATGATGAAAACTCATATTCAGCGAAAAGTTGAGAGATCTTTGCATACAACATTGCCAGTAAGTGCGCACCGCATAGTTCTAATTGCGGTAAAGTTTTCTTTTTTGTTGGTGCCACTCGACACTTTGCTGTAACAAGATTGACGAAAATTTGTTGATCCTGATCGACTATACGAGCGTATATGCAGCAGCCGTATGCTCTGATTGATGCGTCACAGAAACCGTGAAGCTGCATGCGACGAGGAGATAGACGCAAGACGTATCGAGGTATTTGAAGCATACCTAAGTTGCCAAGGTCTTCGACGAAATTTTGAAAATATTCTTCTGTATTTTGGGGTACTTTAGTATCCCAATCGATTTTGTGTATCCACAGATCTTGCAGTAAGACTCTGGGTTTAATAAGTAGAGGACAAACTAAGCCTATGGGATCGAATATTGATGACGTAAGCGACAAGATTGTGCGCTTGGTGATACAAGCATGTGGTTTCTTTGGTTTAAATGAAAATAAAAATGAATCCTCGGTCGGGTCCCAAGTTATACCAAGTGCACTTGTTATAGCTGGCTCGATTAAGTTTATGTTTTTTCCATTTTCGGTTCTTGATTTAAACGCTGAATGGTTGGACTGAATTTTCGCTAATTCAAACCCTCCCTTAGATAAGAGAAGTGTTGTTTCTTGTTGAATTTGCTGAAGTGAATTATAATCGTCAGCTCCGGTTAATAAATCATCAACGTAGAATTGAGTTTTGACCGTTTTTGCTCCAACAGCGAATACATGTTGGTACTTATCTGCAAGATAATGTAGACTTCGAATAGCTAAAAATGGAGACGCTGACATACCGTACGTGATTGTGTTTAGCTGGTAAGTATGAATAGGCTCACCGTAATTTTCTCTCCACAAAATCTGTTGAAACTGGCGTTGAGATGGATGCATCAGTACCATTCGGTACATTTTTACAATATCCGCTGTTAAAGCATACTGTCGCAGTCTGAACCGAAGAATGAGTAGAAAAAGTTCATCTTGTATAGTCGGACCGGTAAGGAGAATATCATTCAATGATTTCTGAGATGACGTTTTTGCAGACGCATCAAATACGACGCGCAACTTCGTGGTCGTGCTATTCGGCCGTATAACGCATTGGTGGGGTATGTAGTAATGTGGTTGATTTAAATTCACATTTTCCACGCGCTGCATGTGGCCAAGTCGCTCGTATTCCCTCATAAACTCATTGTACTGCTCTTTCAGTGGCTTATTATGCAACAACCGTCTCTCAAGCGAATTGAATCTTTTCAACGCTAAATTGTAGGACAAACCAAGTACAGACGGGTCATCCTTGAATGGCAACATAACTTGTATGCGACTATCTTCCATTGTCTTGACATGAGAAACAAATGAATCTTCGCATGCTTGGTGCTCTGAGCTCCATTTATGTTTTGATGATTTAACCTCTTCTACTGACCACAAACGTTCAAGTTGCATGTTCAAATTTTCATCTTCAAAGTCTTTAGTGATTGTGTGGCAAGAGCGAGCATTGTGTCTATCGATGCTGTCGATAGCTTTGTAGCGTCCAGACACCACCCATCCAAAATGTGTTTCTTGAAGCGTCGGCAAATTTGGTCCAAGTTTTATTTGACGAGATCGTAAAATTTCAAAAAACTTCTCAGCACCTAAAAGTAGGTCAATGCGCTCCGATTTATAGAAGTTTTCGTCAGCTAATTCAATTTTTGTCGGAATATTCCAGCCACGTATATCTACATCTATTTGAGGTTGATATCCGGAGACTCGGTTGGTGATGAAAAATTTTATGTTAAATTCTTCGTTTTCGTAACGAGAGCGAACGGCAGTCTCAGTTTCAAATTTGATTTTGGATGATGAACCTCCTACTCCGACAATGTCTGTTGTCTTACTTCGTTTAGGCAAACTCAAAATTTTAGCAAAACTCTCTGTAATTAAATTTACTTGGGAGCAAGAATCCAAGAGCGCTCGACAAACTTTCATATCTCCTAAACCATCTCGAATCAGAAGAACTGCCGTTGCAAGAATTATGCGATCTGACGACTGTTCTATTGTAGTGTTGACTGCTGCCGGTGGCGACGGCGGCTGTATCGCTGAAGAGGGTGTAGGATTTTCGATGTTGCCCGTTGATGACCGATGGAGTAAAGTGTGATGCAATTTATTGCATATTTTGCATCTATTCTTTGACAAGCATTTGGACACAATATGTCCCTCCGTAAGACAATTGAGACATATGCCTAATCTTTTAATGTTAGTTTGTTTTACTTCATATGCCATTGCTCTAAATTGAGTGCAACCACCAATCCAATGATTTGAGCTTTTGCAGAGAGCGCATAACTTTTGCTGAGTGTGGAACGAAGATCGGAGAGCTTGTTGTTGCCGTGGCGCGCTACGCCGATTGTTGTTGATGTTTGGCGGTGGGTTACATGGCTCAGATGACTCTAGAAATTGGCATCTTCTGTCCATGAGTTTGCAGAATGCCTCCCAGCTTGGCAGTGTAGAGAAATCTAAGCTTTCTTTCCATTTTATTTGCGTTTCAGAATCAACCTTTTTAGAAATTAAATGAATAAGCATTGCATTGCAGATTTCTTCTGCCTTTCCTAGTGATTTAAGAGAGCTGCATATAGCTGATGAGCTATCTACTAAGTGACGCAACTGCACAGCTGATGGCTTCTGCATTTCTGGCAGATCATATATATTTGAAACATGCTCCAGGAAAATTAGCGATTTATTTCCATAGCGATCTTCTAAGCGTTTTAATGCTTTTGCATAGTTTTCTGCTGTGACTTCAAAAGCGCGTACCGTATCTTTTGCTTGCAGATCTAGGCAGCGAAGTAAGTGGTTGAACTTTTCAATTTGTGATAGCGAGGTGTCATTATCAACAAATTGTTTGAATGTCGAAATAAAATTTCTGTAATCCGAATATTTTCCTTTAAATATCGGCAAATCTATGCGAGGAAGTTTATTTGTTGTTGCATATGGTACAACCATTGACGATTCTAAGCTGTGTCGTTTGTAATTATCACCAAGTAATTCGATTATTATTGCCTTTGTAGTAATGCACAAGTCCTCTATTTCTGCTCTCTGGACATCCTTATCATTTAAAATCTCGATATCAGTTTGTATAACCAAAATTTGCTTGAAATAAGCTTCTACCAACGACAACCTACATTCTAATTCAGCAATTGACATTGATGACGTCACGAGATTTTTTATACGAGAAACGTTCTGCTTTGCCGCCTTTCTCTTCTTCATCAAAGATTCCAGTTCTGCCATAATTGACCGTTCCGAAACGAACTTGAAGCGAGAGAGGTGAGAGAGATAGTCGACGATAAACGAGCTAAGGTAGCCTTATGTGTTATCACTCAGCAACAAATGCGGTTCAGAGAAAACTGTTATTTAATAAACGCAATTAAGCAAGCAAAACTTTCTGACGACAAGAAGAAAGCAGCGAGAATGCAATTAACCAGAGTTTTAACATATGCTAATATGTATGTTTGTATATATGCTTATGTAACACAAGTAAATAATTGCAGCAATGACTTATTGTTGCGACAACTGTGCTTTTTATATCCAAAATTTATAGTTTTTGCTAATGGCAAATTAATTTATCTCTGTTCGAATTAAATTATGGATTAATGTGAACATAAATTCTTTGCCAAGCTCGGTACAGTAAAAAGTCAAGCAAATACCTGGTTTAAAAGCTTTTTCCTCCTTTTGTCTTGTGCTCCCCTTCTAATAGCTCTGAATTTCTGTCACTTCTGGTGTTCTTCCCGATGAGTCCAACGCAGAATCGAAGTTTTCCGTAACCTGCTGTGATGAGGTGCTCCAAACGATGTCTGTTAATGGGGGTCGCGTTTGATCTTATTAAATGTAAGCCGCAGTATCGTACTGAAGCCTCGTATTATATTGACAGACGCAATGTAGATAAGTCAAAATGTAACTTTAGGCTTCGTGCCCCACGCTGGGCGCCAAAAATGTTCGGTCTATGGATACTTTTCACGTTTTTCTAATATTGAAAAACTATTTGAGTTGCTTCGATAAGAAAACGCGTGTTTTCTGTTTGGATTCTGTATAACAACTTAACTTCTTTATTCAATGTGACTTATTTTCGAAGAGCAAATGTATTGAGCAAATGTATTGAGATGATATTGATTTACATATGAATTAACGGAATGAGCAAATTATGCATGTATAAGTTTATGATTTACAGGGTGATTTTAAAACATATCATATTGAGAATTCATATATTAGCATACAAAATATAAAATTAGTAATTCAAAAATTACCATCTGATTAGGAATGAAAGTACAGAATTTTTCTTTAATAATTTATAGAATTCGAAAAAGGCTTCAACAGTAAACTTCAATAAAATAGACTTAAATTTTGAAAATAATTTGAAAACAATCAAAGAAATCAAATATCATAAAAATATTAATTACGAATTAGGCTCGACAATAATAATGATAATTGTTCTGTTAATTATTGTCATGATAATTTATTGGAAACGGAACAAAAAGAATTTAAATATTAAAATTGTAAGCCAAATTCAGAAGAAGTCGAAAACTAGTGGTGGAGGAGTTATGTCATCCACAAATAATGGCAAAAACAAACTTCCGTTCGCAAGCAACGCTTGATAAATGAAATTTTGTTTACAAAGTATGAAATTTCAATGCGCGTTTTGGAAATCATTCCAACACATTTGTTTCCTTTCCATTCTTTTTAAAAAAGCTTTTGTTGGATATTGCAAATTTGCAAGATCAGCAAAGCTCCAATCACTAAGCAGCTAGTAAAGTAAGTTTTCAATTGTAAAGTTAGTCTTAAGCAAATGTTGAGCGAATAAATTTAATAAAGAAAAACTAAACTTATATGTATCACGAAATTAAGGCAACGCTGCTCACTTAACACATCACTTTGAGCATGTTCTACCTATTTTTGTACCAAATTTAATTACTCTATCATTAATATATATCGAAATTAAGCATATTAAATTAAATACCACGTCCACTTATCTCTTAAGCAACTTTCATAAACCTAGCGCTCACTCTGTTGTTTAATCCTGACTTCATTTTGATAGATGCTTAAAAAATATCTTTCCCCTCATTCAACGAACAAAACTACAGCAATCGATTGTAAAATCAATGCAAATATTTATTTCTTTTTTCAGATATGTTATTTACAAAAATTCCTTTTTTGAAAAAGTCCCCTTTAAAAATAAGAAATAAAACACCTTTAAAACACATTTTGAGAGTTGAGCGCAATTAAGCTCAAAAGTGAAAAATAAGTTTTGTTTTATAAGAAATTATAGAGATTCAAAATTGCCAAGCGTGTATAAGCTGCTCTGTGAGTATGGAGAAGAGGTTCTGTTTTCGGCGTTTACCTTGTCTTTAATTTCCTTTGTTTTCAATTGAAATAAAAAATAAATAAAAATAATTAAGCACAAAAGAATTTACGGGTACTTTATTTGAATCTTTTGTGGGTGAGTTTGCTTTTTTATGAGTTTCACACTACATTAAATGAGTTGATTTTAGTTTTTTTTTGAGTAAACTCAAAATTTAAAAATTCTCAATGCAAGTGCGCTAAACTTAAAACAACTTAAAACGGAGTCAGTACGACTTCTCAAACAAATCCAATTTTCGAGGTAACTACAACACACAAACTGAGTTAAATATAGTTTTTACAGCTTTGGCAAAATACCATGCACGAAAAGAGTTAAGTTGACCCCGAATATGACTTTATTTACTCCGTTTTTTTTTTTTGGGTGTATATATAAAAACATAATAAAAGCAATTATATAATCTGCGTCCAATTTTTTTTTATTTATATGATAAAATTTTACGAAAAATAAATTTAAATAAAAATTTTAACAACTATTTGACTTTCAACTACTGCCATTATAATTGCTACAACGTTTTCTTACATTACGTCCCGTCATGATGACAGTTGAAAACATTAAGACGAAATGCATAAATAGACAATCACTCAATTTGGGGGCTTTCGTTCAAGTAAACACAACTTTTCCTTTTCTCAATAGACTTTCTTCAACAATTGGACATATTAATAAGAAATATTTGCATCGTTGGACACACGAGTGAAGCGAAGCTTTTTCGCATTTTAATAGATTTGATAATTTAATGGTTTTTTTATAAAATAATTTTTAAATTCAAAAATTTTATGTATAAAAAAGTTAACTAAAAAAATACACGTTAACATTCACACCAGTACATTTTATTTTACTACACTATTATTTTATTTGGTCACATGTTACATTATTTTGAATTATTTTTGTAAATGTTTTGAATTATTATTATGGAAATTTATTAATAGAATTGTTAGTTATATCATCGATATATCTTGCAAATACTGCATCAATATTTGTCTTAATCGTATTATACAAATATTTTGATCGCTTATCATTCGTAAAATATATTTATCAAAAAGGCATTGTTTAAGTGCCTGTGAACATTCAAACAATTGGTACCTTGTGATAAGTTTCGCCTAGTTCAATGGAGCCTGCTCGTGTATAGCCAGTGATGCCAGATTGAGGGTAATTTCCCTTTTTGAGGGGTATTTCAATCGTCTTGTGACCTAAAAGTGAAAAAAGGAAGCATTTTGCTGGGTCGTACAAAAAGAAGGAAATTTTTAAATGAAGAATAAATGCGTTATTCTGGTGATTTGCAATTTTAAAGTAACGTACAAAGCAGTTTTTATAAAACTTTTTTTAACATGAAGTTGGAAAGTTCAAAAAATATCATATAAATATTTCTTGTTCAGACCTTTCTGTGAGTTGAAAATTTTGATTTTCTGGTTTTTAATATATATTTTAAAAATTAGAAAGAAAATTTTTTGACAAACAATTCATACGATTTATTTTGCTCCTGAATTTATGAATACAATGCAAAAACCCGCATTGTTACTCCGTTGTCTTCAACGACGGTTTCAAAGACAACGTTTTCGAAGTCTACTTTCGCCACTGTGTTTGTATGGAAAAGACTTGTTTTTAAAACAAATACTTATGTATAATCAGAGCAAATAGTTTTTAAAACAGATTCTATACTATAATTATTTTAGTTATAAAAATTTTTGTACACTTATGTTTACGAAAATGTGCTGTTATTTAATACTTTAATGCACTTTTGTGCATAAAATTTTCTACTTAAATAAAGTTATGTTTGAAAGATATTTTATAGATTTTAAAAAATTGTAAACGGAAAAAAAGGGAATTTTTTTCATGTGTTTGTGGGAAATTATACATAAATGTAGAATAGTTCAATGATAATGTTTATTGAAATGCAAGATTAGAGTTTAAGAAGTTATAGTAAATAAAAATAGGTAATTAACAGGTAAATTATGATTCAAAAATTAACACTTGTGAATTTATTGTAACCGGCTTTGCGACAACCACGACGGAATCAACTGGCGACAACTGACAACTGAAACGAAAAAAAAACACAAGAGTTAAATCTTTGACTACCTGCAACCGACAACTGACTTACGGCAACTGAGGAACGGCTTTCCTCACTCTAAATCGGGAACCTGTCGCGCAGCGCTCTCATTTATTACATTCGGCCATTCGACATCATCATCCGACTCGGATAGATCAACGCCATCAGATTCCCTCCAAGGTTTCATAAAATCACAGCTGGTAGATGTATTGTTCGGACCTTCAAACTCGGCAGCTTTTTTAACGTCATAACGACCGTTTCTTTTTTGTCTTACAACCTCGTATGGACCCATATATTCGTTAAGCAGTTTTTTTCCTGCAACAAACTGCGTGCGTTTGATGGCAACCAATTCACCGACGTCGTAAACTCTTTCAGCTTTTCGATGCTTGTCAAAATTCTTTTTGTACTCTTTTTGTGCACTTTCGATTTGTGCAGCTGCAGTACCCCGAATTTCATCTCTTTCCTCTCTAAATGCATTCGCTATTTCATAGTTTATCATCTCATTTATGTAAACATCCATATCGGTCTTCATTTTAACGCCGAACATAAGTTCAAAAGGTGTGAAACGCGTTGACCGGTTCTGAGTATTGTTAATAACACGTTGGACTCTGTTCACATGCTTAAACCACATCCCCGGCTTATCTGCAGATATCTTTCCAATAATGTTGATGATAAGCCTATTTATTCGTTCGGCTTGCCCATTCCCTCGAGCAACACCGGTTGTAGTTAACACATGAGAAATAGACTCCGAATGGCACCACTCTTTGAACGACGACGAAGTAAATGCTGAGCCTCGATCACTTATTATTCTTTGAGGAGCACCAAAAACTGCGGTCCAGTCTGTTAGCTTTCTGATTGCTTCGTTAGCCGATGTCGTTTTTGTTGCATAAATCCAAACAAACTTGGTGAATCCATCAACAATTGTAAAAATATACTTATACATTTTCGACGTAGCGTCCATCGGACCTAAATGGTCTATGTGCAATGTATCTAGCGGCTTATCTCCTTTTCCAATAACCTTTAAGTATCCTTCCTTTTTTCCGAGTTTTTTATTGAATAGAATACATTTTATGCAGTTTCGAATTATATTTTCAACTTTAGCGCGTAAATGGGGCACGTAATATTGCTGCTGTATCGCGTGCATTGTCTTTTCCACTGCTAGATGGCCCTTCTCATGTACCACTCTAATTATTTCGTTTTCCATCATTTTCGGTACAACAAATAAGTTCAAACCATCGACTTGCTTAAATAATATGTTGTTGGTTATCACGTAATTTTCATATGAATCTTTTGCTAAAACTTGTTTTATCGCTTTAACATAACCGTCTTTATTCTGCGCTTCTCTTAGCCTTGTTGTTATTTCGCTTTCGATTATCATAACAAGTTGAGGGTATCTGCTAAGCGCATCAACATGACGCATACTTCTTTCTCTGCGATGTTCAATAGAACACTTGAAATCTTGCAAGTATAATATCCAACGAGTAACATGAGGTGAGTTATCAGTTTTGCCGACAGTGCTTTTAAAGGCTTGACAGTCTGTTAAAATCTTGAATTCTAAGTCAAGAAGGTAATGCCTTAATTTTTTTATTGCTAGATATGCTGCTTTGATTTCCAGGTAGTAGCTGTGCATTTTACTTTCTTCTTCCGAACACTTTTTACTCCAATAGTACACTGGGTGCCAACTGGCTTCAAATTTTTGAAGCAAAATTGCTCCAAACCCCTCCTTCGACGCATCGCAGTGCAGTTCGGTTTCAGCTGAAGGTGAGTAAACTTTTAAAATGTGCTGCTTTACTAACAAGTTTTTTATTTGATCAATAGCTGATTGTTCCTTCCATCCAATAGCGAACTTGGTGCCTTTTTTTAGCATATCAGTTAACGGTTTCGTGATTATTGCGTAATTTGGGACGAACTTTCTAAAATAACCGGTGAGTCCTAAAAATGATTGCAGCGACTTTATATTTTTAGGCTGAGGAAATCGTTTTATTGCATTGCATTTCTCATCGTCCGGTGATATGCAACCGTTACCAATTCTTAATCCGAGAAAAGTTACTTGCGTTTGGAGGAATTTGCATTTGTTCCATTTAATTTTCAATCCGAACTCTGCTGCAACTTGTAAAACTTTTTGAAGTTTCTCTAATCCTTCTTCCCTGTTTTCTGAGTTAACAATAATGTCGTCCATGTACATCCGCATAATTGATTTATTTACTAGATTTCGGAACACAAAGTTAACGAAACGCAAAAATACTGCTGGCGAATTATAAAATCCAAAGGGCGCTCTATTAAATTCGTAAATCCCTTCTCGAATAATGAATGCCGTGTATTTCTTAGAGTCCTCTTCAATTGGTACGTGAAAAAACGCATTCTTCAAATCAATTACCGAAAAATATTTGGCACTTTCCAATTCCTCCACAACCTCTTCCATTAATGGAACAGGAAATCTATCTTTTTGAACAATTTTCTTTAATTCTCTATAATCTACGCAGACTCTGACGCTCCCGTCCTTTTTGCCAACAACAACAACTCTGCTGCAATAATCCGACGTAGATGGCCTAACTATGCCCTCCTGTAGCCACTCTTCAACTTGATCCCGAACCAACTTTTGCTGACCATGAGTTAACCTGGATGGTGTTTGTCTTATAGGAGTTTCACTCGTAGTCACAATCCTCATACTTATCGGGCTGACCACGTCAGGCTTAGGCTGAAAGGATTTCACAAGCTCACTTATTATAGTTTTATACTCTGATGGAGCTTCATATTCTTCCGGATCGACTTCGATGCTCAACACGCAGTGTGACAGAGCTGTTTCTGATAGTAAACTAGTAAACTGATAACCACGCTCATCGGATGTAAATCTGAATTTACTTATTATGTCGTAACCAAGAACCACCTGATACTTTACTACGTTGTCCGGAACTACTATAAAGTTATGAGAAGTTTCTATGCCATCTACAATATTTTCACTGCAGCTTCAAAATGCCCAACTGGTTTAGTCCGCATTCCACCTAAACCAATAACTTCAATTGTATAGTTTGCCAACGTAACGTTGAGTTGTAACGCTAAGCTCTGCTGGACTAAAGAAATCTCTGCTCCGGTATCGACAAGACAGCGGATCATATTGTTGTTAATATATGCATCTTTGAGCATTTTCTCGTACACGTTTACTACATTTACAGTCTTAACATTTTTTTCGCTGCTATTAACACAATTCCTCGCTACGTGACCGTTCTGGTTACATTTGAAGCATTTTGTCTCCTGTTTACATTCGCTTCTTTTATGGTCTGTTGACCCACAATTATAACAGTGCTCCCGTTTAACTATTTTGTTTTGCAAGGGTAGACTAAAATTTTGTTTACGTTCCTTATTATTTTTTTCATAAATCTCGAACTGTTCTTTCAACTCCGCAAAGTTACGAGCACTGTACAAACCAATTTTGTTTTCAACTTTTCCTTTTACTCCATCGACCACATACTGTATTATAGACTTGTCGTCTATTTTACCGAGAGAGCCAATACGCCTCATTTGTAAAATATATTCGTGGGCACTTTCGTTTTCTTTTTTGTGCCGGTCTCGCAATTGTTTGTGTATTTCAGCGCTGCTAAACTCGCGGTGAAATTCATTTATAACTTGCGATTTTATTTCGGCATAGTTAAAAACTGAAATAGATTCTAAAAACAATTTCGCTGTGTTCGTCATCTTTTTCCTTGCAAATACATACTTTTGGGTTTCAGTCCAAGCGTAAGCTTCAGCGCACTGCTCAAAATTTTCAAACCAGTCTTCAACACGCACCAACGCATGTCCATCAAAATTCGCAATCATGTTATCCACATTTTCAGCATTTGTTGTAATTCTTTGCTCATTGCTGAACTTTAATGTTAAGAGCTTAATTAAGTCACTCAATTCACCGTCCTTTTGCTCTTCTTTACTCATTTTTTTTTACCGATTGAATATTTTTATTGATCTGCGTTTTATCTACTTTGTCGGACTTTGTATTTTTCCCAAGATCACTCGTCTCCGCTTGCTGTAGTTTTTTTTTAAACTTTCTACTCTTGCTGAAGCTTTCGATCGCGTATAGTGTGTTCTTTCGCTTATACAACGTTTAATGCTTTTTCTCGTCATCCGATTATACCGTTTAGTCCAACTTTTAAATTGCACAACTTCTCTTTAACAACTCATGCTTGCTCAGCGGTTGAGCCCCCAAATGTAGAATAGTTCAATGATAATGTTTATTGAAATGCAAGATTAGAGTTTAAGAAGTTATAGTAAATAAAAATAGGTAATTAACAGGTAAATTATGATTCAAAAATTAACACTTGTGAATTTATTGTAACCGGCTTTGCGACAACCACGATGGAATCAACTGGCGACAACTGACAACTGAAACGAAAAAAAACACAAGAGTTAAATCTTTGACTACCTGCAACCGACAACTGACTTACGGCAACTGAGGAACGGCTTTCCTCACTCTAAATCGGGAACCTGTCGCGCAGCGCTCTCATTTATTACATAAATATACTGGCAACACTGTGTGTAGCATAAAATAATCTGTAAGTATATGCATAATTTCAGGCTGAACATTTTAGAGGACATGTTGTTAAAGCACTGTATCAATGGCAATGACTTTTATGTATTAAGATGTGCATACTTTCAGGCTGAACATTTTTCAGGACAGTTTGAGCGATATAGGTGCAGAGCAGTATGCTTGTCTTTTGTGTATTAAGATTGTTATCTGGTGCAACATATCTTCACTTAATACTTAATATTGAATAAACCAACCAACGCAACAAAGAATATTCGATCAGTTGGTAGTGTATAGGACTATCAATCGAATGGTTACGAGTTGGAATCTCGCAATATACTAGGAAATATTTTTAATTTTTTTTTTATCTTGGTGTAACAGACGCAAGCAAAAAGCAACAGCAGTTCTAAGGAAAAGGTGTGTGGAAAAAAGTGTCGTTTTTGATGTTTCACTCACGAACAGCGTTACCAACTCTCAAAAATATTTATCCCTTAAGTTATAGTCAAATACCCCTAAAATTGCTACTATTACTTGGAAATCCCTCCAAAAAAAAAATTTCAATTAAAATTATGCAATAATCTTTAGTTATAAATGATTTAATATTTACAAAAAGAATGCGGTTTCTTCGGTTTTTTTTTTCCAAACAAGGTGAACGCGATTTTGAATTTTTGTTGTAAAAATTAAACACTTGAGTTGTCAAACCATCCAAAATCAGCTTTTCTGCATTTTTCACTCATTCACAAGTTTTACAGCTGTAGCAAAATATTTAGACGTCACATTCACCTTGTTTTTTTACACCATGGTAACGAGCAGGGAATGAAAAAGGGAAAAAAACTTCGTAGTGAATAGGATTATCCAGTGCGTAAGATTATTTAAAAGTCCCTAAAAAAACCCCTAAAAATATAAAACCCCTAAAAAATTCCATTCCACTTTTTCCCCCCTAAATTTAGGGGGAAAACCCCTAAGTTGGGAACACTGCTCAAGCAAATCACAAAATGAGGCGTAAAAAGCTTCGCTTCAAAAACTGAGTGAACGAGTGGAGTGAAGTGCTTGAGTGTGCATTTTGAGTGTGGGATGTTAGTTAAGTGGAGTGTGGAATCCGTATTAAATAAACTCCACTCCACTCTGAGGGCAAAAGGAACATCGTTTGAGTGTTCACTCATGTCAGCACCTGTCAGACAGCCAAATTTGTTTTTCAATAATAAATTCTTTTGTGTCATTCGACAAAATACGGTACATTTTTAAAAATTTTTTATTTTAATTAAAATGGATGTAAATTTTGCAGCCATCCAAGGTTAGTAATAAATAAACTGTAAAGTATGCAAAATTTTCGTTTATATGAGTTTGTTTGCAATTTCAATGTAGAACTTGATGAAAATACAGCGCTAGAACTTGGTGAAGTTCAAGATAACGAAATGCTTGAAGAAGATCCTGAGGGTTTTTTAATTTTAATAAGTACACTTCAAATTAAAATTGTGTTATTTTATTGCAATTTTTTCAAAAGTTTTAAATTTTTCCTTTCAAAAAGATGAATTAACCTTTTTAATGATACCCTTTTTACGAAAATCACATTTAAATTGCCTGAGCTACGTTGTCTCAAAAAATACCCTATTTAGGCCGCGAAAATTGATTCTAAACTTCGGATTCTAATAAAACAATTTGAGTCAAACAGGAAATGGTAAGTGCAATAGATTTTATACTTCATTGTGAATTAGGCAAAATACGATATTTATATAGCTTGAGTAAGGCTGAGGCAGCTAGATAGCATACTCAACTTTTGTTGAGCGATCTCAAGTTTTATTATTACGAATTAAACAAAAACTGAAGTGAACACTCAACGTCAAATAAAAACATGAGTAGAGTGTAGTTTAGTTATTTTTATTAATATGCTTTATTTATACCGATCAGAGTAAAAGCGACTGGAGCTGAGTTCACTCCACTCGACTCGCCTTATACGACCCAATATCTTATTTTTTTTTTTTTTTTTTTAAATACAAGCTTTAAGTAAAAAGTATCAAAACTAACATTATACTCATTATTTGACTTGCTTGTAACTTTATTTGAATGGAACTACTAAGTCGTTAAAAAACGAATACATAATTTAACCAAAAGTTTTCATTTTTAAACCAAAATACAAGAAATGTGTGTCCAGTCTGCTAATACGCTACACCTGAAGAGCATATATTAAAATTTTGAAAACGTATGTACCGCAATAAAGGAGGCGTAGCCGGTAAAAAAGAGTACATATGTTCATGATTAGCGTAATTCAATTGAGTGAAAAGCGATTTCGCGATTGCGCAGGTGATTGCTTTAAATCAAATGGAGTTTGATATTTACATTTCAGATTGTACATGCAAAATTTACACATTTACAGACTGATTTTCTACGAACGCATTAAATATGCGAAAATAAACTGTTTCGTATATTTTAAGTGCTTATTGTTTGACTTCATAAGTCAAACAATAAGCTTACCGCATTTTATCACAAAGCTTGGTCGTCGTTCTTAATTCATTAAAACATCATCATAATTTGTATGATGTCTACTCAAATAAAGACAACAGCATCTGAAAAATGGGAAAAATCGTTCAACATTTTTTATTTAAAACTAGAAAGTCCGACAGACGTCCGGTTTAATTTATTGAATGTGTTTGTGATGCTTTTGTAAACTTTTGAGAAGTTTGGAAGTGTCTTAACAAATAGCCATTCTGATATACAGCATTTAACTTGATTTATGGGCGGTAAAAATGCTTGGTAGCATTTATATATATAGTGACCGCAACGTTGAATCATACATACAATCTACATACAAAGTTTCACTCAAATTTAAACACTTTTTGAATTCACTCTCTTTTTACACGGAATGTAAAGAGATTAAGGAAACCTTTAAGTATCAGGTGTATGATATATGTTAATGATTAAAATTGTATGATTCTGTTAAGACATGGACTAAAAATGATGAGCTGAAAAAAGTAAAATAAAAAATTTTTATTACAGTTGGCCATTCAAGCAAAAGTATCGTTGGTTGAATGACATTATTCTTGAGTTGCTTCACGACCAGTCTTATTCCATTGCACAGTTTCGGTTCTTGAGGTTCTGCAAAGTTATGATAATAGATCTAAATCGTAATATGCATATGTGATAGTCCTGGAAAATCCAATGAATTCAGAAACTCCGTCGGATAATTGGTTGCTTCATCCGGAATAGTCACAAAATCAACCGATTTTAACGAAACCGGCGATTCCATTTTGAATTACTAAAATTAAATCATCGACATCCTTTTTTTTCGCTGCCAAAATCGCCAATCGTGGTTAACATAATTTTGTGCGATGTATACAAACACTTACCTTCCTAAACTGCTCATGAATTTTGTTAAAAATTAGTACTACAGCGACCTCACGTGTTCAAAATGGATAAAAATAAGAAGTCATAAAACACTCATCATACCCAAAAATTTCTATACAGTCAGAGACTAAAGTTTAAATACAGCCCTCAGATTTTCAGTTTAAAGAAAAGTAAACATTTCACCAAAATTGTAAGTATGCAGTTTTATTGCAATTCAAGAATCACCAAAAACAAAAACAAAAATTTTAACTTAGCACACGTAACTTCGAATCTTAGAAAAAGAAATAAAATGAGCGGACTAAAGTTTAAATACATATGCAGAAGATTCGACTTACGCTCTTTTTCTCGCTTTTTCTTCACAAACAGAGTACCGTTAGATTTGCTATTTTGATTAGATTTGTCGTCTAGCAGTCGAAATTAGTGGTTAGTTTTGTTTTAAATGTCATTATGGGCAAAGGAAAAGAAATTGAGTCAAGTGTTAACATTTTAATTATAAAACATTTCAATGAAGGAAAATACTATCGGGCAATAGGAAAATGCTCGAATGTGGCATTTCCCAGTGTGCAAATATTATTAGAAAATATAAAAAAAAATGGCTCAGTGGAAAATATTCCTAGAAGCGGACGACCAAAGAAGCTTTCTCGTCGAGATGTAAGCCATATCTTCAAGGAAGTGCATAAAAACCCAAAACTAAGTGCTCCAAAACTTGCAGATGATATCGCTTATACTTTGAAAAAGCATGTTCATCCGAAAACCGTGCAAAAAACATTGAGGTAAAACGGAATAGAAGCAGAGTACCACGGAAAAGCCTCTAATAAGTGAAAAAAATAGGCTGCTTAGATTAAAATTTGCACGTAAGTATAAAAACAAAGACGTGGAATTTTGGAAAACTGTTATTTTCACTAACGAATGCAAATTCAATCTTTTTTTGAGTGATGGTCGTGCAAAAGTCTGCCGCAAACCTAAAACCGCCCTTCAAACAAGAAATTTGGTTCCAACTATGAAGCTTGGGTATTGGACCTCGTTGGATGTTCCAACAAGACAACGATCCCAAGCAAACTGCGCTTTCGGTAAAAGAATTGTTGCTCTATTATGCTCCACGACAGCTAAATAGCCCTCCACAATTACCAGACCTCAACCCCATTGAGCATCTTTGGGAGTTAGTCAAACGTAAATTGGGAAATGCTGCATCAACGAGCAAGGATTCGCTAAAAGAAACTATCACTAAAGCCTGGTCAGAAATAACGGCGTCTGCAAGCAGTCATAGACAGCCAGGGCGGTCCAACAAAATATTGAGCTGTTGTAGTTTGTTGTTAATAGAATAAATTTTAATGAATTACATATTACTTTTCCATATGTATTTAAACTTTTGTCCAATAAATTTTTTTGTTTTTGTAAGATTTTCCGCCATGTTTGAGACGAAGCAAATATTTTTTGTTTTTGTTTTTAATCATTCATAAATTGAAATAAAACTGCATACTCAGAATTTCCGTGAAATGTTTATTTTTTTTAATCTGAAAGTCTGAAGGCTGTATTTAAACTTAAGTCTCTGACTGTATGTATATTTTTATGCTAATCATAAAAGCTCCTATACACAAATTTGTATGTTAATCGTATTAGTAGTAAAGGCGTTTTTGGCAGATTTTTAAGGAATTTGCACTTTAGCACCCTCTAGTGTTTTTTCAATTTTATTGACGTAAAAATCTTCCTTGGGCGGAGACAAAGACAAGAAAAAAAAGAACCTCAAATTGGACGATCCGTTCTCGAGTTATGAGCATTCTCACGTTCGCCACTCATTTTTATATATAAGAT
The DNA here is from genome assembly GCA_963920525.1 of Dichetophora obliterata. NCBI lineage: Eukaryota > Metazoa > Arthropoda > Insecta > Diptera > Sciomyzidae > Dichetophora > Dichetophora obliterata. Next base: position 3,439,642 of record OY986440.1, read on the forward strand.
AAGGGCTGATAATGTCTTCATTTCTGAGTTTAATCCTTAACATACGTCTAGAAGGACGAATAATATCGCCAGTCAGACCAAAAAAACTAAATAGGCTTTCCCTTCCGCGCTTTCAAAGACGCCTGACATTTTTTTGTCAACTCAGAATTTTTCTGAAGATATTATCGCTTTAACTGAAACTTAGTTGACCGGAGGAATTACTGACTTAGAACTGTTTGACAATAGTTTTCAAGTATATAGAAAGGACAGACACGCTGACAATAATTCTGCAGTTGGTGTTGGTGTCCTATTAGCTGTAAGGAACTCCTGTGTTAGTTAATTTATTGATATGTCCTGCTCTGCTAATATCGAACTTATATGCGTTAAGCTTGTACATTGCAATTCTAATGTATATGTTATTAATGCATACGTTCCTCCCAAGAGCAGTGTAGAGGTCTATGCAAGCCTTGCGGATTGCATAGAATTTATCTTAAATTTACTTGATGTTAATGACGACATTCTATTGTTGGGCGATTTTAATTTGCCTGACTTAAAATGGCATTCTTCTGACGATGAAACACATTTATGTGCATCTAATTCGAAGACACGCCAAGAACATATTTTGTTGACAATATATGTTCTGACTTACAACAATTCAGTTGTTTAAAATAGTCTGGAAAGGCTGCTTGACCTAGTCTTAACTACAGACAGTAAAAATGCCATTGTTCAGAAGGCACTTCATGCTTTGACTACTATTGATAGTTATTATCCACCATTGAGTATTTGGTATAAATCCGATAGGGAGAATATGGTAAATTCACAGTTTATGAATTCAATTTCAAAATAGCTGACTTTTTGAGATTGGATCATTTACTTTATAGTAAATTAAATATAATTACAGAAAACATTAATAATAATAGTATTAATAGTTCAATAAAGTTTTTCTATACGGAGCTCTTTGCCATGTTTTCTCAGTCAGTACCATATAGTCTCAAATTTGCAAAAAATTCTGCGTATACAAAGGATTTAAAGACTTTCCGCAACAATAAGAATAGAGTATGGAAGAAATATGTTTGTAGTTTTGACTTACATGACCTAAAAACATACAAACGTTTGTTTTTGGAATTTGAGAATCGCTCAGCTGCATTATATAATGAGTATTTGCATAATATGAAGCTGAGTATTTTGTCTGATCAAAGAAAATTTTGGGGATTTATTAATGTTAAGAAAAAGACTGATGGATTTCCTTCTTCTTTCAAATTTCAGGATGGATTTACTGACAATTCCACCATAATTTGTGGCCTATTTGCCAATCTTTTTAAGGAATCATTTTGTTCAGATTCTTTTAATCCTGATTTAGAGTATTTTGATTATATGAACAATGCACCCAAAGTTTCTTTGGGGCATATATCTTTTACCTCAGAGGATATTTTTAAGTATATTGAATCAATCGATGAAGATTTTAGCGCTGGACCAGATGGAATTCCTGCCGCAGTGTTAAAACAATGCGGCTCCATTTTATGTCAACCTTTCTCGTTACTTTTTAATAAATCAATTAATGAAAGTAATTTTCCTCTTTTTTGGAAAAAACCTTATATCGTTCCTATTTACAAAAAAGGTTGCAGGAATGACGTCACTGATTATAGTCTTATCGCTAAGCTGTCTTCAATTCGTAAACTTTTTGAGAGAATAGTGTACGATCGAGTGAAAATTCACTGTGGGCAAGTCATGACAACTCGTCAGCATGGTTTTGTTACTGGCAGATCCATTGTGTCTAATCTCTTCGATTTCACTACATTCTGCTTAAAATCTACTGCTTCTGGTTGCCAGGTCGATTGCATTTACCCTGACTTTAGCAAAGCTTTTGATAAATTACCACATAATCTAATTTTATTAAAACTTAAATTAATGGGATTTCCACAGTATTTTGTAAACTGGATCAAATCGTATTTGCAGGAGTGATCTTATCAAATACGGTTCCGAGGCGTGTTGTCTTCTGAATTTGTTGCAGAATCGGGTGTTCCTCAAGGAAGCCACCTGGGTCCACTTCTGTTTATTTTGGCAATTATGATGTTACCCACATCATCAAACACTCTCATTTGCTTATTTATGCAGATGATATGAAAATATACAGAACAATTAATTCTAATGACAATTCAGACCTACTCCAGTCAGACATTAAATTCTTTGAGATTTGGTGTTCTAAAAATAACATGTTTTTAAATCCAGATAATTGTCAAACTTTTCGCGTTAAGGGAACAATTTTATTTTTAATTACAAACTTGATATATATATGGATTATAAATTGTCGTTTAACATCCATATTGATGGAATTTGTAAGAAAGCATCTTCTATGCTTGGTTTTATAAAACGCTTGGCCAAAGAGTTTGATATCTTAATAACAACTACAACGCTGTATTATTCAATTGTGCGTCCTCACTTGGAGTACGCAAGTCAAGTATGGTCCACACATAACAATGTGCATGTCGATCGAATTGAAAGAATTCAAAAACGTTTTGTTCGGATTGCTCTGAGAGGCTTGAGTGGGACTGACACATTTAACTCCTCCATATGAGGATCGTTTAAAATTTTTAAAAATGCAATCTTTAAGTGAGAGAAGAAAATCTGCTGATATCGTCTACTTACACCAACTCATAACTGGTGTATTCGATTCTCTAGAACTTCTTTCCTTTATAAATTTTAACACTAACCGTAGAAGCAGTTGAAACTCTTACAACTTGATTTATTTACCATTTAGTAGAACAAATTATATGTTAACTGCTCCATTAAATCGCATGAGTACCTTTGTTAACAACTGTAATGTGTTTAATGTTAACTTGTCGAAAGGGCAACTCAAAAGTAGATTGAAAACTCATGTAGGATAAGATCTATGCAAACGCATGTGTAGTTGTTATGTCTTGTGTTGCCCCTGAGCCCAACCCTTATTATGGTGGATAAATTTTTCTCACATTTGATTGTTTTGGACCATTTTTATCGATATCTTTGAGATATTTCAAAGATATTTGGGTTGGTCCTTAAAATGATCTGACGTGGAGAAAGTGTGAAAAAGTTGTAGTAGCTTAACTCTGTTGTTATTGCAAGAAATACATTTCTCCTGAAGATATTTGAAATTTGCAAAATATAATAATTCAAAGCTAAGAAAGAAGTTTTGCTAATAATGCATTAAATCGCAGACCTAGATCAAAAAAATATATATATACCAAAAAAAAAAAAACACTTAAAGGTCAATTTATAAAATATTTTTTTTTTGTTTTGCTAGCTATTGCGTTAAATATAAAAGCAAATCTTATTTCGATAAACACATACATTATTTTCCATGTACATAGAATTTGTAATTTTTAAACTACTACAATCCAGTTTTTATTTTAGATTTAAAGGTACTGCAACTACCTAACCATCTCATTCTATAATATAATTTTAACTTTTCCATGCGGCTTGCATTTGAAATAAATTTTTACTGTGGTAAATGACCCTCTTTTTTGAAAAGAATTGTTAATCTTTTTTTAATATATAAATTCTTTATTTAAATCGAATTCAGCGAAATACTTTAATTTTAATATTTAAAATTTTTAAATGCTATTTAATATTTGTCATATATATATGTGATTTTTTTGCTATTAGTTTTTTCAGTGTACATTTTTTGAAACCTCACGAGTGATTCGTGAAGAATGCAAAGCCAAGAATGCTTAGTAAGGTTGGTTATTTCACCATGAATAGACTAAGAAACAAACAGCGCTTACAAATCATTGAATTTTATTATCAAAATTCGTGTTCTATTAAAAATGTGTTTCGCAAATTACGCCCATTTAATGCGGAGAGTGCGTACCGAGGGGAGAATAGCTGCTGTATCGGCCAGTGTCAATGAGGATCGCGATATGTTACTTCGTCGCCGTTGTAAACAATTAGGCTTGTGCTATTCGACCACCTGGAAGATTTTACGTAAGGACCTCGGTAGGAAACCATACAAAATATAGCTGGTGCAAGAACTGAAGCCGGGTGAACTACTACAACGTAGTTTGTTTGGTGAATGGGCCTTATAAAAGTTGGATGAAGATCCACTTTTTATCTAAAAATTGTCTTCAGCGGCGAAGCTCATTTTTGGCTCAATGGGTACGTCAACAAACAGAATTGCCGAAATTGGTCTGCAGAACAGCCAGAGGCAGTTCAAGAGCTGTTTGGTGCTGTTTCGTGGGCCAGTGGTATCATTGAACCGTACTTTTTCAAAAAGAATGAAAATCGCAATGAAAAAAGTACCGTGCGAATATTACCGACTTTTTTTGTCCACAAGCGAGACAAAATTGCAGCCCTGAAAGACAATATTACAGTTGATATTGGTGAGATACGAGCCGAAATGCTGGAAAAAGTATGCCGAAATATTAGATTACGGATGGACCACCTTAGGCGTAGCCACGAGAAATATTTAAATGAAATAACCTTTAAAAAGTAAATGACAGGTATCAATGTATTGCTCTTAATAAATATTTAATTTGTTATTAAAAATTATGTTTTTTTTTTCAATTTTCAAAAACCAAATGCTTTAAAAATCACCCATTATAAAAAATGGTTCAAATATAAATACATGCATATTTGTACAGTAATTTCATGATTCAAATACATTGTAACGCTCTTAATTTTTCATAAATTTCCATCTTCATGCAATTTTAAAAGCATCCATACATTAGCATATGTCAAATGCATTGCTTATATTTTGTATTTATTTGGCGACATGTTGGATCTAAAAACAACCCTGCAGATTTGCTGTCCAGAAAAGTTGAACCAAATTATATAAAACGTTACTCGATGTGGTGTTATGGACCTCTCTTCCTTCATAAAAGGAAGCATCCCTGGCCCAAAACATTCTGCAAGGATTTCATCATACCAGACCAAACGGAGCTGAAAAGAAAATTTATAAAGAAAAATGGATATGTACTGCGATTCATCAGGCTTATGCTTCGAATCAACAGAGCAATTTGAGTCACGCTGTTACCCGAAGAACTAATTATCATAATCAAAACAGTGCAACTTAGCGATTTTGGCGACGATATTCAACCAAGGGGCAAGAAGTAAAGAAGACAAATGTGCTTCACGGACTATCTGTTTTTCTTGATGACCAAGGAACAATATGATGCCAAACATCTAATGGTATTACCATACAATGATCCACAATAAAATTAATAATGCAGGACTTGCACAATAAGAGTCTTCACTGCGGTCCACAAGCACTAATGCTCAAACAAGACAGCTATTCTGGCCCATAAAAAGAAAAATTATGGTTACATCTATAGTTCAACACTGTGTACGTTGTATACGTTCCCGTCCTCATACATTCAATCAAATAATGGGCAATCTCCCACAAAACAGAGTGCAAGCAGAACGTCTTTTCGTCAATTCAGATATCGATTTTTGAAGCCCAATAAGTCCTGCACAACACAAAATCATCCGATTCGATTGTACAGATTTCGGTACATCATTTCATTTTATACCACCAAGATTACCACACTTAGGAAGACTGTGGAAAGCATCTGTTAAATCTGCAAAACATCTCATGGTGAGGAGCATCGCAAACTGTATCCTTACTTATAAAGAACTGGAGACAGTAGTACTCCAAATCAAAGCGATATTGAACTCCAGACCTCTAACGCCAATGTCATCGAACTTAAATAATCTTTCAGCCTTTAACAACATTTCCCAGTGGTAATAAGTACACATGGAACCCATCGTTTCTAGAGCGCTAGAAACTTGTAAATCAGCTAAAGCACTACTTTTGACCAGATGGTCCAAAACTAAAATCAGTTGGTGGTCCAAATCAGTTGATCTCGTCATAAAGCCGGTGACGGTCGTTCATCTTGTGTTGTTTTTGCTATTGTAATTTGTTTATATCAGTTTTTATAAATCTCCGTGTGTGCTGTTTTGTAATTGAAAATTATTATTAGTGTTAATAAAGTGAAGTTCATTTTTTTATGGTGTAAAGCAGTTGCTTTTAAACTGCAACATATTATATTGACCCATTAGCTCTTAGTGGACATTATTTTTGCACACATATAATTTTAAACTTTATTTTTTCGCTATGGAATATTTTTCCGTAGAAAATTTTGCTGCTTGTTCTTTAGACGAGCTTTACAAAAGTCAAAACATTCTGAACCGTATGTTCAGTTGTTCTGGCCCATGTGGGCGTTTGTTCCATACTTCATGTGCTGGGATCTCTAAGTCGTGTCTTGATGATTTAATCTCACCACGATTAGGTCTTCGCTGGTATTGTGCTTCGTGTAGGGTTCTTTCACCAGATGAGTTTTTCTCAAAAATTAAGCTTTTCGGTGATAGTCTTAACGCTTTAAATAACAATTTTAAAGAAATTGTTACATTTTTTAATGAAGTAAGCACCTCATCCAGCACTAGCATTTATGATGAAAAGTCTTCATCGGTAAATATTTCGACCGCATTGTCTCAGACTCTTCCAGCCTCTTCTTCTGAGACTCAAACAATTTCATCTAAAAAAGACCTAAATATTTCGAAAAAAAAGAGAAATAATTCAAAAAATAAAAATAATAAGCGGCGCATGACGCTTCCAGCCACTTTAGAAACGAAGCAGATCTCGGCTAAACCAGTGTTTACGCCAGTGAGAATGGATAATATAGTTATTACTCCATCTCCTCCAGCTCTTTCTCCCCCGGCTAGTGACATAACTAATGAACGCAATAGTTCATTAAATTTAAGAGCGTTGTCGAGGAAAAAAAAGGTTTTCATTTCACGCCTTCAGCCCGACACAACAAGTGAAAATGTATTGACGTTTGTCAAACATAACCGTTTAGTAAGTCTGACTGGTTTCTGCTCATGGAAGAAAATTGGCAATAAACCGTCCCACGCATCATTTATTCTCACAGTGACTGCTGAAGAGTTTGCAACTGTTCTGAGCTGTAATCTGTGGGCTGATAATATCTTTGTTTCTGAGTTTAAGCCTAAACACAGGTCTAGAAGGACGAATAATATCGCCAGTCAGACCCAAAAAAACTAAATAGGCTTTCCCTTTACTATCAAAATGTAAGGGGATTGCGTTCAAAGATGCGCTGTACCATATAGTCTCAAATTTGCAAAAAATTCTGCGTACCCTTGGTACACAAAGGATTTAAAGACTCTTCGCAACAATAGGAATAGGGCATGGAAGAAATATGTTTGTAGTTTTGACTCAAATGACCTAGAAACATACAAACGTTTGTTTCTGGAATTTGAGAATTGCTCAGCTGCATTATATAATGAGTATTTGGATAATATGAAGCTGAGTATTTTGTCTGATCCAAGAAAATTTTGGGGATTTATTAATGTTAAGAAAAAGACTGATGGATTTACTTCTTCTTTCAAATTTCAGGATGGATTTACTGACGATTCCACCATTATTTGTGGCTTATTTGCCAATATTTTTAAAGAATCATTTTGTTCAGATTCTTTTAATCCTGATTTAGCGTATTTTGATTATATGAACAACGCATCCAGAGTTTCTTTGGGGCATACATCTTTTACCTCAGAGGATATTTTAAGTATATTGAATCAATCGATGAGGATTTTAGCGCTGGACCAGATGGAATTAATGCCGCAGTGTTAAAACAATGCGGCTCCATTTTATGTCAGCCACTTTCGTTACTTTTTAATAAATCAATTAATGAAAGTAATTTTCCTTTTTTTTTTTGAATAAATCTTATATCAGTCCTATTTACAAAAAAGGTTGCAGGAATGACGTCACTAATTATAGGCATATCGCTAAATTGTCTTCGATTCCTAAACTTTTTGAGCGAATGGTGTACGATCGAGTGAAAATTCACTGTGGGCAAGTCATGACAACTCGTCAGCATGGTTTTGTTACTGGCAGATCCACTGTGTCTTATCTCCTTGATTTCACTACATTCTGCTTAAAATCTATTGATTCTGGTAGCCAAGTCGATTTTATTTACACTGACTTTAGCAAAGCATTTGATAAATTACCACATAATCTAATTTTATTTAAACTAAAATTAATGGGATTTCCACAATATTTTGTAAACTGGATCAAATCGTATTTGATGGAGCGATCTTATAAAATACGGTTCCGAGGCATGTTGTCTTCTGAATTTGTTGCAGAATCGGGTGTTCCTCAAGGAAGCCACCTGGGTCCACTTCTGTTTATTTTGGCAATTAATGATGTTACCCACGTCATCAAACACTCTCATTTGCTTATTTATGCAGATGATATGAAAATATACAGAACAATTGATTCTAATGACAATTCAGACCTGCTCCAGTCAGACTTGAACTCCTTTGAGGTTTGGTGTTCTAAAAATAACATGTTTTTAAATCCAGATAAATGCCAAACTATGACCTTTTGCGTAAAAGGAACAATTTTATTTTTGATTACAAAATTAAAGATACTGCTTTAAGTCGTGTAACTACTGTCAAAGACCTTGGTATATGCATGGATTCTAAATTGTCGTTTAACATGCATATTGATACAATTTGTAAAAAAGCGTCTTCTATGCTTGGTTTTATAAAACGGTGGGCCAAAGAGTTTGATAGCTTAATAACAACTACAACTCTGTATTATTCAATCGTGCGTCCTCAGTTGGAGTACGCAAGTCAAGTATGGTCCCCACATTACAATGTGCATGTTGATCGTATAGAAAGAACTCAAAAACGTTTTGTTCGGTTTGCTCTAAGAGGCTTGAGTGGAACTGACACATTTAACCTTCCTCCATATGAGGATCGGTTGAAATTATTAAAAATGCAATCTTTAAGTGAGAGAAGAAAATCTGCTGATATCGTCTACTTACACCAACTCATAACTGGTGTATTCGACTCTCCAGAGCTTCTTTCTCTTTTAAATTTTAACACTAACCGTAGAAGCAGTTGAAACTCTAACAACTTGATTTATTTACCATTTAGTAGAACAAATTATATGTTAACTGCTCCATTAAATCGCATGAGTACCTTTGTTAACAACTGTAACGTGTTTGATGTTTACTTGTCCAAAGGTCAACTCAAAAGTAGATTGAAAACTAATGAAGGATAAGATCTATGTAAACGCATGGTTAGTTGTTATGTCTTGTGTTTGTCCCTGAGCCCAACCCATATTATGGTGGGTAAATTTTTCTCCCTTTTGGTTTTTTTTTGGACCACTTCTATCAATATCTTTGAGATATTTCAATGATATTTGGATTGGTTCTTAAAATGATCTATTGCGGAGAAAGTGTGAAAAAGCTGTAGTAGCTGAACTCTATTGTTATTGCATGTTTAAAGAGTACCTCAATGAGCTTCAGTATCGCAATAAGTGGAAGGATCAACCTGACAACGTAAAGGATGGAATTATAGTGGTACTAAAAGAAGACAACACCACTCCACTGCAGTGGCCAATGGCGCGAATTCTCAACACATATCCTGGTACTAATGGAAGGGTTCGAGTGGTGGATGTAAAAAAAGCTGGATTTTTAAATGCCCTATTCACCATTTGGTTCCACTACTGATGGAAGACTAAGAAGATTAAACCACAAAAGAAGTATCACACATGAAACGAAGAACTTCCTCTCTCAATGTATCAACTATTTTACTAATTACTATTTTCATGTTAACCTTGGCACTAGCAACAGATGTCAAAAATATTGAGTTCAACTCCAGCCCTGGAATTCACATCGAAGTAATCTGATCAATAAAATCCTAAAGAACCGATTTTCGACTCATCGTTTATTATAACCATAAACCTTATAGGTCAGAAGTAGAATCTTTTTCAAACGTGACATCTGCATTACGGAGCATGTGCCAAGATATACCACAAAAAGTATTTGCAAGGTCCTAGTAAACTGTCTGGACTTAAATCTGTTCTTTAAATATTGTGGAAAACATTGCGAATTCTTTATTTAGATTGCTGGACTCTGAATATGCAGATCATATGGTCAGGACAACAGAATGAAGGTCACCTTCAAAATTTACTCAAAAACCAAACATTAATTCTGGATGCGACCATCAACATTTTCAAGCAAAATCGAATAGTAGTTAAAGAAAATTCAATGATCTGGAATCACAAGTGAACGAGATATGGTCAAGAATACATGTGCTTGACGAAAATGATTATCAATCAAAGTTATTTAAAATTTTCATTTAGCCACATGATGATTATAGCCACAAACTTACATGTACTAACAGACACAACCCTAGCTTAGGTTAAGTTAGGTTAGGTAATGGTGGCTGAGCCGATAGACGACTCGTACACTTAGGCCAGTGCAGGCCCGTTGTGATACCACATGATCTCTTTAAAACCTAGTAGAGACTTCCCTCCTCAAACCAGTTCGAGCGGATAATGAATTTAAGGATATGCTTGATTTCCAGGCATGAGACTTCGGCAAGCCCATTTAAAAAGGGATGGCCCAGAGTTTCCATTCTCCTTTTAGCTAGAGCCGGACATTCGCAGAAGAGGTGCTGAACGTTTTCTACCTTCTCCTCACATCTGCAGCTTCTGCAGAAATCGTTTGATGCAACTCCTAACCGAAGGGCATGCGCTCCGATCAGGCAGTGACCAGTTAGGATTCCTACTATTTTTGACAGGTTTACCCTGCTTAACTCAATCAGTGAGTTGGTGCGTTTTAAGTCGTAGGTAGGCCATGTTAGCTTAGTTATCCTACATGTATCAAGGCGTTCCCAGCGTTCTTGTGCAAGACCTAAGGATCTGTTCTTGCACTGGAGTTTATAGGAGGAAATGGGTATACCAATAAAGTCCTCATTTAAGAGGGTGTTAGAGGTCGTACCCTTCCTTGCCAATTCGTCGGCCAAATTGTTGCCCTCGATATCCCTGTGTTCGGGTACCCATATGAGGTGAACCCTGAGTAGCCTTGCCATCTCGTTAAGAGATTTTCGACACTCAGTGAGAGTTTTAGAGTTATAAATATTTGAGTTCAGTGCTTTCAGTGCAGCTTGGCTATCTGAAAAGATGGAAATACTTTTTCCTTCAAGGTCTTTTTGACCTAGAATCCTAGTGGTTTCGTGAATTGCCATCATTTCCGCTTGGTAGACACTACAATAGTTAGGAAGTCTAAAGGACGCTTCGATTTCGAGATCCTGGGAGTAGATGCCTCCCCCTACTTGTTCTCGTGGTTTGGATTGTAATAATATTTTTGGCGATATCGCAGGATCGCCATGTACGCGCCTTTTTATTTTTAAAATAATAAAAAAAAGGACTCGCGTTCTATAAAAATACGTTGTAGGACCTGCCTATTGGTTGCCGGCGAAGTTCGCCACTGGCGCTATTTTAAATATCCTTTTTTTAAGACCTGCGCTTCTTTGCACCTTTGCAAACTTCTGAAGTGCGGTTGCCTTATCAAAGGCCCTCCACCATACCAGTGAGCCATATATTAGTATGGGGCGGACAATTGCTGTATAAATCCAGTGTACTGTTTTGGGGGAAAAAACCCATTTTTTTACCTATAGCTTTTTTACAGACAAATAGTGTTATGTTTGCCTTTTTAACATGTTCCTTAATGCTAATGCGGAGGTTCTAAGTTGGGGGTTTTATATTTCCTAGTGAAAAGAATGAGATCTGTTTTCTCGGGGTTTACATTTAAACCACACTAGGATGCCCATCTCGAGAGAATTACGAGTGCTCTCTCCATGAGTTGACAGAGTGTCTGGGGAAACTTTCCGCTAAAAATGATTGCAATATCGTCTGCATAAGCAACAACCTTGTAGCCTGCCCCCTCTATGATACGCAACAGCTGGTCAACCGTCACGGACCACAGAACTGGAGACAAAACTCCTCCCTGCGGAGTGCCTCTGCTTACAAACCTGCAAGTGGAGGATCCCCCAGTTCTGAATTCACCACCCTGCCCAAGAGCATCTGGTGTATGAAACTCACGAGAAAATCCTCGACCCCCAGTTCCGACAAGGCCGAGGTGACTGCACATGGAAGGACGTTATTGAATGCCCCTGCTATATCTAAAGCAGCAAGTGCGTATTCTTTATTCTCAAGTGATTTTTCGATGGTTGACACAAGAGAGTGCGGAGCTCTGTAGATTTGCCTTTAATGTAGGCATGTTGGGATTTTAGAAGCCTGTCAAGTTTCGGCTTAAGAAGAATCCCAGTAAGCCTCTCCAGAATTTTAACCAGGAAGGAAGAGAGGCTTATAGGTCTGAAGTCATTCGATTTAGTGTGAGAGGACTTACCCACTTTCGGTATAAAGATAACTTTTGTCTTTCTCCAAGCTGTTGGAATATAGTTAAGCATAGGCAACCATAGTAGATTTTCTGAAGCCAGGGTACTATAGCATTGAAGCTATAGTGGAGTTGGGCTGGTATAATGCCATCGTGACCTGGAGATATATAAGGTTGAAATGAATAGATCGCCCATCTTAACTTCTCCTTGCTGGTCAGTTGCTCAATCTGTTGAGGCGTAAGGTCGCAGGGGGTGTTTGAAAGCTGGAAATGTCAGAGTAAACATAACCAGGAAAAAGCGCAGCCATGAGTATATCTAATGTTTCGATGCATGAATCCGTCCAGGTGCCATCTTCCTTTTGAAGAAAGCTTGGTACTGTCATGGATTTCGATAGTATTTTCCTGAGCCTTGAAGCCTCGGAAGTACCCTCTATTTCTGTGCAGAAGGAGGACCAAGAGGCCCTCTTTGCCTTCCTGATTGCAGTTTTGTAAATGCCTAGTTTGGACTTATAGCTATTCCATGAGTCCTCACTATTGCTATACCTTGCGGAGTTAAAGTCTCTACGATAGTCCTTTCTGAGAATTTCAATCTCCCGAGACCACCATACGGGTTTATGGGATTTATTGAAAACTTTTTTCGGACATGCTCTGTTTAGTGCATCCGAGCATTTTTTGGTGAAGTCTAGAACCAGAAGGTCCAAATCTTCTTTGTTAGCAACGGGGGGAGAAGTGACTGAATTCAGTGATGTTTTAATAAGTTTATTATACCATCTCTAATTTGTCTTACGGAGATTTCTTATTTTTAGAGGCATGGATTGATTGGTTATTTTCCAGCCGAATTCTATATACCTATGGTCCGAGAACGAATGTTCCTTTAAGACCTTCCATGAATGAATTTCTTCCGAGAAGTTTTCTGATTCTAGGGTGATATCCAGAACTTCTTCTCGATTTTTAATAATAAATGTTGGCTCATTGCCCTTGTTCATTATATTTAATTTAGTGCTTAGTAGGAAGTTAAAAACGGACTAGCCTCCGTCGTTGTTGTTAGTGCTGCTCCATTGTGAGTGGTGTGCATTCCTATCTCCACCCAGAATGATGTGCGTGGCTGGATTAGTTCCCTGTAGGAGTTCCCGGAATGAATGCGTGGGTATAGGCTCGTCATAGGGGAAGTATAAGGAAGCAATCCTTAGTTTCTTAAGCCCCAGCTACAGGCTGACCACAGAGATTTCCCCGTGACTAAACTGAGGGAGAATAAAGCAATTCAAGTTTCGCTAAAATACAAGTTCGAGTTTTACCTTTGTTAGATACATAGTATTTTTTATAGTTTGGTGTATTCAGGCCAAGGATTTTATTGTTGTTCATCCACGGTTCCTAAATCAGCACCAAGTCGACATCGTCCGTTGCCAGGTGACATTGGAGAGCAGCCGAAGCTGCTTTGCAGTGATGCAAGTTAATTTCGAATACCCGGAACATCCTTAGGTACTCCAACAACCGTGGTGTCAGCCTCTTCATCACTGAGGGGTTCCTCTGGCGGAGCCTGCTCCTTTAGGAGATTTGTCATCGCCGTCGCTAGTCCGGATGCGGATGATAAATCATCCTCGCTTCCAGAAACCAACTCGTCGATGTCGCTGGGATTCTCAGTCGTGGCACTACAGACCGCACGATTTACGAGAGACACCGTGTCTCTGGCTCTTGGTCTTGACGGAATTTCGTCCAAATTTACCACTTTTAGTCGAGCGCCTGGGTAGACCTCACCAACTTTTCCAATCGCCGCTTTAAATAGCTCAACGGATCTTTCATTGTCACAGGCCATCAGCTTGACATTGCTCTGAAACCATCCCGCATCCGTGCATAACGGAGTCCAGGGTTGTCCTTTAGGACCTGCAAGGCGACCTTAGCGAGCGAAGCCTCTATCCAGCTCCATTGGTGCTTGGGTATCTTACCATCTTCGCTGGTCTGGTCTATCACCCCTACAATTGTGCTGTTCTTAGCAACCTCTGCGAAGGATCTTGCCCCTACACCATGGGCTTTAGCCCTCTTGGCGGTCGGGTTCTGGGTGGGTTCCTCCACAGATCGATTTCTTTTTGCGGCTGCAATTTGGCGGGGAGGCTCTAGCGTGAAGTCCGGTAAGACTTTTTTTGCCCACTCAATATCCTCCTTTTTTTCTATGTCACTCTTCGAGACCTGACCCTCCTTAATAGGGTCAGTGGTCAGACGTCGAAGAATTTGGGATGCCTTTTTGCGGTCTGCGTAAACTGCTTTAAGAGGATAGCTTTCGATGTGCTTGCTGTTGTTGAGAGGGGTCGATGATTTGATGGTATCACTATCATCGACTGACTTATTTGTAATTGAGGAGCATAAAGTCCCTGCCGGGTTTTCTGTTAGGGTTCCGGATCCCCTTTTGGGTGTTGAAGTTTTTGTTGTTTTTGCAATGTTTTTCATATTAGATCCGACGAGTGGAGGAGAGAGGAAGGTTGACCTAGGCAGAGATCCGCAGTACCTGGACGCCAGGTATCCGGAGCACACCGTTCAAGACCGAGCAATTATTTTAAACTGGGTCCCCGGCCAGGCTGATCCTCGGCACGGTATGTGTGACACCTTGATCCGACCCAGGGAGTAGAGAAGGGATACTAGGGAAAAAAGAAGGCAGTCTTGGTTGTTCTCACAGAATTTGTAGGGTAACACAACCTTGTGAAGAACGTAAGCCCCCATACCCAGCGATCGGAGGGACCACTTACGTGAAAGTGCTGCCAGAGTCGTGGCGGCAACCCTAGCTTACTATCACCAAACTAGGTTCCGGAGGAGCAGGTAAGAATAAGAAATTACATGCCGCTAACACTGCAATTTCCTGTCAAGCACGATAACCTCATACAAGTGTATACGTTTATGAATGCGTAAGAAAGATTAGCAGAAAACAAGGTCATCTTCAAAATTACAATACCTTTATCTTTATGCGATCAAGAAACATTTACATTATACAAACTTTTTCCAGTACCTACCACGGTCAACAACAGTATCATTGCAATAAAACCCTGTGATAACCTAATCGCTTTCAACGCCCATGGAGATCAGTACTCTCTCATGAGTACAACCAGACTAAACTCTTGCATTATTACAAGGGGACAGTCGTATTTATGATCAAATATTCAGTCAAAATACAATAAATTTGCAGAAATATGTTTACGTGAGATTAACCTTTTCAACAATGACAACCGTTCAAATTGTAATATGGAGTTGATGCAAACCAATTTTACATGGCCCTAACTGTTAAACAAGAACCAATGTTGGCCTTTGTAGTCTAATGGAGAGTGCTTTAGACTATCATCCCAGAGGTCTCTGGTTCGAATCCGGGCTCGAGCATGGTTCTTTTCACTTTCTTTGTTCTTTCCTACATTTAAGAATTAAGGAAAACTAAAAATCCACAACTAAATTATGGAACATGTGGAATTAAGGGACAGAAACAACTAAGGCCTTGAAATCCATGCCGAGGTTAAGGCATAACACTATCCTCGGTTAAAAGCAATTTAAATTGTCTTTCACGGTTGTTTCGCCTAATCAATAATTCACATATGCTTCCAATAAATTCCTCTAAATAATCTATCCCTTTCCTTTTAGGTCAAAGACCAAACCTTGTTTGTACAAGGCACGTGCCTTTGTTCTTTGATCTTTTTTTTTTTTAAAAAAATATATATATGTACTCTTTCATTACCCCTAAGCGAATAACGGCCGTATGTGGTAATCAGACTCAACAACTTGTTTTGAGGGGATCGGAAATACTTGTGCTGCAGGCCTCAGTACGATATCAAAACAGCTTTATCACTGTTCAAGTTCAACAAATATATTCCAGCAAACGTCATACTAGAGCTGTAAAACGGTCGATAGTCGTCACTATCGATAGTCGTCGATACTATCAGTACAATAGTTTCCTATACTATCGATACCGAAATTATAAAATGAAAAGACGTAAGAATATGGTTTTGAACACTAAACTTTGATATTTAATATTGGCTTCGGTAACATAGATTCATAATTCGGCTACTGGAAATGTGCTAAAAGCGGTAAAAAAAATAATTTCACAAGATGTCCTAATATTATTTTTGCATTTTATTATGTTACTCTAAAAAGAACTAAAAATTTATTATATAAAATAAAAGTTTTCCAATCAGTTCCGTATGACAAATAAATTTTTATGCCAGAAAATCAGCACATCAGAGTTTATAATGAATTAAAAATTTTTATAATAAATCCACAGTTGAAGGCTTAAAGCTAGATCGCCGATCATTAGTTATTAACCCAGCTGCACTGAAAACACGCTCAGATTCTACCGATGAAGCCGGGATACACAAAAATTTCTTTGCCAACTCTTCAACGACTTCGTTTTAATTAACATTTATCTTCGAATAAAAAATAAAGGAAAAACCGTTAAGTTAGAAGAAAACGGTTATTTTAAAAATAACAGCTCATCTTCCAGTTCAGTGATGGATTGGTATTTCTATCACAATTTTCTAGCTCCAGTTATTGTCTTCTGGTTATAATTGTATCCATATTTGCTGACCTATTTTTTTCTGCAGCTGTTGCGTCATAAAACCGAGAAAATATGTGCACAATATATCAGTTGCTTTGATTGTCACTAAACTATCGATGGGACTATCTATAGTATGAAACCATCGACAGTGACGACGATTGTATCGATAGTTTTAAAGCTCTTCGTCATGCCTCGTACACTAGCTTAGGCAATTTCACAGATCACTAAATCACGAATCACATCGATACAACACGCAGCTAAGTAATCTCGCTAACCTTTTAAATTTGCTGGCACACCAAAAAATTTTCGATTCAAGTAATTTAAAGTTGCTTGAAAGCGTTATTTTACAAATTTTTGAAGCTCGAGAGAAAAGAATAACATGCAAAATGTCACTCTCTATTCTATTACAATTACTTGAAGTTAGTACGACAACAGACTTAATAGGTCTGTTCCCGTACTAACTTCAAGTAATTGTAATAGAATAGAAAGTTTCATTTTCCATGTTATTCTTCTCTCTCGAGCTTCAAAAATTTGTAAAATAATGCTGTCAAGTTCTAATTTAGTTTCTTTGAAACCGTGCTCCAAATCAGACGTGGTTATTTCTTTTTCATTTATGATGGAAAATAAAACTTTTTGCGCAAAGTGCGCTACCGAAATTAAAGCCGTTGTCAATAAGCGTGATTGCATAAAATGTGCATCGTTTTGTGATCGTGTTTTCCATATACAATGTGCTGATATAACAGACAATATCTTAAAAACATTAAATAGTTTATCAAGTTTATTATGGCAGTGCAATTCGTGTGCCGATTTATCTAATTCAACCGCCTTCAAAAGGTATGATCTTCTCTCTATTCAATTAAATGAGATGCAAAATAAAATCGCCTACTTCGACACTAAACTCTCCGACGTTACTGCTTGGAACAAGAAGTCAACGACCCCTTCTGTGGTGCTAAACAATAAAAATGAGCAACGCAATGGTGAAAGGAAGAGTGTGCCAAAGATTAATATTGATACTATAACAAATTTGTCAACACCGATTGTTGCCTCTCCGGCTCTTTCTGTAAATAATGAGCAGTTCGATAATACTATCGGGCAGGTGGCTGCTGTTAACGATTGGGTCACAATTGGCAAAAAACCGAAAAATCGCGCCAAAAAGAAGAGAAAGGGCGTATTCGGTACAGCGGTGGATTGTGATTCTCTTAACGTAGTGCATACATTGAAATACCTGCAGGCAAAATTGCATCCAAATTTAATATTTAAACAGAACCGGAAGAAATCTGTCAATATGTGGCTGGTAAATTAAACATAAATGCCGATTTGCTTACTTGCGCTTAACTTATTAAAAAAGATGCAGACGTATCAAAATTACGATTCGTTAATTTTAAGCTAGGTGTGCCATTTTCCTTATTCGGCAAAGCTTTTGACAAAGAAATTTGGCCCCTTTCCGTTAAGTTAAGTCCGTTTATCACATATGATAAGCCAAAAAACTTAAACGATTTTGCAACTATTTCACTTCCACAACACACGGAGGAAACTTCGTCACATTCCCTTCAATCTGGGCTGGATCTTCCTCAAATATCACCCCAATCAGAAACAACAAAGCGTTCTCTTCGTTCAAAAAACAAATAATATGCTCTTCAAAATCAACCTCAGTGCAGGAGAACTCTTCGTCTACCTACGAATCTTCTCTGCTATCTCTATCACCGTCGCCACGCTCGCAGCGTACGCTCTCGACATCATTTACTTCATCTATTCTAAAACCGGTTTCTGCTGCAACAAACAAAAATAGCATCAGCTGTAAACAATATCGCTTCATCTTCTCAGAGTTCCTCTGAGTCTTCTCACTGTTCATGTCCGCCACCGCACTTGACAACACACACTGTGCTGTCAACACATTGTGCGCTCTCACCACTAGCACTGACTACAGCATATCAACAACCGGTTTCTGCTGCAAAAATAGCAGCGACATCAGCTATTGACAAAACCGCCGTCGATGCATTTCCTCAGAGTAGCTACTCAATTTATTACCAAAATGCTGGTGGAATCCGAACTAAAACAACACAGCTTCAACTTGCATTGTCTTTGCGTGAGTATGATGTTGTTGTTTTAACAGAAACATGGCTTCACGAGGGTATTTCTACATCAGAAATTTCTGAACATTTTTATGGTGTCTATCGCTGCGATCGTTGCCCACTAGCAACAATGCACGAAAGAGGTGGAGGTGTTCTACTTGCTGTCAGAGCCGATTTCAATAGCAAAATTATTCAACTACCAATAAATGATGCTGGCGTTGAGCAACTTTGCGTTCACTTAAATTTCTCTAAACATCACTCAATATTTATTTTTGTATCTTATATTCCTCCAAATAGTTCTTTAAGCTTATATGAGAAGCATTTAGATAACATAGGATTTATAGCTGAGACATTGGATATAAATAATCATTGTATTGTTCTTGGGGATTTTAATTTGGGAAATGTCTCATGGGCTTATGATGATAAAATTTTACTACCATTTAATGTGAATTCGGATATTCAATCCTTGGTAATGGGGTATTTTTAATCTAATGATTTTCAAAAAATTAATAATACTGTGAATGATTTAAATAGAATCTTGGACTTTATATATTTAACAAATGATTTGAAAGGTTCTCGCTTACAGTAATTTTCGAGTTTTATAAATTTGATAGTAATGACGTTGCTGATGTTCTTGATGAATTCGATTTTTCGAAAGGGAATTTTATTCGCATAATCGAAGTTTTAAGTGCAGTTGATTGGTCGGTATTAGATACATTTGATGATCCGAAAAATGCTTACAAATTTATTTGTGACAAGTTTTCACATGCTATTAATAACTTTGTTCCTAAAAAACATAAAGCATTAAGGAATAAACCTCACTGGTTTAATACGCGACTAGCTAATTTAAAAAATGTTAAAAACAAAGCATTTAAAAAATATAAAAAATCAAAATCTGATACTGATAAATTAATTTTTTTTCAAAAACGGAACGAATTCGATTACTTATACAATTTCTTACATAATAACTATATTTTTATGATTGAGAGAAATTTGAAGGCAAACCCTTCATCTTTTTGGCAGTATATTAATTCAAAGCGCAAAACCAATGGAATTCCGTCGAGTATGGAGTTAAATGGCGTTAAAACAAATAATTCCCTTGAGTCCTGTAATCTTTTTGCTGACTTTTTTCAGACTGTTTATGAAAAATATAATGATTTGACGTCTTCTGATGTAATCACTAGTTTTGATTCTCCAAACATTGATTTCTTAGAAAATATTAATGTTTCTATAGGTGACGTATCATCCGCTCAAACTTAAAACCTAGCTTTAAAAATGAACGTGGTGGTTTTCCCCCAATGTTTTTTAAACTTTGTGCTGACGCTATAGTAAAGCCTATTACTTTCTTGTTTAATTTCTGCCTTTAATCAGGCATTTTCTTAGATTCTTGGAAAATTTGCTATGTTATTCCTATTTTCAAATCCTATGATCGTAACAATATCACCAACTATAGAGCCATTGTCAAACAAAGCACTTTTGCAAAATTATTTGATCATATAATCAAAAACAAGTTATTTGATCACCTAAGGACTGCAATATGCGACATTCAACATGGATTTTTGCCTGGAAAATCAACTTGTACAAATCTGGCATTGATTTCAGGCAATATTGTTGATGCATTAGAAAGTTATAAGCAATTAGATGTTATATATACTGATTTTTCGAAAGCTTTCGATAAAGTTGATCTTAACATTTTACTACTGAAGTTGAGTAAATATGGTCTGTCAAATATTTTTCTTAAGTTCTTAAAAAGTTTTTTAATAAACAGAAAACTTGTTGTGAAAATTGGAACAACAACTTCCGAGGTTCTTATTGATGCCTCATCTGGAATTCCTCAAGGCACTCACTGTGGACCATTACTTTTCCTAATTTTCATAAGTGATTTACCAAAATGCTTTAAATTCTCTAAATGTTTAATGTTCGCCGATGATGTTAAACTCTTCTTTAAAATCTCAAAATCGTCTGATTGTCTTAAGCTTCAGAGTGATCTTACGCGATTCCATGATTGGTGTACTCTAAACAACCTTAGTTTAAATTTTTCAAAATGTTCTGTTGTGACATTTTCGAAAAGCATAAATCCTATTTTTTATAATTTTGAAATTAGTGGTCACCAGCTAATACGCAAGCAAGAAATGAATGACTTAGGTGTAATATTTCATTCAAATTTTAGTTTCACCTGTCACATGTATTATATCATCTCAAAATTTATCTCGGATTTATAAAGAGAAATACGCAAAACTTTAGAGACCCAATGACAATCAAAGCACTTTATGTAGCACTGGTTCATAGCGTAATTGAATTAATTGAATACTGCTCCATCATTTGGAATCCTTTCTATGTTGAGCATTCTAATCGTATTGAACGAGTTCAGCGGAGCATAACCAGATATGCGCTTAAAAAGATGTATTGGCCTCATGGTCTTCCTTCCTATAATTCTCGACGCAAGCTCCTTGGCTTGCAATCCTTAAATAACAGAAGAACCTCGTATTGTTAGATATTATCATCCGTAGACTGAATAAATAAATAAATAAATAAATAAATAAATAATTCTCATGATCAGAACGCACGTAGAGAAAAAAATGCTTTGTTTTATTTTAAACATGTTTTAATTTAATTTAATTTATTTTATTTATTTATTCGATTGCTAAACCTTAACAGGTTTTATAGCAAATTTAAAATTATAAAACAAGATATTTAATATTTAACAAGTTATTGTAAACAACATTGTAGTGATTGGACGTGTTTTTCGCATCGGTTCGGCTAAATTATCATACACGCATTACAAAAGTTTTTTAAAAGGTTCTGATATTGAATTTGGTTTATAATCCGTGTCTTGCTGCTGTTTTACGGTGCAAATAAATTACAAACGTACCAACATTTTCTTTTAAAATAAACACATATTGATCATTGTTGTTGTTTTTATATTTTTTACAAAAAAGTCAAGTCTCAAAAATAATTTATGTGAAAAAATTACCCCAATATCTCTTTCCAATCAAAAGTTATGGCTAAAAATCTATTTTTTCATACAATTGACTATCTATAGTAATAAAACTTATTTTCTGTTTGTTTGTTTGTTTGACATTTATACAAATCTAAACGGCTCAACGGATTTTGTTCAAACTAGGTATACATATTAAATGCATCCCAACTTAAAATGTTACATACTTTGTTTTTGCCACGGCCCCTCTGAAATTTTTCAACTAACGGTAATTTTGTTATTTTAAAACTTTTTAGTATCGGAGATTTTTGTGTATTTAATTTTAAAAAATTTTTGTTATTTTGACATCAAAAACATTTACATATCTTCAAAATTGGAGAAATTTTCAGTACAACGACTTTTTCATAAAACATCGTTGCCTAAGAATGAGAAAAAAACGACATGAAAATCAAAGTTTGGTCTTTCGATGCAAATATCTCCGCTGTCCATTAATATATTTCATTCAAATTTTTTTTGTTCAAAAGTTTAATAAAATCACTTCACAAAAATAGGTTGAACTGTACCGTTAAGTCAGTGTATATATGTTTTATGATTATGTCAAAAAAGGTCCAAAATATTGACTTTTTACTCAAAAAATGACTCAAAAATTGTTGTTGTTATAAAAATGAAATCAATTAAAAATTTCACATCTGGCTACTTTTCATATGACATAGCATTTATTTGCAAAAATTCTTCCAGCTAAGCGCAAAAATTATTTTACTGTTTTTGTCATCAAAACAACGAGGGTACCTACCCCCTTTGATTTTTTTCGCGAAATTTATTTTTTCCAAAATGTTGTTTTTATATTTTTTACAAAAAAGTCAAGTCTCAAAAATAATTTATGTGAAAAAATTACCCCAATATCTCTTTCCAATCAAAAGTTATGGCTAAAAATCTATTTTTGATACCAGACTATTAATAAAACTGAGTTTTGTTTTAAAATTCTCCATATAATTTGAGCGTCCCCATTTTATCTATTCTCTAAGAATAATGTTGTGTGTGTCTTAGAAGTAAGTAATAATTAAAATCTACTTGTCAAATCTCATCGCCCCGATGGTGCAGTGCGTTAGCGCGCGCTTGCACGGGTATCACAAAGATTTCTGATGACGCTTTTAGCAGAGCAGAAATTGCAATCAGATCAGCTAGTGATTTTTTCCTTTTCATATTGAAAAAACTTTGTTGTTGTTGTTGGTTCTTTGGAAAAATTCGTTAGAACAATTAATTGATCTAACTTTGACCTTAAGTTCAATAAACGATTTTAAACTATCAAACAACTATAATTTGTATTTAAAATCAAGTATGATTTAAACTATCAAACATTTAGAATTTGTATTTAAACCATATAAAGTTAACATAATTAATATAGAGGTCATTTAGAAAAAACTTTAGTCCTGTTTTATATTTATCAAGAATTGAATTGAAATGAATGTCATATTCGCTTGATATGTCGTTTGTTCTTGTCTTTTTCCCCTCGCTTTTTCACCCGTTCGCCAGAACACTCTAAAATATGCATTGAATCTTATATTGAAATCAAGGTGTTGCAGTTGAGTTGCCGTTTATTGTTTAGTTTATTGTTGCAGCAAGTTTTCTATAACTTGTTATTTATTATGTTGATTTTCTATGATTTAAATACAAATTCGGAATGTTGGATAGTTTAAATCATTCTTAATTTTAAATACAAATTCTAGTTGTTTGATAGTTTAAAATCGTTTATTAAGCTTTGGGTCGGGTTAGAACAATTAATTAAGTATACCCCAAAGTGTCAAATATAACTTTGAAAAAATTTGTAAAATGACCCCCATACAAACCGCGCTGTAAGACGTAATTCTACGTCAAAATAAGGAAAATACCATAAAACTTCCCTTTAATTGAGAAATTTGGAGTGGCTTAATGTTAAGGAACCGCCTGCTTTTATTTATATCATAACTAAGTAATGCCTTGCAAATTTTAAGAAAAAGCAACACGTTTCCTTGATTAGGACCAATTAAAAAAACAAATTTTCTAAAACAGGTATAAAGTAAATTTTTCAATAACATTAAATTCATTGTGTGCATTTTTTTTAAAAATAATGCATTGGCTTAATCGCAAAAATCTGATAAAAATGAGTTAAATATTTAAAAACAGCATTTTTTGGGAAAAACTGGAAACCTGTCTACCTTCTCAAAAAAGTTTATCCGCATATATGGCAACACTGATTACATGTCACTGCAAGTCTTATGACAGATGTGCTTTTTTATCTCATTCCAAAACGTGGTCGTAAAAAATACCATCTATCTTAAAAATGTTGATAAAATAAATGTAAAAAGGCGCCACTTACCCTTCTCGGCAAACGTTATTATTTCTTGAGTGCTGCCGTAATAGTCATCTGAATCGTAAAGCTCATGTTCAGCTTGCAATGGAGCAGCATGTTTTTCTCTTAAGCGTTTGGTGTCTCTGTGCTTGTTACCTTGATGATTAAAGTGCTTTTCAGGCGTTTTTCTCATTATTTTCGAAGTATTGTCCATGAAATAGTATAATTTGTTGTGATTTCTTTGTTGTACTTGTTGCTGATATTTACGTGATTGTGTTAGCGGTTTCTTTTGCAGTTTGTTTGTATACTTTTGTGAGTTTTGATGAAACAACTCCTCCTCCTTATACACCTCTTCCTCACCTTCATCATCAAGATCGGAAACATATACCGCCACTTCAGCATCAGCTGCTTCAACAAAATTTGCGCCACTTCTAAATGTGGGAGATGAATGAGCGCGCGCAACTCGAATGTTGCTTTTCCGATGAGTTGCTGTTGTATATTTAAGCAGCTTCACCTGCTGCGCTCTATGATCATCGTTGAAGTCAAAGTCGCTAACGCTGCTGATGCCATCTGCGCGATAGATTGTATCCCAAATAAACTGCTTTGGCAAGGGATGCGTAACATTTGGCTTGCTCTTAAGGCCAAGTTTGGACAGAATTTGATGTTTAATAGACTCTAAACGTACGGTATCATTTTGTTGGTGGTTTTCTATGAAACAAAAGAACACAAAAGAAAATTTGTATTGAATAGAATTGCTTAAATTGTGGCTGGAGCAGTTGTATAAACGTACAGTAGAGTTGGAGAAAAAAGTTTTTTTACCATCCCATCTCACATAACATTTTTATTTTTACAATGAGAACCACCAAAGTGAGAAATCAAACTATAAATACTTTTTTTAGGGAATGGTTTGATCAAAAATTAATTTTTGAGTAGTAACATTTTCTAAGAACACTATAAAACTAGATTGAAAGGTTTGCAAGGTAGATAACAGACTGAAAAAAGAAAAGGCTGTATCAAGCAAGCTCGAATGCAGAAAAAGAGGTGCACTCGGTAGCAAGAGCAAATCACCTTCACAGTATCATAAATGGGATAGTTTTATATATGAAATTATTATCAAATTATTATAAACCAGCTGAAACCCGGCGCGTTGCTGCCACGCCCCCGTTGCCAAACTTCTATAAAAAGTTATCAATGAACCTGCATGTGTAAATTGAGTTCGAATACTGAATTCCGAGTCTGTGCGACATTAACTCCAAAGCTATTCGATATCACAAATTTATGTTGTATGAGAGGTGCTACCTTGTCCAGCACCCATAAAATTTCATCAGTAAAACTGCATTTGTAAAATGAGGTCGAATACTGAATTCCAAGGTTGTGCGACCTATAACTTTAAAGCAATTCGATATCGCAATTTTGGGCTGTATGGAAGGTGCCACGTCCTATTTTACAACGCCCATAAAATGTTATTAGTGAAATGGCACGTGTAAACTGTAATCCAATACCGAATTCCGAGGCTGTACGGCCTATACAAAGCTATTTGATATCGCAAATTTGGGCTGTGTGGGAGGTGAAACGCCCCCTTGTATAACGCCCATAAAATTTTATCAGTGAAACGGCATGTGTATATCGTGGTCAAATACTGAATTCCGAGGCTGTGCGGCCTATAAACGAAAAGCTATTCGTTATCACAAATTTTGGTTATATGGGAGGTGCCACGTCCACTTGTCGAACACTCGTAAAATGTTATTAGTGAAACGGCATGTTTAAACTGTGGTCGAATACGAAATTCCGAGGATGTGCGACCTGTCTGCACGTGCTTATGCTGTCGGAGCAGTTTTAATCCAGGGGGAGGGGAAGAACAAGCACCCGATAGAGTATGCCAGTCGTCTTCTCTCGAGCGCCGAAATAAATTATTCGACAACAGAGTGCAAGCTCTAGTGGTTGTATGGGCTTGCACCAAATTTCTCGGCTACATTTAAGGTGAATGCATTATTTTGATGACAGATCATCAGCCCTTGTTGTTTGCTGTTAAGTCGCCATCAGGCCGTATTACTCGATGGGTGCTTCTGATTCAACAATATAATACAATAAAAAAATCGAGTATACGCCTGGAAGAACAAATTCGATTGCAGATATGTTGTCACGTAAACCATGTCCCGATGACATGCACATTGAATAACAATTATGCATTTGAGCTTTTCATATTGATTTACCATGAAAAAGTTCATCAGATATCCGCAATGCAAAGCTGGAAGATGATTACATAAAAGACATTATTCAATCTTTGGAATCACAAGATGAATATATTAGCCGCTGGACCAATAGAGGCTACGTACATAATGATGACATCCTGTATTGTTACGCTAATGAAGACATTGAGGGTGCGCAGCTGGTTATACCTGTTTCTGAGTGCAAAGAAATTTTAAACTCTTATCACCGCTGGTCACTATGGAGCCGAGAGAACTATAGCACGAATAACGAATATGTATTTTTAGCCGGGTATACGTGCAGAAATTTCAAGATATATCAAAAGCTGCATCAAGTGTCAATGATTTAAAGCATCGAATATGAAGCCATTGAGCTTGCTACAAACCACAAGTAGCAAGAAGCGATTTGAAATATTAACAGTGAATCTTTTTGGAACACAGCCACCGACAGACTAGAGCAGTGTCGGGCAGCTTTGCACACTTGAGATTGTGTTTGTGCAGTAAAATATGTATTAGATAAAATATGTCAAGCAGATAATATCTGCGCTTGCGTGTTCCTTGAATATATTATATTATATCAGTGCCGATTAGCAATAATGGCTTAAGTCGATTTAAGACAGAACTGAGTTATTGATATAGTTGTGTTCCACGTATATATAATTATGAACACACAAAATCTAGAACTTCTAGCATGACCTTAGCCAAAGATATGACGCAAAAACAAAAGACCCTTTCATATAACTTATATGGCGATTGAAAACTTTGAAGCAAGATTTCTGGTAACTGCGAAATAAGATTTAAGCTGTTATTGCGCATCGACACAGATATAACATAAGATTACACTGCATAAAATTGTATGCATGAAAAATTTTTGGAAGTATGCATGAAAAATTTTTGGAAGTATGCATGAAAAATTTTTTATTTTTAGAAAATAACGGCATTGCGCGGCAACAAAGAGGTAAAATTGAAAAATTATGCATAATAAGGCATTACGATAACTTTCATGGCCAATATAAGGTAATTGTGGGGCATGCTATGGAGAAATTAATTAATTATTTAAAAGCGGCATGTCCACATATCATATCATATAGTGATCAGTTTCAAATACGTATAATAAAAGCATCTTACACTGTCAGTTTAGCCTTGGCAAAACACAATAAGCAACATAAACACAATAAAAAAACATATTTGATTTTTACTATTAGCAGGCCTTTTTACATTTCCGTCTGCTTATCTGTATTTCACATTATCCGTCTGTCGGTCTGTTTCCTTTTGACATTCCGTCACTACTTATTAATTTAATTTCGCAATACAAATCCGAGCAGAAAAAATTTTCCATAATGCCTAGTAAGATTTCTGCAACAAGCGCTTTAGCACTACTTTGTTTTCAGTGTAAGCTTTAAAGCGCTCATTAATACATACTCAAGATGAGAAAGTATAGGTGTGCAAAGCTGCCCGTAAAATTTTATGTGTAAATTGAGTTCGAATACTAAATTCCAAGGCTGTGCGGCCTATAACTCAAAAGCTATTCGATATCGCAAATTTCGGTTGTATGGGAGGTGCCACACTTCCTTATCGAACTCCCATAAAATGTTATCAGCAAAACGGCACGTATAAATTGTGGTCGAATACAGAATTGCGAGGCTAAGCAGCTTATAACTCCAAAGATATTCGATATCGCAAATTTGGATTCTATGAGTGGTGCCATGCCCACTAGGGGTAGGAGGGTGAAATAAACTTTTCGACCTATTTTCAAAGCTAGCAAATATACACACAAAATTTCATGAAAATTGGTCGAGCCGTTTCGGAGGAATTCTATAACAAACACCGTGACACGAGATTTTAATATATTAGACTAGCTGAAACCCGGTGCGTTGCTGCCACGCCCCCGTTGACAAAACTTCCATAAAATGTTATCAGTGAACCTGCATGTGTAAATTGAGTTCAAATACTGAATTCCGAGGCTGTGCGACCTATAGCTCCAAAGCAGTTCGATTTCGCAAATTTGGGCTGTATAAAAGATGCAACTATTTTACAACGCCCATAAAATTTGCTCAGTGAACGACACGTGGTCGAATACCGAATTCCGAGGCTGTAAGACCTATACTTCCAAAGCTATTCGATATCGCAAATTTGGAAGTGCCACGCCCCCTTATTTAACGCCCATAAAATTTTATCAGTAAAACGGCATGTGCAAATCCTGGTCGAATACTGAATTCCTAGGCTATGCTGCCTATAACTCCAAAGCTATTCGATATCACAATTCACAAATTTGGGTTGTATGGGAGGTGCCACGCCCCCTGAACGGCATGTGTAAATTGTAGTAGAATACCGAATTCCATGGCTGTGCGAACTATAACTCAGAAGCTATTCGATATCGCAAATTATGGCAGGTTGCCACACCCCCTTGTACTACGCCCGGAGAGGTATATGTGTTCGACATCGCTATGTATGTATGTTAGAGTGTCCCGCCGACATATGAGAAAAAATTTTTTGATCTACGCTATCGCAAGAGGTATCAAAATTTGAGAAATTTTACACAGATTACGAAAAAGTAAAAAAAATAAAATTGCGTGTCATCTTAAGGGCTCTACCGACTTTGTTGTTTTGTAAGTTTTAAGTTTTTTCAGACTTAAACCAAATGCCTAAAATAATACAAAAATAAAATTCAAAAGATATTTTGTTATTGAAATTAATGTAAAAGAGCACAAGAAAATTAAATAAACAAAAAAAGATTATAATCAATGACAAAAACTTAGAATTTAAACTTATTTTTGTGTCTAAAATTTGGCATCTCTGCTCGAGATCGCAACTTGGTTCTGATAAAGCCATCTCTAGAAGATGGGTCAGTTACACTTTGTGAGGCCTCTGTTACCAGTTTAACACATCTTTCCACTGATTGTGTGTGACAAGGGAAGTCAACAATTTTCAAGCATTTATCTTTTGAAATGATTTGAAGATCCTGATTAGTCAGAATATATAGTCGGAAATATGTCGAAGAAACGGCGGTGCTGTAACCTGACACTCGTTCCACACAATAATTTCGGTGTAATCTCTAGCACAGAAGTACATTTTTGGTGGTTTAAATATCCTACGTTTATTATTCTTTGCAATGCCAGCTCCCGAATGTGGTCTCTATCATCAAACAACAAACTTATAAGAAGGTTTTTTGGGTGCGCCAAAAAAAATTCCTTTCGATAACAGCATCCACAACAGATCTCAGATTTTTGGGTAAAAATCGAGAGTATAAATTGATTAAAATCATTTGAAAATTATGTTTGGCTCCGTCCTTAAAAGACGTCTTTTGCTTGATAAGGAACCAAAGAGGAGCGTATACTTTAACCACATAGTAGTTGACCAGCAATTGAAAATTTTCTGATGGATTAGGAGTACTTAGGTAAAGTCTGAGTATACGATTAGCAGAAGTAAGCCATCTCGAGTGCGCCATTTTCTTAGGTTGACGGTTTACCAGTTCAGTAGTACCTGTACTACCAGTTGATACAGCTTGACATATCTCATAAAGATATTTTTGATCTGTACTTAATTGATCGACCACAGTTTTCGCCAAGTCCATCTAATTACCAGCCACCGCATTAAAAGCCACCGTAGTTTTATTTTCGCAACCAACTTTTTTTTTTCCAATAGGTCCGGAATATTCTCTAGGACCCGAAGTGCAACCATCTTAGGTCAAGAATAAATGACTTAGGGGCAACTCATTGACATGAAGCATAAAAATAGAAGGTACTTTTCGAAATAGGATTTCAGTATTTGAATAACTTGTTCCTTAGTTACGATTGGAATTGAAGCTTTGGTCCAAATATTATTGATCTTTTCAGAAACAATCGCATATATATCTGAATTTGATGAATCCTTTCCATTATACTTCAATTTTAGATCGTTCTTGACTAATTAAATATATTTAATGACGTCCTTTATAGTTGGTAGCTGCCGATTGTCTGGACCCAATATATCACAAGTAGGTCTCACTGCGTCTTGAACTCATTCAGCCCAATCATGAAAACTCCCAAGAGTTTCAGCTCCCATAAATTTTAATTCTCCCATGAACAAAATTCTCCCATTGTGAATCTCCCATGAGTAAAGATATGGGAATGGGAATTCGAACATAACTTCGAAACAGCTGTTCAGCTATATCTGAAGTTTTATTTATAAAACATAAACGCTTTGTGCAATTAATTTGTGATTTAATCTGTGAAGTGATTAATTTTCTTTAATTAAATATAATTAACAATGTTCAGCGTTGGAATAAGATTTATGGCGATTGAAGAGGAGCAAGCCTCCGACCTGGAGGACCAAGTTCTTATTAGACGAACCTTGAGAGATAGCAGCAATTCTTTTGAGTCGCTACAGCCTTTGTATGTATATTTGTAGCATAAATAAAATTTGGAGAGTTGCTAGACTTGAGATCTTAGCTCATTGGTGTGGGTGATTGTGTTATGAGCGTGGGCCACAATCTCCAGTCTGCACTACGTAAAGATATGAAGATTTTTTTATTTACCTTGTGGCTTTCTATCAGTGACCTAAATTTATCTTTAAGGTTTCAAAAATACTATCCTGTTGCGCTATTTTCCCAAAACTGGACAACTTCTTCTTTACCTTTCTTATGAAAGCCACAAGCGATGCCTCTATTTTTCTCCATACATGAAAGTTAAATTTCCATCTGGCCTTTATTCGTATTTTTTGCCCTTAAATTAAAGTAATATTAACACAATTTCCGTTTATTTACATATAAAATGCACCTACAAGTTTTCTGTTGCTTAAATTGTTTTCTTTCTCACCAACAAATTTCATGGGAATAAAATTATGGGAACTGTCAAAAAAGTTCCCATCTCCCAAGTTTTCATAATGCATACTTTTCCCAAAAATGTTAGTTCGAAAACGTTCGTAATAGGGGAATGGGAGAAAATGAATAATTTACCCGGGAGAAAAGTTTCATAATTGGGCTCAAAAAAAGGGTTTTTAAAAGATTTAAAAGCAGATTACAGATTTTATTTTACTCTAGTGTGTTTGGTCAGGTTGGCAACTGTGAGAAACGACAAAGTGACAATATTTCTGTCAAAAGTGAACGCATGCAGGGATATCCAAATGCAGGATGTCAAATCAGTAACATCTCAGCATGTGGGATTCACTCAAATGTATAAATTTACGCTAACAAAGTAAATTTTTTTTATAATAAAATATCACTATCATATATACTATATCACTATAAAAATTAAAATTTGCCAAAAACTTGAAGGTCGGTAGAGCCCTTAGGATATAGTTTCATTTTATTTTTAAAATTATTCTTTTAATCTACAAACAATTACCCAAATTTTAAGGGCTCTTGCGTTAAGGAAAACAAAAAAAAATTTATCGGGACACCCTAATGTATGTATGTATGTATGTTCATCTGTTCCACTCTCACTTCTAAACTACTTATCATAATTTGACAAATGAGGTAGCGTTAGAAGCATTTTGACAGTCTTCTGGTTAATAGCTATGTGACGTCACATTTAATTTAATATAGCGCCCTCTAGCGGACATAAAGTCATGAGAAAAAATTTTTTGTGACAAGCAAATGAGGTATCGTTAGAAGAATTTTGATTGTCCGATGAAGAAAAGTTATATGACGTCACATAAAGTTTAATATAGCGCCCTCTAGAGGACAAAAAGTCAACTTAACCCCTAACTTCTAAACTACTCTAACTCTTAAACTACTAATCGTAATTTGACAAATGAGGTATCGTTAGAAGCGTTTTCACCGTGCGCTAGTTATAGGTTATGTAACGTCACATCAAATTGAATATAGCGCCCTCTAGAGGACAGAAAGTAAAAGAAGACCCTAACTTCTAAACTACTTGTTATAATTTAACGAATGAGGTATCGTTGGAACTATTGTGATCGTCCGCTGGATATAGGCCATGTGACCTCACATTAAATTTAATATGGCGCTCTCTAGAGGACAGAAAGTCAACTAAACCCCTAATGTCTAAACTAATTATCAGGATTTAACGAATAAGGTATCGTTGGAAGCCTTTTGATTGTCCTCTGTATGTAGACTATGGCGTCACATTAAATTGAATATGGCGTCCTCTAGAAGACAGAAAGTGAACTAAATTTCTGTTTTCTAAACTATTTATCATAATTTGACCAATGAGATATCGTTTTGATTGTCCCCTGGTTGTAGACTATGACAGTGCATTAAATTGAATACGGCGCCCTCTATAGGACAGAAAGTGAACTAAATCTCTATCTTCTAAACTATTTGTAATAATTTTACCAATGAGGCCTCGTCCGCTGATTATAGGGCATTTGACGTCATATTTAGTTGAATGTGGCGGCTTCTATAGGACATAATCACAGATAATATAATAGAAAGATGCACTACCGCCATACAAGCAAGTGTCACAGTTAAATGTAAATGTGGATTTATCATATATCCACATAAAAGCTTTATGAGAGTCAGCGAGCGAACGAATTAAAGCTTTTGAGAGCGAGAGAATAACTAAGCGACAATGGCCGCATTCTAGCCGAAAAAGTGCTCAAGTAGCGAAGTAACATAAAATATTTTCGCTATATAAATTTTTTTTTTTTTTTTTTTTTTTAGACTGAACCAACGCTCAGGGGATGCCCCCTATAAATGCATAAGCATTGTGTTGATTCGAAAGATAGGTAATAGTTAGTTGGAGGGTGGATAGATGGAGTAGTATCGGTGAAGATTTGTTTTAAATTTGCACAGCTCAAAACTGCCGGGAAATACGCTCGCAGGGAGACTATTCCACAACCTTACCGTGCGACTAAAAAACGAATTCTCTCGGTAATGCGAGGTTCTGTTGGACATCAAGGCAATGGTAAAGGGGTGGGCTTGAACAGCTGCCCGAGTGGACCTGGGAAACACACGAGCTGGTGGAGTCAGGCCATGTATCTCCCTTGAACACTTCCCATGGTAGTACCTGTACAGAAGGCTTAGGCAACCAACATTGCGTCGATGCCCAAGAGAGTTGAGAGTGGATGAAATACTTTCATCCCCTATCAAATATATCGCACGACGTTGAATTCGATCCAGAAGCTCCAAATAAGATCTTGAAGCCCCTGCCCAAATGTGCGAATTGTACTCCATTTTCGGCCTAATATATGAGGTGTAGATCATGCGAAGATCAGCTGAAGTGAAATATTTTTTGCACCGTTTTAAAAAACCTAGGCACTTGGCCGCTTCTTTCGACACATCGAAAATATGATCATTCCAACGAAGATCACATTGGATCGATATGCCCAGAACGTCAAGAGCGGCTGATTCCACAAGATCCACACCATTCATATAGAGGGGAGCTAATGGGCAATCCATCCGCTTGTGGGTTAACAGGCAGCACTGGGTCTTGCTTGCATTGAACTCTACTCTATTTGCAAGACCCCACTCGGAGATTTTTTGTAGATCATTTAGGAGTGTGTCATTCATAGTTTGCCTTTTTCTCTCAATCTCCATAGAGCTTGGGCGTTTTTTGAATGAATATGAATGACAAATGCTGCTGTCGTCCGCAAACGAATGTATTGGGTTATGCGTCAACGACAGAAGGTCGTTGATAAAAACCAGAAACAAGGTTGGCGATAGGACTGAACCCTGTGGTACTCCTGCGTTGATGGCGTGCTTCTCGGACGAAATACCGTCAACTACGACCCGAATCGTTCTTTCTTTGAGGAAACACGTGATCCATCGAGCAAAACCATCACCAAAACCATATGCACCAAGTTTTGACACGAGCGCTTTATGCCACACTCGGTCAAATGCTTTTGAAATATCAAGAGCAACAACCCTGCTCTCGCCGAAAAAGTGAACGCATTGGTTCCATTCTTCAGTTAAGAACGCCATAAGATCACCAGTAGAGCGAGCCCTACGGAAACCATATTGACGATCACTAAGCAGTTGGTTGAGCTCCAGATAATTCATGATATTAAAGTTTATTATGCTTTCCATAACTTTGGAAAGCGTAGAGCATATCGCAATGGGTCGGTAGTTTGCAGGGTTCGTGGCATCGCCCTTTTTTGGTACCGGCTGGACATTTGCCACCTTCCAACAAGATGGAAATACTCCTGTTCTGTAGGAGATGTTGAAAAGGTTGCGCAAAGGCCGAGCCAGCGAAGAAGCACACATTTTAAGCACAATTGGCGGTATGCCGTCAGGACCAGAGGCTTTGTTTACGTTGAGATTTGTAAGGACCCTTTTAACTGCTCTCGTTCGAAAGTATATCTCCTGCATTGCAGAAGATCCACCCCCAACAAAGGGCAGTGGCTGATTGCTATCTGAGAGAGTGGAATTTTGAGCAAACAATCTAGCCAATAGGTTCGCTTTATCAGCCGAGTCAGTGAAGATTTGGTCATCTTTCAAAAGAGTTGGAATCGATGATGATGTCTGATTCTTCACTCTTTTAACAAATGACCAAAAATTTTTGCTCCCTTTGGGGCAGAGAAGAACCTGTTCTCGAATGCGAGCTTCGTGCAGAAACTTTTCGCGTTTTAAAATTGCATTACAGCGATTCCTTGCCTCAATGCGAAGTCTTTTTGTATTAGTATTCTTGTTAGAACGCCAATTCTGAAAGGCTTCCTCTTTGGACCTGACTGCAATCCTGCAAGTCTCATTAAACCATGAGTGATCTTTTGGTTTAATGCTTCTCATCTTATTGGGAATGAAAGACCGCATACCCAATAAAATAATTTCTTGCACCATGACAGCCGCGGCATTCACATTTCTATCAGCGAAACATAATTTCCAATTGAAGCTGCGATAAAAATTATTTAACGCAGTCCAATTTGCCCTTCCATAAAACCACGCAGTCCTCTTCGGGGCTTTAGGCGTAGAGGTGCAGGGGTTAGAATATGGAAAAACAGCGGAGATGGTACAGTGGTCCGAGTTACCAAGAGGTGCGTTGACACTCACATCATATTTTTCATGATGCGAAGTCAGAAAAAGGTCAAGGATGTTATGGCTATGCATATCACTTTGAGGAAAAAAAGTGGGTTCCTTCACTAGTTGAATCAATTGGTTCGATTCAGCAAATAGCTCAACATATTGGCCAACAGGTGTCAGTGGGCCCGAGTGACGTAACCAAGCCGGGTTGTGGACATTGAAATCGCCTGCTACAACAATCTCACTGTCAGGAAACAACCCCAAAATGTGCGTAATTGAATCAGAGAGAGAGTCCAGTTTGTTAAAAGTGGGCTCCCTCCCTAGATTCGGACTTCTATAAATAAAACAAAAATGTAGCAAGTGCGCGCGAAGCCTGAACCTAACCCACATTGAGCTAAACTCTGGATCGGTCACGTTCAGACTCCTCTCACACTGGTATGCCACATCCGTTCTTACAAAAAGCGCGATGCCCCTATGCAAAGAAAACAATGGCAGTAAGCGATACCCAGGTATATGAAAATCCAGTGGATCTGCATCCTCGGCCACCTGGGCCTCGCTCAGTGCCATTATTTGAGGCCTATGAAGAGTACAATGTACATAGACCGAGAAAAAATTCGCTCTCAGCCCACGAATATTGCAGAAATCTATGCGAAAATGACCCGACATTTCCGCACCATGCAAACATCAAACAAATAAGGGCATATAAGGTGATTAGTTACGGCTGCAAGAGAATTGCGCAACATGAGCAATATGAAGAGTACTAAAGCAAGTGTTATGCCTTTACTTCAGCACAATTCAGCCCACTGCGCAACCCTACCTACAAACGTAACTAATGGGAGAGGATAGCGGAGAAGACGGACACGAAAGTAACAACAATAACTTACACAGCGAGGAGCATAGAAAAGCCCCTCGCGTGGTCAGCAAAAAAAACTAATTCAGTCCAGCGATGTTGATCTGCATCTGGCGGCCCTCAGCAAAACAGGTTTTACTGCTGTGATGTTGTTGTTGGTATTGTTGAAGCTGCTGAGTTGTTGTTGCTAAGTTTATGATTTAATTGCTTTCTTTTTCTTTGTATTTATTTTTCTTTGTTTTAGGCACTTATAGTTGAATTTTTCTGTTTATTTTTATTTTAATTAAAGTTCACGGAAACACTTAGTTTTAACACGTTTGACACATTGTCAGCAACAATAAACACATTGTGAAATCTCAAGGAACATGTTCTGTGAGAGCATACCATTCAGCCCGAAATTTGTGGAACAGTTCTTTCCGCTGAATGCAGGCATAGTGAGCAAATGTGAGCATAATATTGAAAATCAATAGAAATGATTTGATGCACGAAACATCTGAACAAACGATGTAGCTGCCAACAAAATGTAGCAAAATTTCATTAGGTTTTACTTATGTGGGCAATAATGTAGGCAATTTTTTTACTAAACTACCCTACGAACATTATATAATTTAAAGTTATTATATTTTTTTGCATTATCTCTTATCTTTTTGTTATTGAATTTCAAGGATATAATATCATAAAGATGACATAATCTAAGTATATTTTGTGTGCTGACTTGTTTTTTTTTGCCGTTTTGCCACATGATATCTTTAGTGTTATATTTTTGTTAGGGCGATTCCATCAGTTGTAGCTTAGCCGCGAATAATATTGTAAACAATATTTTTTAAGTTGTTTTTTT
The DNA here is from genome assembly GCA_963920525.1 of Dichetophora obliterata. Lineage (NCBI taxonomy): Eukaryota > Metazoa > Arthropoda > Insecta > Diptera > Sciomyzidae > Dichetophora > Dichetophora obliterata. The sequence continues at coordinate 3,476,458 of OY986440.1, forward strand.
GCAGAAAAATTTTTGAAGTGAAAACTTCTTTAGGCGGGTTGAACGATTTTGGTAGAGGGTAAATCTTTGGTTTGAGTCATTGTATTTTTCCGAGTAACTCTCGTCATCAATACAGACAGCAAAGATAAGATAGGAAACTTAGAAAACATAAGCAAGCAACCATCAATAAGCTCCTCTGCTGACGCATCGTTCTTTCCCCTCCCTTTGCTCCGCTGCGAAACATTAGCTTCATTCCCATGGCACTAGATCAGATCAAATCTCAGTAAAACAACGTTAGTTCAACTTTATATCAATTTGTCATCACAATCTTAAAACAGTTGTTTTAAGAACAATAACAAAAGAAAACAACAATACCAAAACGCCCATTGAGCGGTGAAATGTCAAAATAGGAAAATGAATAGTTATTTAGATTTACCAACTATGTTCGCTTTGATAAAACATGCTTGAAACTTGGCAGCATTTTAAGATCAGAATTAGAGCTAGAAATCGAGCTGTTTTTAATTTTTGTTTTTGTTTTGTGAATAAAATAGAGCCGCGCTCTAGATCAACGACCACGGGAATGCAGCTATTGAATGTTACTGTTTTTATAAGCTTTTATTTAACTTGCTTCGTTCGTATGTATGTATGTATGTCCTCAAAACTTGCAAGCCATTTTTCGACAACTTGTTGGTATCCGATTAAGCTGAAATTTAGCATACATATGTAAGTCCGGTGACAATGCAAAGTTATGAAAAAATGTTTTGCCACACCCCCTTTTACCGCCCACAAATCAACAAAAATGCTATATATCTAAAACTACTGGGCCGATTCAGCTGAAATTTTGGCAGTAAATTTCTTTCGAGTAGACGATAATTAAGGAAACATTTTTGCCACACCCCCTTTTACCGCCCAAAAATCAATAAAAATGCTATATCTCCAAGACTACTGGCTCGATTCAGCTGAAATTTTGGTAGTAAACTTTCTTGAAGTAAAAGATGGGGGCTAGAAAAAAAATTCGGCCACACCCAAATTAAAATGCGAATTTAGTAACTTTTACAATAGTATCACTCTAGATATCAATCGGTGTTAAGCTTGTGATAACGTACTGATAATATGTTAATAGTGTAAATAATGTAAATCGTGTAAATAATGTTAATACTGTAATAAGGTTAATGGTCTAAAAAATTAAAATGCTGTAGTATTTGATAAGTTTTGAAAATAAAAGATGTTAATAATAAACCTTTAAGGCTAAAAAGTAAAAAATAAATAGAAATTAAAAAAAAAATTTAAAAAATAAGCTTTTATTTAAGAAAGACGTGAACTAAAAAGAAAAAAATAAGTTTAAATGACATTTGCCATACATGTATATAGTAGGTATATTCTAGATGCAGAAGAACCCCTCTCTTGGTTACTCATCATCATATTTTAAGCGTACGTAAATTAGTAAGTTCTAAGGACTTATATAAATTTAGAATTTTTCAAATACATTTATATATAAAAGCTTGAGGCACCGATGTCCGCGATCCGTTATACAGGCTTACTACACATTATCAGTGGCATTGAATCTTTTAGTAAGCTTACCTGTACATAAACTGTGATCCATTTTACAGTCTTTCTACACAATATCAGTGCGTTAAACTTTTAAATATAAATGTATTTGAAAAATTCTAAATTTATACAAGTCCTTAGAACTTACCAATTTACGTACGCTTATATTATGATGATGAGGGAGTAACCAAGAGAAGGGGTTCTTCTGCACCAAGAATATACCTACTATATACACACATGACAAATGTCACTTAAATTTATTTTTTTCTTTTTAGTTCGTCTTTTTTAAATAAAAGCTTATTTTTTAAATTTTTTTTTTTACTTTTCATTTATTTTCAATGTATATGTAGAGCTAGCTGTAGGCTAAAATAAAATAAATTTACAACTTTTGATATTTGCTTTTTGTTTGACTGGCCGTGAAGTCTCTTTTAATGCCTTCACTTGAGATCTTGCTACCAGGCAAACAAAAAACATAGCAATCAAAGTTCTGTTTATTTTCCGCCGCCAATTCGGTTCATCCCCTCTAACAATGCGCAACCGATGTGATACTGTTCATCGTTGTAGTAGATTTTCTTGGTAACTGTTGTTGTAAATGTATTTATTTTAGTTCAGCTACAGATCTACATATACATTGACAGAAAAACAGTAAATATTATTCATGATTTCTTTATGAAGGAACGATTTGTCAGCAGATAAACATATTGATGGCTGCTTGCTGCCACAGTAGAATAAGACAAGGTAGTGTTAGGGCTGAATGTGTTCTCTTTTTATGTGACCATAACTGTCAAACTCATCCATTTTGATATATTTGCCAATTCTTGCTTTCATATTGCGTTCTCATTGCTTGCAGATTTTGTATGACATGTCAACTTCGTTTTGACAGTTTCGGTCACCGGCTCTCCGCCCTTACACTACCTTGTTTAATTTTGCCATGCTTGCTGCATTTGGGTAAGCCTGGTAGCCAATACCAAAGAGCGTGTATTTGAGTTTCATGACCCGCATAAAAACATTTGTAGTTTTATAAATGTCGCCAGCATATTCTCTGACTGGGACCATGGTATAAAAAGAAATAGGTAAGAGTGACATTTCGTGTTTCGACCATCGAATGTCAAGCAAAAGAAAACGATATAGAGAACGTGTGTCACACTCATTGGCTGCATTCAGAGGAGTCACCTGCTGTGAATGGATCATTTAATTGCAAAGGTTTCTCAGTCAAATTAAAAAAAACAGTTGCCAACTATTGACTCCGCTGAAAGCTGCCAATGTGTGTGACACATGCACTTTATATTGTTTTCTTTTGTTTGAAATTCGATAGTCGTGAGAAAATAAGTAGTCGTCAAGGCACTCATTTATCATGAGTGGGACAGCATCGTCAAAATTTTTTGTTTCTTATTTCAGCTACCATAAGCCTATAAAATCTTTTTTTTTAAATATAATGCAATGATTAATAACGCAAACAATGAAAATAATGTAAATGAAATTCAATGAAATGTATGTAAATACAAATTTTATGTATGTGTGTATTATTATGTATTTTAAGTGTATATTTATTATTTCAATAAGTTTAATTTATGTTTATGTTTTGCTTTATTTTTTATATTAAAACCCATAATTTAAAATATAATGAAGAGTAATTTTGTTCACCGTATTCAACCAAAAAAACAATTTGTTTAATTGTGTAAAGTCTCCTGAAAGCAAATAAAGAAAACTACTTGCGAATCAAACTTTCAGAGTTGCTTTACCTGATTCAATCGAAGTTTTTCACATAAAAGTATGTTTTTTGACTTTTATTGGTTAGGTACTGGGGACACTTCAATGTATTTTGATGGAAGTGCGAAACTCTTAAAAATTAACATTTTGCTTTTATCAGTTCAATTTTCTTTAATATGAGTCATTAAAGCCTAAAAACATATAAAAACGTTTCAAATCGACAAACAAGAAATTAAAGCCACTCAAAACAAATTTGCAGCTATATACCTAACTAAAAAAAATACCTTACTAAAAGAATACCTAACCTACAAAACCAGCACCACTTCGACGTATCGAGTGATGGCAACATATTGTCATCACCTACTAAATGTTTTAAATACATAAAAAAATTTTTGTAACCAAACAGTAATAAATTATGAAAATTTTTGTTTTCGTACATGTCCAAATACGCAACCACAGGGACATCGTACGCAACCGAAGTTTTCATTTTTTTTATTTTTGTTTATAACTTTCAATTAATTTAAAATATTATACTGAATTCTGTGCTATTTTCGCTTTATATACGAATAAAATATTTCTTCAAATTTCAACACATTTCGCTGGCTTGTTGGTTTAGCTAAGTGAGCTAAAACTGCGGTATTTTTTATGTCCCCCGTACGCAACCTGGTAGATACTTTATATTTAGATTAATGTTTTAATAAATCGTTTAAACCAAATTTTATATTTAAATATACACACATATTGGACAATATACTGAACAATATACAATATACACATATACTGGATATTAGAAAAAATAATTAAATTCGTTTTACCATTAAAATGCACCAAAATATACGTAAAAGTACTAAAAAATGTCCCCGTATGCAACACGGAATGCGTTGATGCGAATGATATACACAACAAAAACATTTTTTTAATCATTTTTTGAGCTAAAATTCAATATTTTGGACCGTTTTTGAAATAAAATTATAGAATATATTCACTAGGGCGTATCGAATTACAATTTTTTTTTTTTTAATTTCATATTCTAAGAGGTCTCAAAAGTTGCATGGTCAAAATCTCCCAAAAAAAAATTGTAGAAAAAATAAGGATCTCGTCCTCTTCCGCAAGGACGAAGTTTTTTTTTGAGAAAAACAGTCAAAAATCACGATCTCAAAATGCTTTAATTTTTGTAAGAAAACCTACATAAGTCTTAAAGCAAAAGTAAATATAGACTTGAACTAATAATATTTTGGCAAACACGATGCCACTCTTTGTTCTTACCCAGAGTGTCCTGTAAAGATATTCGAATCTAAAGGTGCACTCGAGATAGCACAAAAATTTTAATTGTTATCTGATTGCCTTAATTTTAGTGATATTGATTATAATGTTACCGCTTTCCTTAAATTTGGCGAACTAATAATTTGCATATTTTCTGCATATGCATTTATCTGTTTTGGAGAAATGTAGACTTGAATGCAATTTTTAACTTTTTCAAAAAAATTAATATAAGCTCAAACTTAATTATCTCTAAAGCGGTCAATTTCACTGAATTCTTCTTATTAATTCATGTGAATAAGCGATATATTAATAAAACTTGAAATCAAAATATTTTGAACAAAGCAAGAAAATTTATTGTTCCCGCCTTTTTGAAGTTTAATTTAACACACTATGTCAACAAGAGCCAAAGCTTTGAACACCAAAAAGCTCATCTCAACTCCGACGCAAGGTTCCTCACCCGCTGTCAACAGTGCTAATCACTCAGCTCTTACTCTAGAGCAACTGGATGACCGCCTGAAAAAACAAAGCGAAATGCTCATTCTCAGCTTCCGAACGGAACTGAGTCAACTCCGTGATGAGTTCAACACAAGAATCAAAGAGACAGAAAGAAGATGGCTGGAAAAAGTAACCAACGTTAACGCCTCTCTTGCTGACGTCGTTGTGCGCATTGAAAGAATTGAGTCGAATGCTGAAAATGTGGAATAAGCTGCGTATAAAGGAGAAGTGCATGAATTGCATAAAATCATCGGTGATCTTGAGCGAAAAGAAGTTGCAACTGATGCTGTTTTGTTTGGATTTCCGGAGAATAACGAAGAAAACCTAATGCACCTGTTTAATAAGATGTGTTTTTCAATCGGCTGCAGACCTCCCCCACTCAAGAGTGTGTTTCGTGTGAGAAGTAATGCACACAATGCTAGATGCACTCCAATCGTCGTTAAGTTCTCCAGTATGTTCGAGAGGAATGCTGTTCTTCGATCAGCAGCTATCTATCGAAGAAATAACGGAACAAATCTCTCGCTAATTGACTTAGGACTGAACTCTAACTCAAGCATTTTTTTTAAATGAAAGCTTGACTAAGCGTAGCCGGCAACTGTTGCAGAGTGCAGTCAAACTTAAGCGTCACAAACAGCTGTTTTCTGCATATGCAAATAAAGGGCTTATTTTTGTCAAGAGGACTGAAAATGGTGAGAGTTTGTTGATTGAAAACTATAACCAACTTTCTGCTATTGCTGCGGGTGAGCTGGATGATGACAATCTTGAAAATTATGTTTAATGTTTATTTTATTTACGTGGTTCCATGATGTTATTATTTTTATCAATTATATTCTTTTCGTCTTTCATTTTCTCTATCATCTTTAAGCTGTGTCAGTGATATCACTTTTCGAATTATATGGTCACTATCTGTTTCTATTTTCTTTAATTCCTTCTCGATATTCTTAATATCTTTTTTTACTCTTCGTGGCTTGCCTAATGTTTCTATACGTCGTCTCCTGTCTTATGAGTGTATCTAACAGATATTGCAATGGCGCTAATGAAAACTCTAAAGTCTTAATAAATGTTTTTTGTAGACGGTTTTCTGGTCTTAAAGTTGTGCATTTTAATGCCAGAAGCCTTAATACGTGTAAGCTAGATTATTTAAAATTTGTGTTTGAAGACTTGTCGGTCGATGTTATATGTGTATCAGAAACATGGTTTTGTTTTGATATCGACGACACTGTTCTCGATATAAGTAACTTCAATTTATTTAGAAATGATAGAACTAATAAAAGAGGAGGAGGGGTTGCTATTTACTGCAACAAAAGCTTGAACGTTAAGATCGTTAACAATTCTTCTGGTGATAGTGTTGAATTTTTAAGTATCTGTGTATCTGACAACAATACCAAGATACTGCTTTCTTGTGTTTACAATCCTAACAAATGTCATAGTCTAAGTACTTATTTCTCTGAATCTTTTATGTAATGATAATGTTACAAAATCTTTGTATGAAAGTATTTCGTCTGTCGGTCTGTCAATTGTGAATGAATCTATAGCCACGCGATTCTCATCTAGTAATGTGCCCAGTCTTTTAGATTATTTTATAGTTTCTGATGTATCTACTGTTCTTCTGTTTGATCAGATTTATTTCATTTCTGACCATGATTTAATTTTCTGCACACTCGACATAAACTTATCACGTTCGTTGACTTCAAAGTCAGTATCGTACCCAAAATTTAACTGTATAAATTTTCCTGCCCTATACAGTGATGCCAGTTTGGTTCCCTGGAATGATGTTTGGTTTCAGTCTGGTATTGATGAGAAAATTGAACTTTTCGCTGGTATGATTAACAACCTGTTTGCTACACATGTTCCTATTCGCACTACTGTTATTAAAAATTTTTCGTGTCCGTGGTTTAATGCTTATGTAAAAATGCTATTACAAAAATAAATAAATTGCATCATCAGTGGAAAAAGAATCCGTCCGCTGAAAATTGGGAAAACTATAGGATAGCTAGAAATGCTGCTGTAGTAATAACAAAGCAATCAAAAAGAAGATATTGTTCTGCTAAGTTGAATACCTCGCTACCTTCTAAAGTATTGTGGAGGAATCTGAAAAACTTTGGTATTGGGAAAAAATCTGCTACTGACTGCAACGTGGATCCTGATGTTTTTAATAATTTTTTCTTAGCTAACAATAGCAGTCCTGTAAACAATACAATTGTCGATATGCTGATTGAACCAACATTTCAATTTTCTGCTGTGAGTGAGAGTGACGTTGGCAAGTGCATAATGAAAATAAAATCAAATGCTGTCGGTGAGGATGGTATTTCGATAAGGTTTATTAAACTTATTTTACCATACGTACTTCAATCTCTAACGCACATAATTAATCACTGCTTTACGTCTACTTTCCCACACTCCTGGAAAATAGCAAAAGTACTACCGGTTGCCAAAAGATCGTCAGCGTCTGATACCAACGATTTCAGGCCAATAAGTATTCTGTCTTCGCTGTCTAAAGTGTGCGAAGCTATAATGGCTGATCAAATCTCAAAATACTTAAGCATTAGTAATTTATTGTCTCCTTTACAGTCTGGATTTCGTGCTGGCCATAGCTGCACAACCGCTACCATAAAAGTTTTGGATGATATAAGAAAATCATACGATGAAGGCCTAGTTACTTTACTCTGCATGCTTGATTTTTCCAAAGCGTTTGATAGCGTAAACCATATTCTGCTTTGTCAAAAACTTAAGTGTTGGTATGGGTTTTGTAATAATGCTGTAAGTCTTTTAGAAAGCTACTTGTCCAACAGGTTGCAGAGAGTAAGAATAGAGGATAAGTGTTCTCAATTTGAATTGGTAAGCAGTGGAGTGCCCCAGGGATCTATTCTGGGTCCTCTGCTGTTTTCATTGTTTATTAATGATATTTTTTCAACCTGCAGATATGCTTCTATGCATGCTTATGCGGATGACATTCAGTTGCATCTTTCACGTAGAACAGGCCTCTTTGAAGATCTAAGTGTCAGGCTGAATGAAGATCTCAATCATATTCACCAGTGGGCCATTAATAATGGTCTGCAGCTAAATGCGGATAAATCATATGTTCTACCGATCTCAGCCTCAAAAATCTTTCCGGAGAATATCCCAGATCTATTTATAGGGGGCAAAAAACTTAAACTGGTCACAAATGTTGTAAGTCTTGGTTTTCACATTAATTCAACAATGACATGCACCGATCATGTGAATAGCGTAATACGTAAAATATATAGCAATCTGAGAAACCTAAGGATGTCTAGAGATTTTACACCCATAGAAACCAGACGTAAGCTTGTAATGCAACTAATATTACCGGTAATTACTTATTCGGAACATGTGTATTGCAAATTAAATTCAAGCTCTGAACATAAGCTACAAGTAGCATTCAACCACACAACTAGGTATGTTTACGGAATTCGAAAATTTGATCATATTTTGCAGTTTAAGAATGCTATTCTCGGCTGCAGCATTATAACTTATATTAACGCCAGAAACTGTATTTTTCTCTATAAGCTAATTCATTCGAAAACTCCACGGTACCTTTTTGATAAACTACAGTTTTGCCATTCGGCTAGAAGTAATATGCTAATAGTACCGAATTTTAAATTTCTAAACTCTACTAGACTCTTCTTCATTAACGCCATTAGATTATGGAATACCTTACCTAATCACTTAAAATCAATAAATGGAATTGGGAACTTTAGGCAAGCTATTTTTAGTTTTTTTACATAATTTCTTCATATATTTAAACTTTCTCTCTTTTTAAACTTCAGCTCTTTCCTCTTCGTTCCTTTTTTCTATTTTACTTTTATTTCATATATTTAATTTTAAAATGTCTTCTACACTTCCTGTTAATTTTACTTGTTATAATGTAAGCTGAATTATACAGTAATATTTATTCTTCATTTAAAAACTTATATCAAACTTTATGTCAAATTTAAATTTAAAAACAATGTCACTTGTAATACTTTACTTTTAAGATTATTGCTTTGTATA